>JAQFVV010012576.1:838299-1440799 GCA_028023455.1 Epiperipatus broadwayi | reverse complement strand
AGATGAGATTTCGAAAACTATTTATAAAAATTGATCGTTTTTAAATATGTCAGACAACTTTAATGTCAACGTAATGTTTTATATGTTTAATTTCAACAATGAGAAGAAACCGGAAGTCTATTAATAAACTGTAATGACATCTTGTAAAATAAGCAATGTTTCATAAAAAATAATTTCTATAACTGTTAAAAATATTTGACATAAAATAAAACTTTTTTTTAAAATGTATATTTATTTTGATATAAACACCAAATGTGCTCATCATCATCATCATTTTTACTTACTAGAGATCACTGAAGGGCGAAGATTTTTCTATGTTTAATTCGATTTTCTATTTCTAGACTCTCCTCCACATCATACCACCAAACATTCCTATTTCCTTCATCCATCTCACATATGATCACTTTTTAGATCTTTTATCTGCAAGTACACACTTTGACACACTTTTTAGGTCTTTTACACTAATAATAATATTATAATCCTAGTTTAGAATCCAGTTTTACTACAACTATTTTAACAACCTTACAAATAATACCTTTCATCATGTCAGTGCTAATGATTACTCAGTTAAAAAAATTATAATGGCTTTCATAAGCCGGTCTTATGAATTATTATCACAGATAATGCACTCAGATTTTACACCGCCATAAATATTTCTATATATTCTTATTGTTATATGAGTAATAATTTTTGGTAATGACAGCTTATTACAATTATTCGAATTTTTGTTTGTTATCTGAAACTGTGATCACATATAGCTGAGATATTAAAAAGTTTCTGGTAATAAAAGTATTTACTTCTTTGAATATCAATAACTGACTTACTGTCCATAGGATAGCATTGAAGTTACAGAACAGTGGATAGGTTTTTTTTAATCTAACTTGTAAATTAACTGTGATACAATTCAGGATTATATGTATGTTTTTTTTTTTTGATGAATCTAATAATTCTGTCTTTGGAAATATTATTATGGCATGTAAATTCAGAGATTATTTTACCCATCAATATTAATTTCATTTACATGTAGTCCGTTGGATAATATAGACCTTTACATATCGTTTATTAAAATGATCTGGAGAATTATTTGTTGTCCTCATTTTTCCTTTTAGTGGGGAATATATATATATATATATATATATATATATATATATATATATATATATATATATATATATATATATATATATATATATATATATATATATATATATATATATATTGTAATGGATGTTTAAGACACCATTACAAAAATTATAGTTTTATAGAGGTGAAGAAAATAAAATAGATTTTTATATAAGGTTTCGTTTGTAAAACTTGATTAAAAGTTTTTTTTTAATGCTTGTACAAATATATATGTATGTGCGTGGGAATTATATTTTAATACCACAGTTATATTTGGTTTTTAATTTTAATTTTGAAAAAAAAAAGAAAACTAAGATTATTTTTTTTGTTAAATTTATGTAAAAGTAAAGTGTACAAATAGATTGCTTTTCAGATTTGGGGATTTAGATTGATAAGGCTAATTAAAAAAAAAAAAAAAAAAGAAAAGAATTTTTCATTAGTTAATTCCTAGATCTGTAAAGGGCAATTTATTTCGTTAATTAGATAACTATTGTTATCTAGATCGAGAATTTTTAAATTTTAATTAAAAAGAAAAAGTTTGGTAATTGGTTTAAGAGATATGATTCAGATATAACAGGCTGAATCAGGCCATTGGATTATCTTGGACTAGCTTTCAATACTGGCATCAGCTAGAATACTTGCACCAGCGCAAAGAGACAGACACCAACTCTGACAGGAGAATTGCACGATTCCTGCCAAAATACTTGGAAAGAACGATTCCTGCATATTCTGAAAGCTGATCCAGTAATTATTCTACCTAGAATGAACATTAAACCTACAGCAAGAATATTTTCTTTACCATGATGTGCTAAGCTTCTCGCCAGGACAGGTTCGGACGTCCTGTGTCTCCATTAACTGCCTACAATGCCATAAGAACCGGCTCCAAAGAAACCACTAACCAACTCGCCCAAGCCTACCGTCAGTGAATCCAGAGCAACGGACTAACCTAAGAAGTCTAGTGCACTAGCATTGAAATAAATTATTAAGGTACCTTACATTTTTGCAATTTAAATAATGTTGTCTTAGATTTGTTCCCTTTTGTTTTTAAATATAAATGTTTTTCAAGTTGTATCTTATGTAATTCGATTTCTGTGTGCTTGAAATTTTTTTTTTTAACGAGTGCTAGTTTCAAACCTATTACTGTCCATCCTATTTAAGTCTTAGTAAGTAAGATAGTAGTTTATTTATAATCTCACATCCCTTTTATTATAGAAAGCTGTCTGGATATTACAGACTATTTTAATTGACTTCTGGCTCGTGACCCATTTTATTATTAGTTCTACTTATGTCGTGAAACTTTATTTATAATAGACTATTAAGAAATATAATAGTTCTTAGTTTTATTTCTTCAAGCTTCCAATTCGTTTATTAGGGGCACGTACGATCGTTTTAACCCTCTCAATAGGTAGATCGTGAGCTCCTAGCCTGTCTCACTCAGAGGGAGGTCAATCGATTGAAAGTAATAACTTTCAACACTCTTTTTATTATTATTAATGTTTTGGAAGCTACTTTCTTATTTCTTAGACTATTAAGAAATATAATAGTTCTTAGTTTTATTTCTTCAAGCTTCCAATTCGTTTATTAGGGGCACGTACGATCGTTTTAACCCTCTCAATAGGTAGATCGTGAGCTCCTAGCCTGTCTCACTCAGAGGGAGGTCAATCGATTGAAAGTAATAACTTTCAACACTCTTTTTATTATTATTATTAATGTTTTGGAAGCTACCTTCGTATTTCTTCTGTTTCGACATAAATCTCTTTTCCTAACTATGGGTTATAAGCAGGAAGCTAACTTCCTCTGTCTGGCGTGAGATCACTGTATACTTACTAATACTTCTGCTACTGCCAGTATTTTGCACTCTTTCACGCACAGGAAATCGCTCTCAAAGCCTTATAAATATTTTAGTTCAATTTTGACGAATGTACGTGTAGTACATATTTTAAGTGTGCTTTAACGATTATTATTTAGATTTATGTTTATTTAATCATACTTTTAATAAAATTATTTATTTATTCATTTACTTAGTTGATTTTGTTTTCTGTTGCTACCTTTCCAACTCACTGAACAAAACATAGATCTCATTTGCTTGATTGAGCTAGTCCGGCGCATTCGATTCGCATATCCTGTAACCCCTTAAAAATAAATGTCTAGTTCCAAATTTCGGACTAGTGGCGCCCTGGCGGTCAGTTTATGCGAGTCTAAAGCTTTTGTCCGGTATAATATATTAATATATTCACTTTCATGCAAGCTAGAAATGGGATTCTATTCATTGTTTACACTTTTGTAGATGTCAATCTTTCAGAAAATCTAAAAATGAATAGAAATATATTTTTTTTACCTTGGCTTATTGTATACTCTCATTTGCATAGAATTTTAGAGTAAATAACACATTAAAGTCACTCCATATAAATTGTAAGTAGTCAGAATTATTTTCTTACTATAGTTTATCACTTAATAATTACAATTTTTTAGAAGAATTTTGAATATTTTTTGGTTGGTTATTGTCTAGTAACCTATTTTTTACTATAATTTACTTCAATAATTTATTCATTATAGTAATAATATACTTTTTAATTAATGTTCATATATATATATATATATATATATATATATATATATATATATATATGATCACTAGATTAAGCTTACCAATAGCTCTAAACAATTTTTGTTTCTATAAATACCAAAAGATCAAATTCAAAAGCTCTATTCCTGGAGTAGTGTATATTATCACTTGTTTTGTAAGAATGTATATGTAGGACAGAGTACTTTGAGCTTAAATAAAAGAATACAGATACATAAAACTAGGGATAGAAATAAATATCTTAGTTCAGCCGTATATATTTATGATAAAGATGCAAGCCACATTGTTTCTTTTAATAATTCAAGGTTGTTTCCTTTGCAAGAAATGAAATAAAAAAAGAATTAAATAATCTTTATTATTAAAAATTTATAAATCTGAATCAATTAACTTATTTAAAAGTTCTTTTAATATTAGGGGTGGTTTGGAAGTAAGTGAAATTGTGGGTAATGTGTATGTTAAATATGTTGTTATTTAGTAGTTCTTATACTTGAGAAGTCAGCCTGTAAAACTAAAATCATTGGTAGTGATTTAGAGTTTGTCTTTTTGACTAGTCTGGTTGAGTTGTGAATTTGGGATAATTTTGATTGCACACACAGACAATATATATATATATATATATATATATATATATATATATATATATATATATATATATATATATATATATATATATATATAAAAAAAATATTGTCATTGACAAAAAAGAAACCAATCTTCATACATGCACTATAAAGTAGAACCACATGCTCCTGTCAATAAATGTTTTAACAGCATGGGGAATCCACCCATACTTAGAACTTCCTCTTTAAATAAATCACCATTAATTGGTGGTGCTTACATTAGCAGTTGATTGTATTGCAAGCCAGTTTTTTTTAATTGGCAGAATATTTGTACAAGTTCAAATTATATATCATAAAACAGGAAAAGTTTCTCATTTTTAACTACCTGTGATATGTATAAAGTTACTATATTATCAATTATCACACATGAATAGTCAATAAAATTCACAAAATGATTCAATTCAAATTTGTGTAATAATATTAACCAATGTGGTGATGATGTCAATTTATAACATAAGTATAAGTTCTTCCTAAATTATTTTTTCTGCTTTTTAGTCTTAATCAAATAAAATAAAACTCTCAAGTCCCAACCCTTCTAAAGAGAATGTTTATTTTTTGGAAAAAAAGTCTTATCAAATCCCCTGATTATCATCATATACAAGTTATTACTGTCATCCCCATGTGTTTCCCAATAGATTGCAAAATTTCTCAGGATTGGGAATATTATTAGCATATTGTATGTTAAATGTGTGATGTTTGAATTGAGTTAAATAAGCAAATATAAATTAAATGAATTAATAAAGAATATAATACTTTATAAACAATGAATATACAAAATGGTTGTATATATACCTACAGCTATTAATATGTACACAAAATAGTAAATATAATAATAATAAAATATACACTTTAATTTAAGACCTTTTATAATGATAGAATATTGTCATATGAAATAATTAAACAGTTCCAACTCAATATTTTCTGCAAATATCTTTAATATATTTCCAGATGTCTTCATTAGTTCTTCCAAACAAGGTAGTGATCATTCTGATATACTGGAGATGTGTAGGAAATAAAGCACCATGGATGATGTTTGATAGATTATAGTCTCAGTAGGCATTGGATCTCTTATATGATACCTCCTGCTTCTTTCTTCATTGCATTATTAAAGCAGGCAATGGCTGGTTTTATGAAACTTTACTGTTTCTGGATCTAATTGCATTTTTTGATGTTTTAACTGATGTGGTTTATGTTGCCTAGCCACACATATTAGATAATGTTTTAGATATAGACATCAATGTGTCTGTTATAACTGTAGTATTGAAAATTACTTCACAATTGTCAGCAAGATACAGCTATATGTTTCTACCTTCAACATTGGATTACTACAAGTTTTCTTACTGAGTTAAATCTTCAAACATTGCCTGCACTGAATTGGATTATTTATACTCTAGTAAATGATGTCAAACATTTTTTTTTCAAACTACAGATTCATCACCAGCTAATTACAAGGTCTGACTTGTTTCTTTACAGCACCAGGTTTTTGGAAACATTTCTTTATTCTTCCACAACATGTAGTGGAAACAATAATGTTGCAGTTATTTTAAAATTATATAATGATTTAATAAGGTTTGAAATACAGATATTCTTATACCTAAAACTTAATTGTAAATATAGGGGATATGAATGCACACCTTCAAGCAACCTTCAACTATCCACACTATCTCATACACTAATACACATGACCACATACACATAGAAAAGATAAATAGTCACCAATATACATATTTTGTTCTGAATCAGCACTCACCAGTGGGTCCAGATTATCATCTCCCACTCATATATATAATCAGTGCTGAGTTTACACTAAGATAGTAAACCTTTATACTAATGAACAGGTTTCAATCTTTCCAACCTCCAACTATTCAGCCATCTATACCATTGAAAATCTGATGATAAAATGCCCAAATTCCATATTGATGCAAATATTGTTGTTTCCCATGTTACTCAAGTCCTCTGACCCCTCATGTATAAGATAGTATCCATTTAAATATATAGAAGGGGGATGGGCAGGCTGCAGGCTTAATGTTTAAGATTTTCAATACAGACATTCTTATACCAGGAACTTAATTGTAAATATAGGTAATATGAACTCAGACTTTCAAGCAACCTCCAACTATCCACACTATTTTATCCTACTGATACACTTGACCACACGTATGTAGAAAATATAAATAAGTACCAATATACATATTTCATGCTGAAACAGCACTCATCATTTCATCCAGATTATATTGGTGATTATTTAAATTTTCTACATGTGTGTGGTCATGTGTATCAGTAGTATGAGATAATGTGAATAGTATAAGATTGCAAAAGTCTAAGTTCAAATCATCTATATTTTCAATTAATTTCCAGATATAAGAATGTCTGTATTTCAAATCTTACACCTCAAGCCTGTATTCTTCCCATCACTCTTTTATGTATTTAAATGAATACTGTCCTATACATGAGGGGTCAGGTGTTTGAGGTCAACATGGGGATAACAACAATATTTGCATCGCATGGAATTTGGGATTTTATCATCAGATTTTCAGTGTTGGATCGCTGAAGAGTTGGAGGTTGGATCAAACAAGGCATCCATTAAAGTATAAAGATTTGATATCTTAATATAAATGGAGCATTGATTATATATATTTGTGGGTGAGAGATGATAATCTGGACCAACTGATGAGTACTGGTTCAACACAAAATATGTATATTGGTGATTATTTATCTTTTCTACATATGTGTCATTATGTGTATCAGTAGTATAAGACAGTGGGGATAGTTGAAGGTTTCTTATAAATCTGAGTTCAAATCTCCTATATTTGTAATGATTTGCTAAATAAATAAATGATAATATTTATATATAACGATTGTAAAAAAATAATATATATATATATATATATATATATTGTGGCCATCTGAATGGGCACAAGGGTTTAAGATACTTTGTATCTTAAATAAATAGTTATATTATACTTAAAAAAATGAAATATCCTTAGAATTTTAAATTCTTTTTGCTGGGGATTGCTTAAAACTTAAATATGGATTGCTTATGCAGTTTATTGACCACTTGATAAGTATTTATTAGTATTATTGTGGTTAATGAGGTATTTAATGTAAGGAAGGAGGATTGTTTATTAGTGGAATTGATACATCTTGTTGGAAAGATGCTTATTTTATATTGTAGTATTAGTTGAATGGTTTCAAAATCCTTTATTTATTAAAGCTTATCTTTTTGTCAACAATTAATAGCCATTTCAATTATATTTACTTAAGATAGTTTAATATTTAGGTTGCAGTGCATGTGTATGCAGTATGGCTCTGTATTATGCTTCATTTAATTTTCATCTTTAATAACTGCAAATAATAGTACATTCACAATAAAAAACATTTAAATAAGAGTAATTATCTTAAATAATTTAACAAATATATATTTCTTTCCAATAATTAATAGATGGTTAAATCAATGGATTATTTTATAAACTGAATAAATTATTAATCATTTTTATTTGATAGTTAATTAATAGTCATTTTTCTTTCAAGTTTGTAAAAGCTATGTATTTTATTATTTATACTTTTTTTTCTTGTCTTCATTTAGTTTTAAAAATCAATTTTTTTTTTTTAAAAGATTTGTTTTTGCATATGTAATTAGTTAGTTAGCAAGATGCATGGGAGTAACTTGGTGAAAGGCAAATGAACTTTTCTAAAAAGAGTGTTTTTTTTTTTTAACAAAAATTTCCAGTAGAAAAATTTGCTCTTTGTAATGTAATTGTACACAGTAAACAGTGGTTCATGTATTGCAAAAATTAAAAGCCAGTTACTGAAGTCAAATTGACTTTAAAAAGACTTTAAAGTAAAACTTCCAAAGGAGCTTCAGAACTTTATTATGGAAAAAATTAATTAAAAAATGCAATTCTAAGGTTTTAAAAAAAGGTATGTGGTTTAACTTATTCTCTTCGGTTTAAACATTTCTGAATTAATCCCTTTATAACTATTACTCTTTTAAAAATGTATGTTAATAACATGGAGTCTACATTATTTCACTTAATTGCCATTTTAAATAAGAGTGGTTTACATAAATATTATTGTTGTATCATTAAGCAACGTTTTTTTTTTTTTTTTTTTTGATATATGGAAATGCATGCAGAACTATACCACGGAATATATTCTAATTTCTCACTATTTTTCATGTTGTTTTTTTGTAAAGATTATACATAGACCTAAGGATATGTCTATTTTGATAGATCATACTATGTTTAAGTTCATCATAAGGAGAAAACAGTATTCATTTAGTTGATATTTCTGGAACTAATGCGCATTTTAAATTAAGGAATTAAAATGTAAGCTACTTCTGTTAAATTGAATAGAAGGACAGAAATGCTAGTAATTTTTGTTCTCTTCAATAAGGACGGAATATAAAATAAAGCATTATTAATTATGGAATTACTAAGGACAATTTAAAGTATTATTAAATGCTATTCAGAAAATACTAAGGATAATCGCGTATTTAATCCAGAACTGCACGAAAAATGTCTTATATTTTCAGTATAATAAAGGAGAAATTTACTGCTTATGTATTATTTGGTACCTCAAATGGATATGCTATGAACACTGACAGGTGCTGGGCATATTTAAGTTATGCTTATATTTTTTTTAAGTTATACTGCAGAAGTGCATTTTAGCTTAAAATTCGGTTTGGAATGTGTCCTATATTATTTCATAAACCCGGAGCAGAGCTTTGCAAATGAACTTTTATTTTAAGTTACAAAACTAATAACTTTTGTGTCTTTTATTTTTTTTATTGCTTGTCATAACTAATGTATATGATAGGTAGATAGGTTTTATTTATTATTATGTTCATTTATAATCTGTGTTATTTTGATTTTCAAGACCGTCTCCGGAGCATACTCAAATGAGGAGTACGCCAGTAAAAATTGATTGTGTTCAAATAGGTCTTATTGTTTCCTTAGGAGGATGAAAGAAATATTTTTTTAATATATTATTAGAGAGGTTTATATTTATTTTGTATACTTTATTATCTCAAAGTGAAATTTTTGTTCTTTAAAAATCAACGAATGTATAATAGAAATAGTCTGCAAGATATGAAAGAAAGTTCATAGTAATAATTATAAATATTAAATTTTAAAAGTAACCTAAAGTTTCTTCTAAATTAAAAGTTATACCTTAATGCAATATTTAATTATCATACCCCCTGCTTAGTGTGTAATTTAGAGTTAATATTATATATACTTTTTATTCGCGGGTGTGTGTTTGTTTTGCACAATTATGATATTTGTTTGATAAAATTTAGTGTGAATATTTTATGCATAAATTTTGTACATTGTCGTATTTTACTGAGTTGAACGGATTGGTATATTATCTGTATGTATTTATCTGCCAGCGTGTATTTATAATGTTCGATATTTAGAGAAGCTATGAGAATAAAAAGAAATCTTTGCGTTATAATGTCTGTAGGAATATAAGATCTTGCTTATTTAGTATATGCTAATTATTTTCCATGAGTAGAGCCTAGTTTATTTTATATGCTTATGACTAATGATATTTTTTTGAAGTGATGTTCTTAGGGCCCTGGTGACAAGGAATTAAAATCCCCACCAATAATGTATTTAGAAGTGGAGGAGTTATTGTTGAAATATGATTAAAAGATGTTTAGGAAGTTATGTGACGTTTTTTCTTGGATTCTTGGTAATGAAGTATTGTAGAAGTGTTCGGTAAGAGTTATCTGTTCCTCATGTAGATTCCCTTTATAACGTATAGTATGTAAAATCATGAAAATATAGCTTTGTGTTAATTAATATGTGGCTAGACAAATTGTTAGATTAACTTTTGATGTAGTATTTATTGATGAATTACGACATTGTTTGAAATAAAATAATTATATGATATTTTCTTAATGAATGGAGAATTTAAAAAAAAAAAAAAAGTTTTATATTATTGCTGCTTGAACGTACACACACACACGCGTAATATAAATAATATCGCGTATATAAAGTATAAAATTATTGAAATTAAAATGAGAAATAAATGCTTTTGAAATATACTACATTCATTTAATAGAAGTATAAAGTATTAAGATTAAAACCGGAAATAAATATTTTAAAATACAGTGTATTTACTTAAATAAAAGTTATCAATCATCAAATCATCAGAATAAACATGATTTTGTTGCTATGAATGAGAGATATACATAATTGAAAGTGATTATTAGTCAATTATAGAAAGTTGCTTTGCTGAAAGCCAAATATAAATGATTTAATTTATTTTGTTAATCAACAGTAATATCCTCTCGAAAGTATCTATATATTTTTTTTGTGCTAATAATATAATATGTCATTTATTTATGGTCACATAGATGAAACATGCAAGCAAAGTATGTGTTCAAAGTCGGGATATTTAAGTTTTATTATTAATTTGTTTAGATAGTAGGGATAATCCCAAACTGATGCTAAAAAATTATTTAATAATTTAAAAGTCTGTAAAATAAAGAACACATTTGAAAATATTATGTTAACCAAGTTTATTTTATTTGTTATAATAAATGATTTGTTTTAGTTATTTAAAATCTTAAAATCTGTGTCTTGAGTTATTCTTGTGTACATTCGTATTTCTATTTCCACATCTCCACATTTCATAAATCTATTATAAAACAGATATATTATTTTAAAGTTACAATATTAAATTTGCTAGTGTCTGACAATATTGTATTTCTTAATCCAAACATTATAAAGAGTATTTGCCACTTGATAAACGTATTAGAAAGGTTTCCAGGTCAGTATATTTGTGAGATGATGATATGAGATTAAAATACCCTATCTCTGTCATTATCTTATTATTGAAACACAGTAAAATATTTTAGTCAATTAGTTTCATTATATTTTCCTCATACTTTAGAATTATAACTTATGGGCAATATAGTTTATTTAATTCAACTGTGTTTGTTAAATTCCCTGAGATCTTATCTTATTGTTTATTTCTTGATTGGCATTAAAATAGATATTTAGATTATGATATGCCAAGTTACAGAATTGCTTAAGAATATAATTATAGCAAGCTGATACATATGTTATACTTGGATGAAGGAAGAAATTAAGTTTAAAGTATATTTTAATAGACTGTATCAAATAAACATTATGATTCTTTATCATACAATTAATTAACAAAGGAATTTACCTTATATTAAATGTTTTATAATATTTCTTCTTTTATTCATTTATTATCATATTTCTTATGAACTAGCTATAGCCTCCCACTGAGCTGAGCTGAACATAAACTTAAATATAGAGTCTCAGTAATAAATTTATATTATATCTTTTGTTATATTGTTCTATTCATAATAGAACTGGCGCCTGGGCATTTTGCTCATGTAATGTATATGAGCGGTGTTGGGAGTGTAGGTTATAATATATATATATATATATATATATATATATATATATATATATATATATATATATATATATATATATATATATATATATATATATATATATATATATATATTCTTTTAGCAATAGGAAGAAAAAAAAATATCACCAACTTTTTAAAATTTGATTGACAACTTTTTTTATTTTCATTGACTCATCATTTTAAGTACCATTTTTCGATTTTCCATCAAATTTATTTTATTAATTGATGAGATGTTTAGTTGAATTTCATTAAAAAAACAATTGAAAAAGATACAAAATGATGTAGATTTTTATAAATATACAATTCAAATTTTTTGCACATAACAAACAATTTTCCTTTTTTTACTTTACAGAGCAGTTTATCACTTTGTTGTGTCTCATATTACAAAGTGACTACATGCATAAACTATATTTTCTTTTCATAGTTTAGGAAGTTTAACTCTTTATCACTCAATTTCAATGAGTTTTTTTAATTAAACATTTTTTTCATGCAGCTTTGTAATATAGCCCATTTAAGCTATTATCAGATTTGTTTTAGTTGGAGATCATTTATTTATCATACATGTATATTATCATGTGTACCAGTTATAGGAGATAGAGTGGATAGCTGAAAGGAAGTCAAAATAATACGTTCAAATCCCTTCTAATTTCATCTAAACTCCCATTATGTATATAAACAATTATACTTGTATTCAAATATTACAATTTTATAAAAAACCCTATCTATAAATGTCACTTATGAGTGCTTTCACTTATCCTTGTAGTTTTTGTCAACTAATACTTTGAAAGGTCAACTTTTCCATAATTCTGTAATCTTAATGTTTCCTGCCTACCTATTGATTAAATCTTGCTTGTATTTATATATTAACATAGTTTCCTTAATTTTTCTTTTATTATTATTTCTTTCAGTTTCCAATATTTTTATGTTACTATAATTAAAATTAAAACCATATATACATGATTTATTATCGTCATAAAAACAGAAGCTGATAAATTATTATTATTTTTATAATTTGTTTTGTATTTTGATCCCTTTTTAATAATAACAAGTGCTCTTTTGTTCTTTTTTTCAATTTGCATCTTGACTCACCTATATATTCACTGCCACACCTACATGTCAATTTGTAAATGATATAATTTTTATTTTTCAATAAGATTTTAAAATAAGGCTTATAATGGATTAAGACAGATGAAAATTCAATGAGTGTTCAATTTTTAGATCTCAAGATAACTAGAAATAAAGATAAACTGGATTAGTATATGACTATTAAACAAATAGCAAAAAGAGGATATATTCTATATAAATCAAAAGTACCAATGGCACATAAAATGGCAGGCTTAAAATACTTTTATTTAGACATGATAATCTTTGTAAATATTCATCAGATAAAACCCAAAATATTAAAATTTATTATAATGAATTGTTAAATGTTGGATATAATTATGATTATGTTTATTATACTATTAAAAATTTTAATTCCAAATATAAAAATAATAATAATAATAATAATAATAATAATAATAATAATAATAATAATAATAATAATAATAATAATAATAATAATAATAATAATAATAATAATAATAATAATAATAATAATAATAATTCTTCATATAAAAAAATTGGATATCAATATCATATATTTCAATTCAACAGGCAAGTTTCATTAAAAACATTTATAAAGGTATATGTGACATTGCATTTTATTCATCATCTACATTAAATAAATTAATAAATAACTCAAAAGATAAAACCTTATTGACAAATAAAAATTGTATCATTTACAAATGGATGTGTAGGTGTGGCAGTGGATATATAGATGAGTTGAGATGCACATTGGTACAAGAACAAAAGAGCACTTGTTATTATTAAAAAGGGTTCAAAATACAAAACACAATTATAAAAATAATGATAATTTATCAGCTTCTGTTTTTTATGACCATAATAAGTCATGTAATATAAAAATATTGGAAAGTGAAAGAAATAATAATAAAAGAAAAATTAAGGAAGCGTTGTTAATTTATAAATAAAGCAAAATTTACTTAATAAGCAGGCAGCAAACATTAAGATCACACAATTATGGGAAAGTTGATATCATGAAATTATGGGAATGTTGCCCTTTCAAAATTATTAGCAGGTAATATATTATCACATAACATTAACCAGTGCAGCTAAATGTACATATCTACCTATGCATCATTACACTTAATGACTCTCCATAAACAGTCAATTTATGATTTTTCATATATAAGATATGCAGGTTAATGTAACTTATTTCTTCCTTATTATTGTAGCATTGTAGCCCCATTACATAAGTTGGGATTATGTTTCTGTACTTCCCTATGTTTTTGAACTATGGGAAATAACAAAGTGTAATTGTTGCTGAGAATTGATTGATAAGCAATTCAAAATCTATATTTGATATAGATCTATATTTTGAGAAACATTATATAGAAGTAATAATTATCATTAACATTTAACAAAATCAAATTTGAATTGTTCATTCTTGAATTTTAGAAGAGCAAAACTCTCCTAATAAACATGTAAATTAATGTTGAGATTTAATATTCAATGTGACCTACTCAAAATAAGCTCTTGATCATGTGGTCATGAGCCACACTTTGAAAATTACTGGTTTATATTATTATAGTTAAATATAATTACGCCCTCAATTTTGTATTGCAAATTATAATGTTATCAAATACAATAATTTATACAAAATAATTAATTTAATAATTACTTTATTTATATTAAGATTTATACTCAAACTCACATAATTCCCAAACTTTGTTCAGGCGCAGTCCCATTTACCAAAAATTTTTAAAAGTGTCGACCTCCTAGTCATTTCTTTACTTACTCAGGTCAATAAATTTGTATAGTGCTCGATATTAAATATTTTACTAGACTGCAAACTTTTCATTTTAATTACTTGTAATTAATAATTAAAAAAATAAAAGGACTATGGAATATGGTATTATTTTGCGTAACATTTATTATCAAAACCTGCACTAACGAAAATTTAAGCAAAAAAATAGGAATGAAGTTTTTTTTTTTTTTTAAATTTTTGATATTTATGAAATGTAGATTCAAAATAAGTATAAATATTGAAATCACTTTATTAAACATAAAAATGTGGTGAAAAAAAATCAATATATTTAGAATGAATAAAACATCAACAAAATTACAACAACGAATGGTTTTAATTATAATTATAAAAATAAGAATGCCAAATAAATTATCTTGAAAAACCGAATGTAATGAGAAGGGGTGTACCTGGTGTCTGTCAACAATGTATAGATGTTTGGTTTTAAATTAGTGAGTTACATTCTTAAATCTCCACTTCAGTGATATTCAATCGAAGTCTATTCTGAAACATATTTAAAAGTTCACTGAAGTCTTTCTCTACCATTTAAGACGATGGAAATGCCAGAAAATAATTTTATCCAACAATCCATAGAGCCGAGTGCACAAGTGGAATATCTCGTTGCAGCCAAAACTTTTGATAATCATGTTTCAATTGTATCTTGAGATCCTCAGTCGTGCATTGATAACTCTTCTTGCAAAATTAGATTTGGTTCTGTACTAGTAGTGTATGGGTTTAATATCGAGTCCGGTATTTCCAATAATATAATATCTTCTAACCTGGTTGGAAATCTAAATGAAGAGCGTCCAAGTGGTTGACTGGTTGACGTACAGGAAAACATTTTTCTTGGATTGTGCCTATTTTCAATAAATTGGGGAACTGAGAAAGCTCCGGCCTTCTGACATTTTGCTTAAAATACGTTAATCTGGCAGCAAAACCGATATGACCAATTTTGCTTTGACGACATCCAAATGTACTCCTTGCAGTTAGAAATTAACATCATAAAATTTGCTAAATAAATCAGTTAAATAAGCAATATATGTTTTACATTTTAAGTAATTTTTTTTTTTGAACTGAAATCCTCATCTTCAAAATTCTCTAAAACAGATTGAAAAAGTGAAAAAAATCTCACCAAACATAAACCTATTGAACGCCAGTTGGACTTTATTATGGACAACCAATCAATAGAAATAATCATCACTTTCAATGCTTAATCATGCAGAGTAGTGTTCAAAGTGTTATGAATCGAACTTTGTTCACAGTTATTATAACAAGATGAAGCAATTGATGCAATTTGTCGCTAAGGTTTTTGACTACTAAATATTGCTTATGGATTATGCAGTCAAATGCAAGCACTTCAGGGACGTGGTATGAAAATGCGATAATGACTAAAAAAAATAGCTGGTACTCCACCTGTCTCAACATATATTATATTTCTCAATGGAATCACTTTTTTTCCTGAAAAAAGCTCCATTAAATTAAAATCAATCTCTGGTGTTAGTTTCAAAAGTTTTAGAAAAAAATGTTATTTATGCATTTCCTGATCTTGAATAAAGCAAATATACACCAGAGACAAAACTTCATTACTGGGTAATGTTGACTCATACAACTGAAGTATTTTTTTTTTTTTTGCAAATGATTACACAAACAGTTTTTTCATGTAGTAACAGTACAAAGCATTATTGCTCAAAGGAATCCCTTTTATAACATCTTGTGCAGATTTGTGAAATACAGGGTTCAATTACCTCTATAACCACAGCTGGTAGAATTAGTTTCTCCCTTTTGGTATGTGTCTCACCAGACTTTGCAATGTGTATATGTTATATGATGCCTTTAATCCATCGTCATTTTGCTTTGATGATGAAACAAACATATTGGCTGTCATAGTCCTTTTCATAACTTTATCTTTAAGTCATCGAAAGTATGACACTTTTTTCCTTTTTGTCAGGATGAATTCTGTTCAAGTGATCTTCTAGTTTTGTTAGTTTCATAGCGACATTACTTAAATGTTTTTCCCTTATGAGACACCTTGGTAAACATTTGTTTGATAATGACAGGAGAATCCTGACTTCAAATAGTCCAAGATGTACTATCTGCGTTTCTTTTTTGTTCAGTGGTATTATTTAAGAACAGGTAAATTTATTTTTTTTGCTTCTTACCTCTTATTACAGTGGAGATGAGACAAAAGCAAATGTAAATAAATAAACGTGAAAATAACATCTGTTGTCTTTATTAGCAGTATCCTTCAATTGCTAATATTCTTCTAATTAATTTCCTTTAAAATTTCTTAATGATTAGAATTGCATAATCAGAATTACATCAGAAATTTTAATGGACTTTTATATAATTAAAATTGAAATAGATATTTAAAACGTATTAGATAGCAAAATAACAGAATATTTTCACTCAGAAATCGATCTTCCATTTAATCTACTTTATTTACAATGTGTCACGCCTTTTGTCATTAATTGAATCTAAACTGCATTTATAAATATATTTTTATGTATCACATTAAATGATTTTACTGCGAAAAAACTCTTTTATGTAGCTGAGTATATATAAACAATCTCCAACGAATTATAAATTATTGGCGATAAATAAGTAGGTAACTATTCTCAACTGAATTCAAAGATCTCGTGGTAGTCTGAGTTTTAGTGCTTTACCCAGCATTCATTTTAGTAAGGAACATATCACATTATTTTTCAGTACTTTTTATTTATCTTTAGTGCAGTTATTGGCCCAAGTTATTATTTTGTATTTTGAAGGAACAATGCATTACCATTAAGATATTGTGAAGATTACATCTAAATCATTATGCTATAATGAGAACGCATAAAATGTATATCTTAATTTGTTTTTTTTAAATTAAAGGCTTCAATTATTATATTTTTAGCAAAACTAAAGGCGGGAAATATTGTATCCAATTTTCACATAACATTTAAAGCTTTTTTTAAAAAAATTGTGAATTGTAATATAAATTTATAAATTCTGCCCATATTGTTTTAACTTAACTTACATAATAATGATCATATTAATATATTTCTTTTATTCTATGGTAACAAATTCCATAGTATTAGGTAAGTATTTCGATTTAATTATAAATATCTGTTTCTATAATATATATATCAAATTGTTGCAATAATTAGCATTATTTTACAAAACAAAATATGATCTAGTTAAAAAAATAGAAAAAAAAGTTCTGAATATGATTTTATTTTAATTTCCATCTCTATTTTTTTTATAACAAATCAGCGATATATATATATATATGAACAGGTATTAACCAGACAGAAAACAATAATACGTAGAAATTCTTTTTTATGCTTATATAATATAAATATTTTACATTTCTTAACTTATCTCATTTTCTTATAAAATGATAAGCTAATTCATTTTAAAAAATCATCGTTGATTTATATAGTATGCTTATATGTAATACGTCCATCATGCGTGAATGGGTGCATGTTTTATGCGGAATGAGTAACGCAGCCTCATTTATAATAAATTATTCTTTAAATAGTCTATTTTAAAGGAAATACTTCGCAATATTCTATTTTAGTAATACAATATAAGCAAAAGCATTATTTACTAAGATTTCGATTTATCAGAAGATGAGGCTTTGAGAAAAGAGCCACGGACAATTACTGAAAATACCCAAGTGATAAATGGAAGGAAAAATACGAATTGATTGTATAAATGTGAATTTACTTGCACAAAACAATATAAATATAAAATTTATGAGTAGTTTTAATGAACAGCTAAAACATCCCCATTTTTAATACTATTTAAAATTTGTATAGTTTTAATGAACGAATAATTTCCCCTTAAACTACACCATTTACAGGATTAATTTATAGATATCGACAAATAATTAATAAATAAATAAAACCCAAAACTTTTTTTACTAGGCACCCTCTATCTTGGGATATGTATCACTACATCTTCATTCTAAGACATGTATCCTCAAAAGAAAAATCTAAACAATGATCAGTATATCATGTTAATGATGAAATGAAAAGCAAGGGATCTTAAGTTTTTGCATAAAATTATTTCCCACAATATTACTATGCTTAACTTGCTCTCTAATTTATGTATTAAAAAGGATCATTATAACAAACTATTCACAATATTTATCAACATAAATTTGTAGTTCTAAGATATTAAAATTATGTCATTTATTCTGTTTACCCAAAACATATAACAAAAACTTTGCAACTAATGACATTTCTAATTCGTTATCAACCAATTCATTAGAGCTATATATATATTAAAAATATATATTATATATATATATATATATATATATATATATATTAAAAATTAGTCATATATCACATGACCTCTATAGCTTGTATTACCAATATGTAATATATAAAGAGTCTGCTACTAGCTCTAAACAAGCTTAAATTTTTTTATGATAAATGCTAGAAGAGAAAATACATGAAGCCTTTATTCTATGATGGTCTCCATCCCCAGACCGGTTTCGATCTATAGTTCTCATCAGTGAGGAGCTAGGACATAGGATTCAAAATATTAACTCAAACCAAGCATTTATCTAATTCTTAAATATTAAGAAAACGATACAAATCTTCAGACACCTACATGTCTTCAAACTCAGCTCTTTAACCAAAGAAATTATATGATCCTGAACTAAATTCAGAGATCCCATATAGTTTCTTTGGTTAAAAAGCTGAGTTTGAAGACATGTAGGTGTCTAAAGATTTGGATCTTTTTCTTAATATTTAAGAATTAGATAAATGCTTGGTTTGAGTTAATATTTTGAATCTTATGTCCTAGCTTCTCACTGATGAGAGACATAGCTCAAAATAAGTCTGGGGGTGGGGGTCCATCATAGATAAAGGCTTCATGTATTTTCTCTTGTAGCATTTTTCATAAAAAAAATTAAGCTTGTTTAGAGCTAGTAGCAGGCTCTTTATATATTACATATTAGTAATACAATCTATATAGATCATGTGATATATGACTGATCTTTACTATTATAATTTTGCTATTAGGGCTTTGGCTATATTAAATTGCTAAGCCTACTAATCTATGGGATCTCTGAATTTAGTTCAGGCTCATATAGTTTCTTTGTATAAAGAGCTGAGTTTGAAAACATGTAGGTATCTGAAGATTTGGATCTTTTTCTTAATATTTAAGAATTAGATAAATGCTTAGTTTGAGTTAATATTTTGAATCTTATGTCCTAGATTCTCACTGATGAGAGACATAGCTCAAAACCGGTCTGGGGATGGGGGTCCATCATAGATATAGGCTTCATGTATTTTTTCTTGTAGCATTTTTCATAAAAAAAATTAAGCTTGTTTAGAGCTAGTAGCAGGCTCTTTATATATTACATATTGGTAATACAAGCTATATAGGTCATGTGATATATGACTGATTTTTACTACTAGAATTTTGCTATTAGGGTTTTGGCTATATTAAATTGCTAAGCCTACTAATATCTGGGATCTCTGAATTTAGTTCAGGCTTATATAGTTTTTTTTTTTTTAAAGAGCTGAGTTTGAAGACATGTAGGTGTCTGAAGATTTGGATCTTTTTCTTAATATTTGAGAATTATATAAATGCTTGGTTTGAGTTAATATTTTGAATCTTATGTCCTAGCTCCTCACTGATGAGAGCCATAGCTCGAAACCGGTCTGGGGATGTTGACCATCATAGATAAAGGCTTCATGTATTTTCTGTTGTAGCATTTATCACAAAAAAAATTTAAGCTTGTTTAGAGCTAGTAGCAGGCTCTTTTTTTTTTATTATATATTTATTTTATATATATATATATATATATATATATATATATATATATATATATAAAGTTTGATATCTGTATTCGTTTCACAATATATGTAATATACAAATCAATATATATATATCAAAATACAGTACAATTTAAATAAATTATATTTTTTTAGAAGTACTTTCGACTATACTCTTTGTAGTCTTTATCAACTATATAACATTGAATAATCAAAACAAGACAACCTTTAATAATACCCATAGTTCAATTTAGATTTCCCACAATTCTGTTATCTTAACATTTGATGACTGGTGATTCATTAACATTTGACAATTTTTTGAAATCAACATAGCCTCTTTTATTTTACGTTTATTATGACAACGTTCAATTTGAATAATTTTCATATTTTTATAATCAAATTTAAATCTATATTGACAAGATTTATTATGATCAAATATAACAGATGATGAAGGTTTATTTACATCTATTCCAGATTGATTCTCTTTTTGAATTCTATTATATAAAATCATATGCTCTTTTATTCTCTTCTCAAATATACACTTAAAAAAACAAAAAAAACAACAACATAAATTCATGTAATCTAAGTGTACATTTGAGAAGAAAATAAAAGAGCATATACTTTTATATAATATAATTCAAAAAGAGAATCAATCTGGAATAGATGTAAATAAACCTTCATCATCTGTTATATTTGATCATAATAAATCTTGTCAATATGGATTTAAATATGATTATAAAAATATGAAAATTATTCAAATTGAACGTTGTCATAATAAACGTAAAATAAAAGAGGCTATGTTGATTTCAAGAAATCGTCAAATGTTAATGAATCTCCAGTCATCAAATGTTAAGATAACAGAATTGTGGGAAATCTGAATTGAACTATGGGTATTGTTAAAGGTTGTCTCATTTTGATTATTCAATGTTATATAGTTGATGAAGACTACAAAGTGTATAGTCGAAAGTACTTCTAAAAGAATATAATTTATGTAAATTGTACTGTATTTTGGTATATATATATATTGATTTGTATATTACATATATATATATAATCCATCTATATCCTTACTGTATTTTGGAATATATATTGATTTGTATATTACATATATATATATAATCCATCTTCTCCTATCTTTAGTTTCTCTTCTCCACATCACCCCTGCATACTTTCTTATTTATCCATCCATTTCATGTGTGGTCTCCTTCTGGGTCTTTTACAATCTCTTCAAATCCAGTTTAAAATTTCAATTATCCATCTATCATCATCTCTTCTAGCAATATGTCTAGCACAACTACACTTCAATCTTTTAATTTTTCAATGAGGTCAGTAACACCTGTTTGTTCTCTTACCCATACATTGCATTTCGATCTCTTCTTGTTACTTCCAACATATATATCTCCATACTTTTGAGTGGTCTGAAGTCTCTGTATTGCTCTTCTATTAAGTGTCCAAGTCTCAGATCCATAAGTAAAATCTGGTAAAACACATGTGTTAAAAACCTTCCTTTTCAAACACATAGGCATATTTTCTTTTAGTATCAAGTTATTTCTACCAAAAGCACTCCAACCAAGTTTAATTCTATGATTAATTTCCTCCATTTTCTTTCCATCTGTATTAATAATCTGACCGAGGTATTTGTAAGTGTTAACTTCTTCTAATTCATCATAATTAATTTTTATTTTCATATTTTGCGCAAATCAATTAAACATTATTTTAGTCTTTTTAACATTTATCTTTAGTCCTACTTTTCTACTTTCATCTGATAACTCCTGTAACATTTCCTGCAGGTATGAAGCATTATTTGCAAAAACAACTACATCATCTGCAAAATCTAAATGACTCAAATAATCTCCATTTACTTTACTCTTTTACTTTCCCATTTTAATCCACAAAATACTTCTTGCAGCACTCCTGTAAAAAGTTTTGGAGATATGGAGTCACCTTGTCTTACGCCTCTCTCAATGTTGACTTTCCCAGTATCTTTGGGTAATCTAATTGTTGCTTTTGCATTTTTATAAATATTCTTTAAAATATGACAATATCCTGGATCTATACCTTGATGATCCAACACTTTAATCAATGAAGAAATGCTTATAGAATCAAATGCATTTTCATAATCTACAAATCCAAAACATAATGACAACTCATATTTATTTGTCCTTTCTATAACTTTTCTCAATACCTGGATATGATCTACTGTACTAAAATCACTTTTGAATCCAGCTTGTTCTCTTCGTTGGTGGGAATCCAATGCTCTCTGAAGACGAGTTGTAATTATATTGGTAAAAAATTTATATAAAACTGATAAAAGGCTGATAGGTCTGTAATTTCTATTATCTTCTTTATCACCTTTTCTATATATAACTATTATTACTGCAGTCTTTCAATCATCCGGTACATTTTTATCATTTAGACATTTGGTATATAACTTTATAATTTTTTTTCTATTTCTTCACAATCTTCTTTTAATATATCAATTATAATTCCATCATTACCTGGAGCCTTTCCTTTCTTCATACATTTAATTGCATGTCTCACTTCTTCATTTAAAATTCTAGGCAATTCGGAAAATGTAATATATATATATATATATATGTGTAATAACATATTTATTCATTACTATATAATTCTTGATAAAAATCTTCTACTAATTTCATGATGTCATCTTTCTTTTTAGTAATAATTCCATCTTTTTCTCTTATTGTTGATATAAATTTCCTACCAATATCAAAATATTGTTTAACATTCTTGAGACTTTTATTTTCTTCTACAGCTTTCCTTGCTAGTTCACAGTTACACTTTCTTATATCATTTTCAACTCTTTTCCGCACCATTTTACAAAATTCGAGATATTCAATTATTTTTAATGCATCATTTTTGTATATCTTCATATTCCTTCTTTTCTTCATAAATTATCTAGTCTCAGTAGAAATTTTATTAGTCAATTGTTGCTTTTTTCTACCAGCTATCTTTGTTGCAGTTTTTAAAAGTGTATCAGTTATTTTCATATTAATTCAATTCAAATCTGAATCATGCTCAAAATCTACTAATACTTGAAACCGATTTGCAAGTTCTAATTTAAATTCATTAGAATGTTTCTGAAGATTAGGAATATCAACTGTAAATATTGTTTTTCTTAACAATTTTTGTCTTTCTAGTTTTACATTAACACGTATCTTACACCTTACTAATCGATGATCACTTCCTGTGTTAAATTTATTAAGAACATTACAATCTTGAAATACTTATTTCCTGTTAGTCAAAATATAATCCTATTCTGCTGTACCTTCATTTGGATGCTTCCATGTCCATTTTCTTTTAACATTTTTCTCAAAAAAAGAATTCATAATATAAAGTTTTTTTTTTCTTTTTCTGCAAACTCCACAAGTCTATGTCTTCTCTCATTTCTATTACCATAAACAAAATTACCTACAGCACTTTCATTTGTTTGCCAATTCTAGCATTAAAGTCTCCCATAAAAATTTTAATATGTTGTTTACTCTGATCAAAACCCTTTTGTACACCCACATAAAAATATTCTACTACTTCGTCACTATGAGAACTTGTTGGGGCATAAACCTGAATTATCTGCATTTGGTATCTGCTATTAAGTTGTATAACTAATCTTGCCACTCTGTCCAATACACCATCAATTTCCAAAATATTGTTCTTCCACTTTTATTTATAATGAATCCTACTCCACTTGTATTTCTAATATTTGTGCCTTTATAATAGAGTATATGTCCACTTTTTAAATCAATTGCCTCTTCACCTTTCTTTGTAACTTCACAAAGTCCAATACTGTCCTATATAATATAAAACAGTTCTTCTTCTAATTCTTGCAATCTTCTTTCACTTGAAAGTGATCTGCAGTTGTGAGTACCTAAATAAAAAGTTGTCATCAAATGGCAGACTGGGTCCACAATCAGGGGATTCTTAGAACCCTCTGCCTTCAGCCACCAACCTCTGCCTTGGTTGGTGACTTTAAAGCCTCCTGGAAATAAAGGCCATGGTTTATTTTTGTCTGCCATAATTGTATATATGTATTGAAAAAATATTTATCATTTACACAAACATTCATTCTGTCTTATCAGGCACTGAGAATAAAGACCATGGTGTTTCTTGATCTTAAACTCATAGGTAAAAAGCCAATAAACTCACCATTCTGGTTAATGTGTGTTGGTGAGCAGCTCATCCATGTTCATATACTATATGAATAATCACATAGTAATAACAGCCGCAACGACAAGAACGTATGGAGTGGACATTAGAAATTTGCCCTGCTCGTTTCCTTTAAGGCCTCCAAGAGGAATCAAAGGGTCTCCTTTCAGTTAATAGAAAACTCTTTTCTGCAGCATATATATATATATATATATATATATATATATATATATATATATATATATATATATATATATATAGAGAGAGAGAGAGAGAGAGAGAGATAGTGAATACTCGCTCTGACGTTTATGTAAACAGAAAACTACGCTTGACGGTGTTTTTGGTAGAACGCCATCTGTTATCATAAATACAAGTATTAGCAAGTTTTTTAACTTATGTTTTTTTGTTTTTCATAAATGTACCTTTGAGGTCTTTCTTGCAATGATGTATATTGCAGAGGCTTCTACTATGTGGTGATGCTGAACTGAGATGAGACCCATGTAACTATCTGGCTTGCTATGCTGAGTTTGAAGACATTAATGTGCCTAAAAGATTCATGCTTGCAAGCTGAATAGAAACTGTTTCATAAATCCTCAGAGTTTGTGTTTAGATCTAGTTTTTTATTCCTGTCTTTCACTGACGATAGCAAATAGCTTGAAATCATGATCTGAAAGTGGAATTAAAGTTAGAGATAGTGAATACTCGCTCTGATGTTTATGTAAACAGAAAACTACGCTTGACAGTGTCTTTGGTAGAACGCCATCTGTTATCATATATATATATATAATTCAATTTAGTGACCAACTTTTTACTTATTTATTTTATTCGTTTGCTGCTTTGCTTATATTATTTTTATCTCCTTTTTTATGCTTAACTATATTTGTTTATATTAATTCATTGTGTATTCTTCAAATGGATTTATGTTATAGATATGGATATAAAATAAAAAATGAAGTTTAATAATAATAATAATAATAATAGTAATGATGATAATAATAATAATAATAATAATAATAATAATAATAATAATAATAATAATAATAATAATAATAATAATAATAATTATTATTATTATTATTATTATTATTATTATTATTATTATTATTATTATTATTATTATTATTATTATTATTATTATTTCAAAGGATAAAACTTTATTGACACTCAAAAAGGGGTACATAAGTTGCATTTGAAAATATGATGTCTTAGATACAAATTGATTTACTATTTTCATTGTGATAAGAAATAAAACATGATTTACAGTTATTGAAAGAAAAATAATTATTGCATAATAAGATACATATGTCCAATTATGTTTACATAGTATTTTAAATGTGAGCATGAGTATACATTGAAACACATGATAGTATGAATAAAAACCTGTGGAGGAAAAGATTGATGTTGCTGTTAGATTAACATATGGTTTCATAAAATTGGTCTCATTTCGTGAGACTACTATAGTTTTCATAGCTAAGTATTATTATTCATTTGTTACATAAGTCCCATGTGAAAAAAAATGGAAAAATACTAGTTAGCATGAATTTTATCTTGGGAAACTGAAAAAATACTAGTTTAGCACATATTGCATCTTAAGAGAATATAAAAAAATATTTAGCATGAATTGCAATTTACAAAAAAGAAAAAATACTAGTCAGCATAAACTGCATCTTGGGAAAATGTAAAAATACTAGTTATCATGAATTGCATCTTGGGGAAATGAAAAAATACAAATTAGAATGAGTTGTATCTTGGGTAAATGAAAAAATACCAGTTCAGCACGAATTGCATCATTGATAAATGAAAAAAATACTTGATAGGATGAATTGCATCCTAGGAAAATAAAAACCTACTTGTTTAGCATAAATTATATGTTGGGAAAATGGAAAAATACTAGTCAGCATAAATTACATCTTGGGAAAATAGAAAATATTACTTAATATGAATTGGGTCTTGGTAAATTGGAAAAATACTAGTCATCTTAAATTGCATTTTGTCAGGTTTAGAAATTTAGTATTTTCTAAAATAAAACATTAGAACATGTTTCCTTGACTGTGGTCAAGTGAACTGCTTGATGCAGGACTATTATGGAGACACTTGGTCATGTGATATCTCTGTTGCTATATTGTTTGTAAAATTATCATTGATTTTTGTTAAAATTTTGAAAACTATTAAGAATTTTAAACTCCTCTCTCAATATTATAATATATACTATAATATATATTTGAATTGTGGAGTTTGCAGAAAAAGAAAAAAAGTGTATATTATGAATTATTTTTTTGAGAAAAATGTTAAAAGAAAATGGACATGGAAGCATTCAAATGAAGGTACAACATAATTGGATTATATTTTGACTAACAGAAAATATATATTTCAAGAGTGTAATGTATTTAATAATTTTAACACAGGAAGTGATCATCGATTAGTACGATGTAAGATACTTGTTAATGCAAAGCTAGAGAGACAAAAATTATTACGAAAAACAATATTTACAGTTGATATTACTAATCTTCAGAAACATTCTAATGAATTTAAATTAGAACTTACAAATCGTTTTCAAGCATTATTAGATTTTGAATTTGATTCAGATTTAAATGAAATTAATATGAAAATAACTGATACACTTTGAAAACTGCAACAAAGATAGCTGGTAGAAAAAAAACAGCAATTGACCAATAAAATTTCTACTGAGACTAAAGAATTTATGAAGAAAAGAAGGAATATGAAGTTATATAAAAATGATGCATTAAAAAGGATCGAATATCTCGAATTTTGTAAAATGGTGCGGAAAAGAGTTATAAGAAAGTATAATTGTGTAATAGCAAGGACAGCTGTAGAAGAGAATAAAATTCTCAAAAGTGTAAAACAACATTTTGATATTGGTAGGAAATTTATATCTGCAGTAAGAAAAAAAGGATGGAATTATTACTAAAAAAGAAAAGACATCATAAAATGGATAGAAGACTTTTATCAAGAATTATATAGTAATAAAGAACAAGTACCTCCTATATCTATTACATCATTCAAATTGCCCAGAATTTTAAATGAAGAAGTGAGACATGCAATTAAATCTATGAAGAAAGTAAAGGCTCCAGGTAATGATGGAATTGTAATTGATATATTAAAAGAAGCAAGTGAAGAAATATAAATTTTTTAGCAAAGTTATATACCAAATGTCTAACTAATAAATATATACCAGATGGTTGGAAGAATGCAGTATTAATATTAATATTTAAAAAAGGTGATGAAGAAGATATTAGAAATTACAGACCCATCAGCCATTTATCAGTTTTATACAAAATTTTTACCATGATAATTACAACTCGTCTACAGAGAACATTGGATTTCCACCACCAAGAGAACAAGCTGTATTTAAAAGTGGTTTTAGTACAGTAGATCATATCCAGGTATTGAGAGAAGTTATAGAAATGAGAAATGAACATGAGTTGCCATTATGCTTTTGATTTGTAGATCATGAAAAGACATTTGATTCTATAAACATTTCTTCAGTCATTAAAGCATTGGATCATCAAGGTATAGATCCAGGATATTGTCATATTTTAAAGAACATTTATAAAAATGTAACAGCAACAATTATATTACATAATTCTACTGGTAAAGTCAACATTGAAAAGGGTGTAAGACAGGGTGACACTATATCTTCAAAACTTTTCACAGCAGTGCTACAAGAATTGTTTTGTGGATTGAAATAGGAAGCTAAAGGAGTGAAAGTAAATGGAGATTATTTAAGTCATTTAGATTTTGCAGATGATGTGGTTGTTTTTGCAAATAATGCTTTAGAGCTGCAGGAAATGTTGCAAGAGTTATCAGATGAAAGTAGGAAAGTAGGACTAAAGATAAATGTTAAAAAGACTAAAGTAGTGTTTAATGGATTTTCTCAAAGTATAAAAACTAAAATTGATTATGATGAGTTAAAAGAATTTAACAGTTAAAAATACCTTGGTCAGGTTATTAATATAGATGAAAACATAATGGATAAAATTAATCATAGAATTAAAATTAGATGGAGAGCTTTTGGTAGAAATAATTTGATACTAAAAGGAAATATGCCTATGTGTTTGAAAAGGAAAGTTATTAGTAAATATGTTTTACCAGTTTTTACTTATGGATCTGAGAGTTGGGCACTTAATAGAAGAGCAATACAGAGACTTTTGACCACTCAAAGAAGTATAGAGACATGCATGTTGGGAGTAACAATAAGAGATCGAAAACACAATATATGTGTAAGAGAAGAAACAGGTGTTACTGACCTCATTGAAAAAATTGAAAGACTGAAGTGGAATTGGGCTGCACATATTCCCATTATGAATAAAAACTGTGACTCCTTTTACATACAATATAAATCAACATATTTCATAATAGTTGAATCAATACACAATAAACACATTTTATAAAAATAAAATGCACATATAAATGGTTACATGTAATGATGATCTAACAATACATAATACATCAATAGAACAATATTTATTATTTTTGAAAGTCTTCTCTAATTGATCTCATTTTAAGATTCAAAGAAAGAGATAAATGGTTTTATTATTAAAATGATTTTTAACAGTCAGGGATAAAAATATAATTAAAATTGTTATTACCAGTTCTTGTTTTACTCTCCATGTACAGATAATTTCAAAGAGTCCAAAGAATTTTATTCTAAAGTCAGCTTATTTAAGGTTAAAAATTTAAAATCAGCCACACACCAATATGTAACACATGTATATTTACCAATTGCCATGGTTTACTAGAACAGTTCTATTTTTTGGCTTGGGCTTGCAGTTTTTCTTTTTACTGTGATGGTGATGATGAAATAAATTTCTTCTTTATGGATCATTTTATAATTGGGATGTTTTTTTTCATTTCTTCTGGTTATAATTATTTTTTCTAGATGGATGGATATTTCTGCTTTCCATATATTTTAGCATTTTTTGCTTTGTGCTTTTCTTCCTAAACAGCAACAGCATGGTTTCACAAACTTCAGTATTTTACATTGTAATTCACATTTGGATTTTATGGCAGCACAGGTGAGACAATAAGTTGTTTTTTTTCATCTTTGGAAATCAGTCATAAGATTTTTAAAATATTTTTTTTAGATTTAAACCCCTCTTCGATGTACACAAATTCTTTGGATGGATCACTGGAGCTCTTAACAAAATCTTTCCTACCCCACTATGTTGATGTAGAACCCTATAAATGTAAAAATAAAATAATAATGTTTGATTTCTGAAAGGCAATCAAGTTTATTCTACCCCTTTAAACAATCTTATTTTCAGCTTTATATATGTTAGTCTGTCTGATTATATCACATATAATTTTATTACTGAAACATATGCAATCTATCAATCAATGCATCTGTACAGAATCTTCTCAAAAATGACAATTTTTTAAAATTTATTATTTAGTATGGTCCCTAAAAATGCTCTGGATTCTATCATTTCACTAGCTTACTGATCTGGAGTCAATCATTTTAATAGCACTCCCATTTCTCAAGTGTGAAATTGACATTTATCTTTTTGTCAGACCTGTGGTTCAGCTCAGCGCTGGACATTATTGTGAAACACTTTCACATAAAACAGGAATAACTGTTCTTAAATAATATAACTTTTTATAGAGAAAGTACAAAATTATTTACATTTAACCTTTTTTTTTTAAATATATCTGTAAATGTTTTTATGTTTATGCCTGTAAATACACACATTCTCATCCATAAACATATATATATATTAATTTTTCCTATTAAAAATAATCTAAACGATTTAAAAAACTACAGATTATTAATATTAGCAGTATTAAACCCAAATTACTATTAAAGAAATAATATTATCATCTATTAAATATACATCAACTTTAAAAAATGTTAATAAGCAAACTTAGAAAAATATTTTTTTGTGTTTGTGTCCACATAAAACTGTTTATATATGATCACTATATAACTAATAAATATTCAAAAATATAGGTTGTCAATTTTTGATTTATGAAATAAGTTAAATAAAAAAAATATTCCTCCCACATTCTGAGGTCTTTTGGGAATTCGTTATGTAGGGCTTGAACTCAATACCCTACAATATATATGGGGCTAAACTAGTTATTTGGGGCAATGGAATAATATTTAAAAACAAAAATTTATGATGGAAAATCGATGTTGAGCAATATCTTACAAAGAATGTTTCTAGTTGCCTCAAAAAAACTAAGTAGACGTATCCAGTGAAAGTTATTTTTGAGGCCTTTTGCTCTATATGGTTTTCTCTATTCTTTGCAAATGTTCACTTTTTGATCTTACTTGAAAATCATTTAAAGTGATTATAGAAGTATGTATATAAGCTTTTTTATCCTATTAATCATCTTTGAGCTAACAATTACCGTGATAGTGACATTATGTTCATATGCAACTAAACTTACATTATTTAGTGTATATATAGTAATTCTGATTCTAATTTCTTTTTGTGAAAATGTCTATAAAAATACATAGAGAGAACAATATTCTCTGTGTTGAAAATATAGTAAGACTAACAAACATCTTTATAAATTAGATATCATTTATTGTGATCTCCTATAAGAATGTAGATTCAATAATGAGTCACTTTGGAAGTGGATATGGGAAAAAAAGTTTTTATTTAGCAAATGGTTATATTCACAGTGAGTAATGCCTGGGGGATTGATTTTCTCTGCAGAAGGTTATCCAAAACACTATTTTATCTTTTTGTTACTCAAGACAATCAACTTATAATCATGTCCATGAATTAATTAACTATTTTGCCAATGCATAGTATATATATATATATATGTGTGTGTGTGTGTGTGTGCGCGCGCGCGCGTGTGTAATGATTTTCTTATTTGATATTTGTACTTCTTCGAAGTTATATACATAATTTTGTATTTATTAATATTTAATTATTTATATATGTATATAAGTAGTATATCTATACTTATTTCGCTTTTTTGCAGGTAAAATCAATACTTTGCATCAAACTGGTAATAATTATTTTTATATAAATTATTATATAGCAAACACATATTTAGATTAAATATTTTTTTTGTGTGTCAACACTTAGTAAATAGGTATACTTTTTTACTCTCATATTAATATTTATTTATCTATTTAAACAAATAAGATATGTTACATGATAACTAATCTGCGATCAGTCATTTGAGTTATTTTTTTCTAATTGAATGATTGATAGAAATTTACAACCATAGTTATTTGACCTAGTTCAAATTTTTATTACATTAAAAATAAATAACATTCTGTTAAATCAAATGTAAAATGAACTGTAGAAAATACCACAGCAACAGCATAACTTATTTAAAGAATTGCATTAACTACATTTAATATATTTTTACTGAAATTTATAATATTCAAATTAAATTATTATTTAAAACGCAAGTGTCAAATTGTCTATCCTTACAACTTGGATAGTAACCACTTCATATAAATACACTTGTGAAGTAATCATTTATTGAAGGAAAGATTATTTTTAATGCATATATAATTTTCGCCTTCATTTAAAAATTAATATATCTGGATTTATTTAAATATATGGAAAAACTCAATTTCTCTCCTTTTCAATGTACATTTTGTTTTTTTAGATATTCTTAAATTTTCATCTCTATCACACATTGTTTAAAGAAATAAATAAAAAAAAAACATTTGTAAAAGACAAACGATTCTCTAAGTTTAAACTTCATGAAGTCAGATAAATTAGTTTTTAGGGATTTAAATGAAATCTGGTAGAAATTAACTTTAGTTTAAAAATGAATATTAATAACAATAACTGCAGTTATCTGAAATGTGAGTGTCAGTGTTTTGTGTGAGAGCATTTGATGCTTGTAAATCAAATAGGAGTTTCTGATATTAAAATTCTGGCACCAGAGGGAAAGACAATGTACGATTGCTGAGTAACTGGTACACCATGATGTTTATTTGTTCTTTTTCGGATATCTTTAGTCATATGTTCAATAACTGTATGTGAAAGTAAACGTTTTAAGTATAACCGAGTCTTGTTTTATGCAGTAGATAAGTTTCTCAGAAAATGCACACAAAAGAAATCGCACAAAATTTGACTTAGCATACCTTGAAAAATGGGGGATACGTATGTAATTTTCAAAAATTGCATAAAAGCAAAGCAACAAATAAAATTACTTTAAAATTAGCATTAAAAAATAATAAAATAAAATATGACTAATAAAAAATTTCAAATTTGAAATATATTGATACAAGTCAAACTTTTTTTTATTAACTACAGTATTTAATTTTATTCAAAACAATTTATTTTTATGTGTAATTTACAATATTTTTCATTTTTTCGTACATGTATAGTATTTTAATCATTATTGCTATCTACCAATATGCAAGTTCGTTTGTGAACTGGTAAGACATCAGATTTGTCACAAGAGGAAATACAACTAGCACCAACTTCATTTTTTTATTGCTCTTATAGTACACTCACCGAAATTAAAATGTTTTTCAATTGCTGTTTATCTTTCTCATTTTGCTAAATAATCTAAAATTGAAATTTTTGTTTCCAAAAAAAATCATTTTCTTGGGTGTTTTTTTCCTCTCCATTATGGTAAACTAAAGGTTTAAAATAAAAATAAGAACTTAGATTTATGATAATAAAAAAACATCTACTCACCACTATTGGGCAAAATTTAATTAAAACTAACAATTAAAAATTAAATTCTTATTTTTGCCTTTAATTTTTTAGTTTTCAATTCTGTTTAAAAATCAAATTACATTGTTTCACATCACATTAATTAATTTCAGATTACGTTAAGTAATTTTTAAATTGTTAATTACAATTAAAAATCAGATTTTAATTTGTATTTGTCAAATTGAATTATGACTACCACTGTTACTCCTCTTTTAAAATGAAACTTGCAGACACTAAATGATTAATTGATTACATACTCTTTTTTTAAAAAGCAAAAATAGAATGTGATTTAAAATGCAAAACAACAACATGTATAATATAGGCATATATAACGTTTGAACACATTTACATTATAATCTTGTAAAATTTAATGCATGTATATAAAATGGTGAAAATCCTGATTTTAAGTGGATTACGAACTTTTTTATTATAAAAATATATTATAGTACTAATATAAAGTGCTTAAAATATTGAAATTATTGGATGAAAGTTGAATTCCGATAATGTGCTATTATTTTAAATATGACATGTGAGTTCGCAAAATTTATAATATTTAAAATAATAGTGCATGTTCAGAGCTCGACTTCTGATCTAATAATTTTTATTGCATAAAAGAAAATCACATTCAAAGATATTAAGAAGAAACATGAATCGCATAACTTCAAAATTGCATTAAAAATTCACATAAAATGAGACCTAGGTGTAAATCTTAAGAAATGTGCAAATTAATCAATTAATACAATACTCATTCTAACGATTACTTAGAAGCTTAAATGTTTATTTGAACCTAACAACTTGAGGCTTATATATGTCAACAAAATATGATTCACCAGATTCATAGATGAAAGTGAATTGCATAGCATTATATGGCATGATGAATCAATTACTATAAATAGGACAACTACCAAATATCTCACCAAAATTGAAAAATTTGAACTAAACGATTTGTGACATTTTATTATGATCAGTTACTTTGCAATTTTAATGTAAGCATTTATATGATAGACTTTACTTGTGGATATTGAAAGTATAATATTTTTCTATATGTATGTATATAACCTTTCATCTATGATATAATTATGCAAACAAACAAATGAAACTGATAATTAAACTCACAAGTCTATCATTTAGGATTATCACTTGTAAGTTAAATATATATCAAACCATATACTTTTAATAATGATATAATTTATTTGGCAGTTTTAATTGGTTGTTCATCTAATTATATCATAATATAAACTAGACTTATATAATAAAATATAAATTCCCATAGCATTTTTGATTACCTAATTATGAAGTCATATTGTAATAATAAGAGCTAATGAAAATCAGCCTAGTACCATCTTTATTAAATATAATTAATTTTCTTATCCTACTTAAAGTTAAATTAAATTATTATATAATAATAACTTTATGAATGTTGAACTTCGTAAATGTCATTGGTTACAATGGCTATATTTAACCATAATTCAAGAATTAATTGGAATTGTCTTTATTTTTGTTTGATACTGCTGTTGTTAAGATGCTATAATTATAAAAATTTAATAAAGATGATACTAAGAAATTATGATGGTCTCTTGAAGTTACTGTATATATTATTTTTTCAGAGATCTATATATAAAAAGCAAATATAAATTTGGAATTTATACTGCATAGCTATGATATAATCAAAGCCACGAGCAATTAGAATTATATATATATTTAAACAATGACAATTAATATCCTTGTAAATAGATATAACATTTACTTTTGATGTTGACATAGAATTATCAATTACTAATTAACAAATCTATGAAAAACAAGTTTTCTTTACTAATTTATATAATAGCTCTTTTGTCTTAGACTTATATTAATAACTTTTCTGACATCAATGGCAAAAGTTGTATCTGTTTGCATGGATATAATTTCTTAATTTTCAATGTTTATATATTTTTAAATCCATGAAAGTATTTAATATAGACATATTTTTGGATAGAGATTTTGAATTTTTTCTCTTTTCCCACTTATAATTAAAGCTTGTTTGAACTAGGTATAAGCTCTATCTAGTGAACAGTTTAGTACAAGCTTAAAAGCAAGTTACACAATTTGTGTCTTGTTTTATTTTATTTAGTAAGAATGGATTTCCATTCTTGCTGTTAAAAGGTGAGTGGATTGCAGTGAGAAATATTGATTATTATCTTTACTGTGAACGTTTAGGTGGTTACTGGTTGGTATCTAATTACACATTATCCCATTTAGCTTTAAGCATTATTTCACTTATTATTTCTAAATAATACATGATCAATTTAAAAGTATTGCACTTTGTAATGTTATAATTGACTATTTATCAGTCTGCATTACAGTGACATGTTTATTTCATGTTTAAAGAGATTTATTTATACTTCATTGTATCAATATTTCATACTCTGTAGTCAAGTTTTAATCTTTAAGTGTCCATGTATATTCAATGGACCATTAATAAGAATGGATTTCCATTCTTGCTATTATATATTATATATAAAAAATAGTAAAAGAATTTAAATATAAAATTTAGTAAAATTTATTGGACCAGGTATACTTTCAAGCTCTTGTTTCATATTCATGATTAGTCTGCTGACAACATTATTCCTTGCTTATTTAAATGCTATTAGATTTTTTGGTTCATTATGTATTATTTTTGTGTAATGAACCACACTTATATTATTTTTGTAACTGTTTCTTCGTTTGCACATAATTTTAGCAATATTTGGACAACAACTGTGGCCATGATCTCTTTTATGATTATAAAAAAATAGATGAATTAATGGCTTCAGGTTTAATCTTAGAATTTTTTATACTGCATTGAAAGTTGAGTTATTCTAGTTCTAAGATTTGTCCTGGTGTCACTATACTGTAATTAATAAAATGATATATTAAAGAAATAATAAAAGCTGGATTGCTCTACCATATTATCATGTATAGGAAATAAATAGTACAAATTTACTCACACAAATTTAATGTCAGATTTAAAAACCCCATAAATTTAAACAAGCATATTAACACAAAGAACAAAATTTTAACATTGGATGAGTCCAATGTGGCCTTTGTTATAAACTACAACCAAAAATATTTCTCATAAATATATTATGATAATATCAGAGAAAATTTTAGAACTAGAATGACTCAACATTCATTAATGTATAAAGAATCTAAGATTAAGTCCAAGTCATTAATTCATCCACCTTTGGTAATTAGGAAAGTTGTTGCAATTCGAATGTTGTTAAAATTATGTGCAAAGAAATGATGTAAAATAAAAGAGGTGTGGTTAATTATACAAAATGAATACTAATGAACCAAAAATCAAATAGCATTCAAATCAGCAAAAAAATTAAGCTCTCATTTGATTAAATATGAAATGAGCGATATGGTTGAAAGTATACTTCATTGGTGCAATAGATCTCACTATATTTGATAGTTAAACTTTGTTTTTAGTATTTTTTACATTAATAATTAGAATTACAAAGCACCAACATTTAATTATATATGTAAAATATAACAAACATTTTCAATTGAACTCTTCTTTAATTTTTTCAGATTTCTGCGAAGAATGCAGTGAAGGTATTTGTTAAATTAAATATTTTTTATAATATCTCATACCAAGGCATATTCATCTTAGTTTATTATTTACTACAACCAAAGATAACTTTAGCAAATAATAAAATAAGAAGCATATGTATTACTTTCTTATTTATGATTGTTTATTATATTGTACTTATTAAACAATTATTAACACCACAAATTGATGATCACTGACATAGAAAGTGAAAATAAGAGAAAGTAACAACGAAAGACATAGTTTCGATAAAGAGTGAAGTATTGTATTTATTTCAAAACACCATTTATGTTTGAATGCTACGATATGTAAAAATTTGAATTTTTTTTTTTAAGTTTTAAATAAGGAAGGATTTCTTTGTCTCACTGACAAAGTAACTAAAAATAATATTTCTGCGACAAAATATTTCACAATATTTAAAATTTGGTAAGATAAATTATATAAATAAGGTAAAATGCAAATCTATGATGAAATCTTTCAACTAAATTTAATTTTGATTTATGTTATGTAAAAAAAAAACCAAAAAATAGCCATAAACCTTATATTGTGATCTATAGATATATGTATATCAAGATAGTCATGATATAAACTCATCTAGATATCAGTATTCGTTCCAAATGATTACATATGCCATGTTGGACTGTTTATAATAATTATTTTACCAATGGAGATCTTGTATAATTTTATTGAAATGATTATTTTTTTTATAAACACATCTATTATTCTATAGGCATACTGCAAATTAGATATATTTTTTTAAATATTTTCTCCAAAGCCTGTTTATAATAAAATCTTTAAGTGCATATAACGACATTATACTGCAATCGTATTTCTTTAAAATATATCATCAATACTCACTGTAGTAATTTCTTCCACTATGGAGCTATATTAAACTTTTATCTAGTAGTAAATTATATAAGGTGTTTCCTTCTTTGAACTGTCATAATCAGAATAACTTATAGGCATCTATTTTCTTAGCAAAAAGTTTAATATTAATCAATATGCTAAAAATTAGCTGGAATAAATAATCTAACGTGTTATTGTGAAAAAGTAATGTGGGTGTTTTAAAATGCATCATAATGAGAAATGTTGGACGGATTTTTGGGCTGATGAATGGTTGCGATAAGCGTTAGCTAAAGTGAACGAAGGAAAAAGGATAATACACATCTTCACGAGATGTTAAAAGTGCATAGAAATTAATTCCTATCTTGTGTGAAATTGGTATTGTGAGTTATCAAAATTATTAATCTGAACAAGGAAATTCATGTGATAATATCGATATAGCACAACAGATACACTAACTATTAGATAAGATTTAAATTATATATTTAGGCTAGAAATAAGCTCTAATTTATTAAATGGTTAGTAATAATTATCAATATATTTATATATGGTGAGTTGTGAGAATATTGTGAGTGCAGATAATTTGATACTTGTAATGTAATGAAATTATGATAATTTTCCATCTGTATTTCAAAATGTTCATCCTCGAGGATCATTTATTATTTTCATATATATATATATATATATATATATATATATATATATATATATAACGGTAATAAACTATTACATACAATATTTCAATCCCCAGAAATAATTTGGTTAATTACTTAACCTGCTTCAACTGCTATTAAATTTAAAAACAAAGCAAAAGTAATCAATTCAAATCCCATGAATCCTGAATTTTAATGTTAGCAGCTTGTATATTAATTATATTTGTTTTATTTCTATTTATTAATATTGCCTCCTTAATTTTTTTTATTATAGTTTCTCTCTTCATGAAGAATTTTAACATTATCAATATCAAATTTAAATTTATATTTAAATGTCCTTTCATGATCCAAGAAAATTGAAACAATCATTATTATTTTTACTTTTCTCAGTTTGTATAACAATTAATGGTCCTTTATTCTTTTGTCAATACTGCACATCCATTCTCCTATATATGGTAACATAGATCCACAAAAACTTGATACATAATATTATTTTTTCTGCTGACATACATGACATTTTTAGAATTGTTCACGAATTTAGTAACATTATTTGTAATAGAAAATGACACATTATATATATATATATACAGATGTTGATATGAAGATTTTCATGGATTGCATATATAAAAGACACATTTTGTGGGTTCGTCCGTGTTAAAAAATTTAAATATTGATATACCAATGTTTCAACTTGATGACACTATTCATCCACTGGGTGATAAAAGGATATATATATATATATATATATATATATATATATATATATATATATATATATATATATATATATATATATATATATTCTGCCCTCCTCCTCCGTCCACATCCTCTCCATAAAATTTATATACTGTTTAAAATATATTCCGGGTTCTAGCTCAGTTTCACAAATGAAATATCCAGCGTTAATTAAAAATGATTACTGGTTCTAATCTTTTAAAATACAAGTACAGTTATATTTGTAAATGAATTAATAAATATTTATTATTTTCATGAGACATGGAGTGACGACACGGAGAATGAGACAGACTACATTGAGATATTATCCACATGATACTATCTCAATGGCATAAGAACACTATTCCCCCTTTTACTATACTAAATAACTAACTTATAGTATTCTTACGACTTTCTAAGCTCTTTTCTCTACGATTAAAATAATAATCATATATTATATTCTTCATAATAAGAATCTAGCTCAATTAAATAAAAATGAAGAAAATAAATAAAATAAATAAAATCAAATAAATCTCAGGTTCATAAATTGTATTCTAACTGATTTAAAATTGCGGTAGTAAACTATGAAAAGGGAATTTTATGTCATAAATTCACTACGCAGCAACTAACAATAATAAAATAATAATAATAATAATAATAATAATAGTATAATATAATCTTATTACTCCCTAAATGAAATAAATAATTGCGTACGTGGCAGTATTTTAATAATCCGACACCAAAATATGTGTGGTAACATTAGCATATAATTTATTTTAATATTGTGGCAACCAACTTATGACCAATAAATGATATAATTATGATCTTTTAATTTTATCATACAAATAAATTTTCAAAATTATTATAACACTTTTATGTTTACCTATTTTGTGCAAAACTATATGTCTGTTTCAATTATAAATGTGTATTGTGATATCATGCATCCATGTGAGAAATAATAACGAAGACACAAAGCTTTATAATAAATTTACAACAAAGTTTATTAATAACAAAAACAAATAACAATCTTTACATTATGTACATTGGATATCCTTACTCTCCTATCACAAAGTTATTTTACTAGTTTATAAAATGAAAATTAAACTTCTCCTTATTTTTCTAGTTAATTCTCATCTTTTAAATACTTAAGAAAGTACAGTATTATTATTATTGGATTTCTTATTTTAGTTTAGCTTGTTACAAAATGTATTTATTTATAATTATCACTAATACTTTATATCCCTACTATTTATTAAAATTATATTTTTATAAAATTACATTCGTAGTAAACATTCTACAAAATCATAAAACTCTAATTTTATATTAGTTATATGGAATCCTACAGATTCAAAAACATTATTCTACATTTGATATTACGTTTTCTTGTTCATTATACAATGCTTATTAATCTAATATACTCATTCAAGCCTTGCTTCGGATGGTAATTACAATTATTAACACACCATGCACAAATATATGTGTCTATTACACATTATTGAATTATTTTCTTAACAAACATGCAATATTCATTTTCTAAATATTATTATAAAAAAATATTTAAATTTTATTATCACTTAAAAAAAACTTTGTTTTAGATTTCTCTTTTAAAATCTTATATTCGTTTCCAAATTGGTTTTAAAATGTATTATATGATTCTTTCTGTCTTTATGATTTTTGTACTTTCACTTTTAAAATTACACAATTCTAACACATTCCAGTAAATAAACTATTCTTACTTAAACGATAACATACCCTCATTTCTATTTTATTCATTATTTCTGTAAAAAATATCTTTCTGACGATGCAGATTCACGAAACATGGATAGCGAAAATAGATGCACAGGATCAAAATAACTAGAATATTATCCATCATAAACCTTGACAATAATGGCACAGTGAATTTAAAAAAACATTATAGAGGAGTGACCTTTGTCTGTCTACCCACCTCTATTGTAGGAGTGATGCTAAAGCTATTTCTTCAGCTTTATATAACATCAAAGAGTTTAAAAGATACGTAAAGACACTGTCCAAAATATATGTGTTCAGTGATAGGGCTTAGTTAGCTATACTGAAATCACACAAACTAACTATGATCCAAATACTTTATTTTTCTTATTTCTTAGCAAAACATCATCTTGGTTTCCTCTACACTAGTACTACCAAGTCACTATCCGATCTTATTTCTCTAGATTTTTCTATACAGTACATCGACAAATTCTTATCTGCATTTCTAACAATAATAAAATTCATTTTATTGCAAAACTATACAGCTGTTCTCTAAGAAAATATTTTACTACTTTTCTCTTATATTTATCATATACAAACTATTTTAAAATATCTAATACTTTGTTACATGAAAGTTCAAAAGAATCACACAATTGTTTTGACAACTTATACTATTAATTATACTTGAAATAACTTATTGCATGCATATTTTAAAATTATTCTTATCTCAGAATATGTTTGAATGTTGTATAAAATGTGTACTTATAATTTTAAAACTTTCACACATCATTCTTACTCAATAGATGATCTAAAAAAAAAATACATTATGCATTATGAATAAACACCAAAATTACCAAAACGATCTTGATCTTCTCGATCGTGTTCTGTAGGCTTCACCATTCTATTAATTCTTGTAGATATTAAAACTTCCATACATACTTTTTATTTTTAAAACAATATTTCTATCATTCTATTAAGCTATTATATTTAAATCTCATTATTATTAAATTTATGTTTATATGTTTTCCCTAATCTAATATAGCATTTTATATTTTAAATACAATCAATAAAAAAAATTTAAATTATATTTACGATACTTCTTCACCAGACTTTCTTGAACCTTTCATATTTAAGCTAAAAAAAAAAAAAATTATTTCTTCATTCAGTCACTTAAAAACCCTTTGAGACCGAAAACCGCCTGTTTACGCATTAAAAAAAGTTTACAATTTCGACCGCAATAGCGTGCAAACCGTATACGTCACAGTTACGCTTTTTTTTCTTTCTCTCCGCCATTTTTCTATCTTTTTGTACGTCTAAAAATTTTTTCTGTGCGATGAAAATTAGATTTTTTATAGCAATTTTTGTAAAGTACATTATTAAAATTTTGTAATTTTTTTTATCTTTCTAGATTTTATCAACCGATAAAAAAAATATACGGAGAAAACAATTATTTTCGCCGCTAAACGTAATTACGTTTCTAACGAACTTTTCTGTTGATGTGTTTGATTTTGAGGTTTCGTATTCCCCATTACCTGTAAGTATTCAACATTCATCATCATCATCTCCCACTAATATATAATAATTGCTTGTAATTCCTTTGGGTTATTTATTTTATTTTATTTACTGTTTTTATACATTTCATTGTAGATAAGTTTTTATTCATTTTATAGCATACTTTGCTATTATGGTTTGCTATGTAATAATGCATAATTTAGCTCACTCTTACCCTCATGATATTCCAATAATGTAGTAATTATTTTTTACATGCATAACTTAGAATTTACTACGTTTTTATTCATTTCATTGTAGATAACTTTTTATTCATTTTATAGCATACTTTGCAGATAACTTTTTATTCATTTGATAGCATACTTTGCTATTATGGTTTGCTATGTAATAATGCATAATTTAGCTCACTCTTACCCTCATGATATTCCAATAATGTAGTAATTATTTTTTACATGCATAACTTAGAATTTACTACATTTTTATTCGTTTCATTATAGATAACTTTTTATTTATTTGATAGCATACTTTGCTATTATGGTTTGCTATGTAATAATGCATAATTTAGCTCACTCTTACCCTCATGATATTCCAATAATGTAGTAATTATTTTTTACATGCATAACTTAGAATTTACTACATTTTTATTCGTTTCATTATAGATAACTTTTTATTTATTTGATAGCATACTTTGCTATTATGGTTTGCTATGTAATAATGCATAATTTAGCTCACTCTTACCCTCATGATATTCCAATAATGTAGTAATTATTTTTTACATGCATAACTTAGAATTTACTACGTTTTTATTCATTTCATTGTAGATAACTTTTTATTCATTTTATAGCATACTTTGCAGATAACTTTTTATTCATTTGATAGCATACTTTGCTATTATGGTTTGCTATGTAATAATGCATAATTTAGCTCACTCTTACCCTCATGATATTCCAATAATGTAGTAATTATTTTTTACATGCATAACTTAGAATTTACTACATTTTTATTCGTTTCATTATAGATAACTTTTTATTTATTTGATAGCATACTTTGCTATTATGGTTTGCTATGTAATAATGCATAATTTAGCTCACCCTTACCAGTTGCTCCACATCATCATCATCAGTTATTTTGAAATTGATTTTGCTCATGCATTTATATTTTCAACAATTTGCAAACTGTCTTCAAACTATCCACTCTGTTCTGTGAAACTAACAAGGTGAAAAAAATAAATACCTCACAATGCTGAATCAACAGTCATCATCATCTCCCACTCATATATAATAATTGCTTGTAATTCCTTTTGATTATTTATTTTATTTTATTTACTATGTTGTTATTCATTTTATTTTAGAAACAAATTTTTAAATTATTTATTTGCATATTTGGCAATTATGATCTGCCATGAAATAATGCATAATTTATCTCGCCCCACCCCTGATTTTTCAATAATATAGTCATTATTTTTTACCCCCATAACTTAGAATTTACTAAAGTTATTACTGTTATTTTTTTTTTGATCCTCACTAAAACCTTGCATTTCTAATAGATATCCCGCATAGAGGGCCTAGAAAAACAACTGCTTGCAAAAATAGAACACATAGAGTGTCAAGCAGAAAAAAGAAATTGAAATGGTCACCTTTTGCCACATTACACCAACAATCTGTAACTCAGGTAGGTCATGTTATATATTATTTTTTTCTGCATTTTATGACGAATGTGATGAAGCTGTCTATGAAATTGTCATTTTAGGCTATATCTTTCAAAATTGAGAGTTTGTGAACCAATGTAAAAATAAAGATATATAAAATGTGAAAAATCTCCTTTCTTTAATTATTTTTTTGTGGTAATGACTATTTTATCAGCTTCATTACATTCTTTCATATTTGCACTTTCTAAAAATGTATATATATTTGTTATTTATTGTAATAAATTAGACATTTCATTTAAAATTGTATGTCCTGTAATTTTTTCTGTGAATTCAAAATGGCCGTTCAGGTCACAAGGGGTTGTTCAATTTTAAAGTAAAACAATTACTACTCTGTTTAATAAATCTTCATAGACGACAATCCTTGATTTTCACAATATTGTATATAATTATTAATTCATGGCATTCTCTTTTACTATTGTCTGCTAATATTTTCCCGCGCGACTTTTTCCGATGCATCTTGTACGTACTTTTATTTAAATCTTCAATAAAAATTTCTGGTTTCCATGGATCCATTTTCATTGAGTAATTTAATTTTATCTTTTCTAAATCAAACATTTCTTCCATTGAGTACTTTGTAATATTTTTTTCTGATAAGATAAAGTTTTTTCTGTTCTTTTCCCTAAGACACATAATAGCACTTTCATATTAGTCTTTAACTTTTTTTTCTTTATTTAAAATTCTGGAACTATATTTTTAATAATGTTTTCCTTTAAAAGATAAACATTCTTTCTTCATCATAATTTTTCTTTATAATAAAAACGCATATTAAATTTTTCATAGAGAAGAATATAACATAACTTCAAAGTAGCCTTATAAATTTTGTGCGTCATAATTTTTTCCTGACGGCAAGAAACTTCTCTATTAAATTTTCATATAACGTCCCATTTATATTTATTTGAGTTATAACAATCAGTTTCTGGTTGAGCATAATTAAAGTTGTATTAAGACAATTTCCAAATATTTTTTCTTTCGGTAATAAATTTAGATATTTTCCCTTGTACTTCCATCTCTACTGTAGGTTTTTGGTTAAATTCGAATAAATTTCCCTGGTAAGATAACTTTTAAAATTAGCAATTCATATCGATACAGTCAAAATATATTATAAGTTACAGAAGAACTTTTTTAAAATAAATACAAATTTTAAATTTATATCACTTTTCCAGCTACGGTGTTATCAGCTACAAAAATGTGTTACTTTCTCTTTCACTTACACATTACTTCTCCTCACTTTGTATCCTATTTATATTTTGTCTGCTAATTTACCTCCGTTGATTGGTTAATAACTTTATTTTAGCGTGAACAAATTTATCCATTTTAGTTTTATAACAGAATAGACGTTTAAAATAAAGAATTGATGACGTAATGTCTCAAATATTATTTAGACTAGTACTTTTTAAATTCAATTTTAGTTCCATCAAAATTATTTAAACTTTTAAAATAATTATTAAAATAACATTTAAACTTTCACTTTAAGGATCGATGGCAATTATATTTAGTTTTAAATTCACAAACCTTTATTATTATTTTAACAAGTGTGTGTGTGAAGGTATATAATATACAGTCACGTGTTTACTAACTTTATCAAATGATTTTTTATTTACGTCTCGGTCTAAATTACCAAAACTGATATATTTTATAAAAAATTTGGAAAATAATTAAAACTTGTAGAACTAAATATAACTCTCACCATCATAAAGTTTATTTTAAACTATACTTTATTAATTTTGACTATTAAATATAAATTATACACTACATATAGTATTTATTTAATTTATTAGTTTTAAAAATATTATATTCAAATTATTAATCTACTTTTAACTATCTATAGCTGTATTATTTTATATGGCCAGCTTTTACAACCATAAGCAATGATATATTAAGCTTTATTTAACTGTTTTCTTTTAAAATAATCTATTACATTTTTTATATACCAGGTATTTTCAGCTTAAAATTGTACTATAAAATTTAATTATCCTATTATTATTTATATATCATACAAATATAACTTAAAATTTAAATTTTTTTAGTAATTGACCTATCTACCTTATTATGACCTACAGATAAGGGCACAATATATATATATATATATATATATATATATATATATATATATATATATATATATATATATATATATGAATAAAACAAATATAATTAATAGATAAGATGCTTACATTAAAATTCTGGATTCATGGGATTTGAATTCATGACTTTTGCACTTTCGACTATCCTGACAATTCTCATAGTCTTTGTCAACTATCACTTTGAAAGATGAACTTTCCCGCAATTTTGTGATTTTAATGCTTACTGTCTGCCTGTTAATTAAGTCATATTTGTATTTGTATGTTAGCATAGCTTCTTTTATTTTTATTTTATTGTTATTTTTTACCAATTTGCAATTTTTTTTATCATTATCATAATTTCAGTTAAAGCCATAAATACACAAATTATTATGGTCATGAAAAACAGATGCTTAAACATTATTGTCTACCTTGTAATTTTGATTTCATTTCTGAACTCTTTTTAACAACAGCAAGTTCTCTTTAGTTCTTTTTTCCAATGTACATCTTGCTTCACCTATATATCCACTGCCACACTTACATATCCATTTATAAATTATACAATTTTTATTTTTAAATAAAGTTTTATCTTTATAATTATTTATTAATTTGTTTAATGTAGGAAGTGTGAAAATGCAATAGCACATATATCTTTATAAATCTTCCAATATATGGTATTGATAACCATAGTTTTTTTGTTAGCAGGAAGAATAATATTAATATTAACCTTTTATTCTTATATCTCATATTAAAATGCCTAATAACATTATATAAGAAAGTCTTCAAACCTGCCATTTTATGTCACATTGGCAGTCTTGATTTATATGAAATATAACCTCTTTTTACAATTGGTTTAATTTTCATACAGTAATCCAGCATACATTGATTTCTAATTATTTTAAGATCAAGAAACCATTCACATATTAAATTTTAATCTACTTTTATTAATTTTAAGCCATTTAAATAATTCAATTCTTTGAACACATTTTTAATTGTATTTGGCCTCATAAATAGGCTAATAATTTAAATGTTTTCTAAATCCATTCAATTGTACTTGAACTTTAGGTTATCTCAATGCACACCCATTAGGCATCAAAGCTTTTATTTCTTAGCAGAAAGTTCAATTTAATATCTTAAGCTGAAAATAGTTTTAAAAAATTCTATAAAATAATTATTTATTGATTAAATAATTATTTGAATCCTTTATTTGTAGAATTTTCATCAGAAGTTCTAGTGCCTCTAGTACCAAAATTGAGAATTTCATCCATAAATTTGATGTTTCAGTAACTTTTTTTCTATCATTGTACCAAACTAAGCAGATCTTTTCATTTTACTGAGAACATATAACTCACATAAGTATGTGTTTTAATTGAGTATTCCATATTATGTTTTGCTTTGTTTTGATTAATGAAATAATAATATCCGAAAAGACAATAAAATATTGGAATTTAAAATTCTTAATAATTAAAATGTTATTATATTATATACTAAATATTTCTACTTCAATTTCAAATTTACTTTATAGCATTACATTTTATAAAGGCCAAATATAAAAAAATATATAATTTTAAAGGTCATGTTAAATTATTGAAATTAATAAAATTAAAAGTATCATCAAAATTAACAAACACTCATAAATGATTATGATTTTTTGATTTACTGAAGTAAAATAAAAAGGAAATAGAAATTTAAAAAAGATTAAAATTTAATGATCTATTTGAGATCGCTATACAAACCAATGTGAAAAATCTAAATAATTTATATAACATATCATTTTCTAATATTTCAGGTTGTTAATTTGGTATTTTGAATGCTTTTCTTCTAAGATAACTTTACTTTAACTAGGAGTCCCCTCTCCCTTTTATTTACAATTTTTAAATCTTTACATAAAAAATACCAGTGCATCTCTTTAGAATAACTTGTATATAATCTTTAAATATAAAATGAGCATGCCACTATTATAAAACTATACTCACATTCAGCAAGAAAATACTTTTTTATGATATCAAAATTCAATCAAGATGTTACATTGCAATAAAAAATTAAATAGCTAGTAGCCAAATATTTTTAAAACAGGCAAAACGCTATACTTATTGCCACTCAATGCAAGCTAGAGTAATAAATGGATGCCAGAAGGCTTGTGCATACAATCCCCATCTAATGCCTACTCATCCAATATCCCTAGACTAGTTTCTGCCTAATAGAATAGTGGTGGCTCTGGTTACCAATGTCACCAAAATATATGGGTACTGAACTGAGTTCAGACCTATATGACTATATAAGCTAATGAGCTTGAATTGAAAATATTAAGTTAAGACTCATAGTTTTGTAGTTAAATAGAGATAAAATGTGGCTTCTAGAGGGTTGCATTGGATCCTAAGATCTATGTAATGTGCTCTCAGATCCAAGGCTTCTTACCAATGAATGCCACAAGCCAGAAACTAGTCTGGAGATATTGGATGAGTAGGCACTAGATGGGGATTTTATGCACTGAGTGGCACTACATATAGAGTTCTTCCTGTTTTAATAACAGTTATAAGCAAGCATAAGAAATGGTGATCATGTGATATTTACTTGCTTAAAACCAATCCTACCTACTAAGAAGTGGTGGCTATAATTATTAAAGAACCACAGTCACCAAAATTTATGGGTACTGAAATGAGTTCAGACCTAGATACTATATAATATAATAAGCTTGAATTGAAAATATTTTTGTTTTTAATTTAAGACTCATAATTTTGTAGTTAAGTATAGATAAACAGTGGCTTCTTGCGTGTTGCATTATATCCTAAGATATAGGTGCAGTGATCTCAGATCCAAGTTTTTTCACTTACAAAGGTTACTAGTCAGAAACTAGTCTGCAGATATTGGATGAGTAGAAACTAGATGATGATGTTGTGCACAAGCCTCCTGGCATCCATTGATTACTCTGGCTTGCATTGAGTGGCAATACATATAGAAAGTTTTGCCTTCTTTAATAACAGGTATACACAAGCATAAGAATTTGTGATTATGTGATGTTTATTGGCTTAAATCCAAATTATTGTACTGGTCTACAGTGTTGTTATGCAAATACAATCAAATGTAGTGTTACTGGGCTTTCCAACAGTGATTCTTTCTTTTTTCTACACTATGTTTTTAATTTTTTTCTTTTCATTTTAGTTTTTTTACATACCTTACACAAACACATCTTCAAGATTGATATAGTCAAACGTTTATTATTTTTAAAACAAATATTACCTTTTTTGAAAATGAAATCTTGTTCTACATTTTTTTTAAAAATAAAAACAACAAACCAAAAACAAAGTTTGTTTCTATGAAGACAAACTTGTTATCAACCACCCTCACTCACCCACAAAAAAATAAGATCAGAACTTTGAACTTTATCAACTTTCATTTTCTTTTTTGGATTGATTTATGTCCTAGAAGTAAAACCTTTTATTTTGGCAATGGCTTTTTTCTACCTACTAACAAATTACAATAACAAAAACAATACACAAACACATCTTTACTGCTGATATAGTCAAACTTTGATTTTTAAAACCAATTTTTATTCCATTTTATTTGTATTCCCTTTTTTTAAATAAAATCTTTTTCTACTTTTTTCAAATAAAAACAACAAACCAAAAATAACTTGTGTCTCTAATTTTTGTCTCAGTGATGACAAACTTGTTCTCAATCACCCCAACCTACCCACAATAAAAATAAAATGAGGCCAAAATTTTGGACTTTTTATACTTTCTATTTTCTTTTTTTTTTTTATTGATTTCAGTCATAGAAACACTATCTTTTGTTTTATAAAATGTGTGCAAATTGAATTAGTCTGCCATGGAGATTTCAAAACTTGTGGCCACCCTCAGAAATGAGATGGTGAATTGTGCAAATTTGCATAACCAGTGTCATGAAGCACAAAACAGGCCATAATATTTATCTGTGCAATGCCATCAAATATACCACAACAGAAACTGTTGTATTAGCAGTAAGTCCAGCCATGTAAATGTCACTGTGGTTACCCCACTTCTGTTGTCAGAAATGGGCACAACCTTTGAAAATCTGCTTGCCTTAGTGCACCATTTTATTTGTCTAATAATTTTTCTCATGAAAATATGACTGTTCACATGAGTTTGAGAAAATCATGTTCATCCCTATCCTTTATCAATGTTTTTCACATTCCAAGTTGTGTAGGGAAGGGTGGGGATGGTGTGACAATTCTTAGTGAGTCAGACAGCATGATTTAAGTAGAAATGAAATTACTGTGCTATGGAGATTTCAAAAGTTATGGCTACTCAAAATCAAGCCACCATCAGACAATACCATAACCAACAGTTAATTGTGCAAATCCACATAAAGTGTCATGAAGCACAAAACATGCCATAATATTTCTGTGCAATGCCAACAAGTGACCTTCAATAGCTAATACAATAGAACTGTAGTATTAGTTATTTGTCTGGACATGTAAATAACATTTTATGTGTTTATTCACATAAACAATGCCATCAAGTGACATGTGTAACAAATGGACTAATACGCTAATTACTTTTTATTTATATTTTACAATCTTATGAATTATCTTAAATTATTAAGTATATATTAAAAGATAAATTGTGTCTACTGTAGTATTACATGAACAAAATAACACTAAATACTACTATTTCAACTGGAGTACTTATATCACTATTGTATGTAAAAAAATCTTTATTCAAAACATTGTAAATGCACCAGCATATTGAATCCTGCTTTGTATTCTTCTCTTTAGTCAAGTTGTAAAAAATATTATTATGAAAATATAATCCCTATGATTCTTATTAATAAACCCAATAGTTACCTTAATAGCGGCTAGCACGTATTTTTTTAAAAATCCCATACCTCATAGATATAGAAAACGTGAAAATCAAAGGTGGTTTTTTTATTATTCTTAGTGTATTACAAGAAGTAATCGATTCTAAAAAGCAAGCATCAAATGTCTTACCAATATGTTTAGAATAGGATCTATTATTAAGGTTAATAATTCTTTTTTTTTTATTTTAAAATTCACAAAAATAATATCATGTGACTTTCTCAAATATCGTCACGCTATTACTATGCAATAAAATTCTCACTATTAGATAGATTTATAGCTTTAATTACATCAGTGAATGCTAAAAATTTAAAGTAATTACCAACACGCTATACCATTAAATTGGGTTTTCTGCTTGAACATACTGTTTTATAATAGGCAATTCAGCATTTTAACAGCGTTTATAGCCTTAATACTATTATTTCTAATAATTTTAAGCCAATAACTAAAATTTTTTACCAACATAGGCATTAAAATATTCAAGAAAATTAATTTAGTTTTTCAAACGGCTTGCTTTAATAATGCTTTCGAACAAGAAGTAAAGGTTTTCTCTAAATTTTCTAAATCTCCTATTGAAGTATAGATACTTATAAAATTAATAAAGGTGCTTTAATGAACAATTCTTTACACTTAACTACGTAACCCAATTGTCTAAGACAGGTCATTTTTTTGACATATTCTAAGTTTTTTTTTAATTTTTTAGTTCCTAATAGGACTCCCTAGATATATAAATTTTGCGAATCAATAACTTCATTCTTTAATCCACTTCCAATCTGATGAATTAACGATCACATTTATTCGTGTAAAGATCACTATTGTGGATTGTTAATTTATTAAAACTAACCAACTTTTATTAATTTTCAAAATCTTGAGTTAAAAAAATTAAAAACGAAATTGAAGTTAGAATTGGTATGTGAATAGTTAAATGATGAAAATTGATTGCATAATTATATAATTCCATTATCACAATATAGGAGCATTGCTGAAAGTACAAGTTGCTAATGGTTAATTGCTGTAAAATTAAAATAAAATAATTAAAACATAAAATTATCATATTTATTCTTGCATTTATTCTTGAATTTATAGCTGCTATAGTATATTAAATAAAATTGAGGAAATATATTTTTCAATAAAAGTAACAGAAAAATTCACAATGATCGATCGTTAAACTCTAAGAATGTGGGTCTTAAGATTGATTCTAGTGCTAGAATTTCTGGTACTCAATTATTTAATAGATTTTTGAACAATAAATCTATTCAACTATTTTATTCTCTGTATGTTTAGCTTAGTTGGTAGAATATCAGTCTCTGGACTGTGACATCCTTTATTTGATTTCAGGGTTGGCATTTCTGACAATCCAGCTCCTTATAAAATTCATTTTTCATATAAGATAACGAAAATTCAAATTCATAAATGAAGTTGCAAAAATAAAACTATTCATGACTGCAAGTATATAAAATAAAATCAGACACTAAATGTATATCAAATAAAATAAAATTAAAAATTACTTGAGCCTCTTACCAATTGTGACTAAATGAATTGAGCCAAACCCTTCCTGTGAATCCTAATTAAGTGGAATAGATTTATTATTAGTTTTTTTATTTCTAATGCATGGCAGAACTGCATATGCCACAATGTTTTTAGTGATTTTTTTAGACAATATTTTGATGTAAACACAAATGATGAAACTTTTACTGGATGCAAAAAAGTTGGACAAGCTATTTTACTTAATAAAAGTATTAAACTAAAACCTACCTCAACCTTGTGAATTTAAATTATTAGCATATTGATTGTGCTGAGATCTGCATGAGATAAGACATTTGATTTAATTATTATTCTTTGTCAGATTCATAATTTATGAGATTTGGGAAAACAAATGTGGGTTTATTTTAACTATTAAATAATTCTAATAATATAATGATAATATAATTATTAATAATTGTACTAATTTACACACACACACACACACACACACATATATATATATATATATACAACAAATATACAACATAATATATATATATATATATATACAACAAACTAGAAGGAATTACTTTTATAATAATATACATCATATATATATATATATTATTTTAAAAGATCATGAAGATTTAAGAAGATTTGGTAAGTCTTTTTTTTTGTTTGTTTGTTTATTCATTCAACATTTGACTAGTATTTAGATAGAAATTATAAAAAACTTTATCAATTTGTAGGTTTAATTAAATTTAATATTTTATGATAATAAAATATAATAATGAATAAAAAATTGATATTTTAGAATTTTAACTGTAAATTATTGTGAAATAAATATTTATTGTTAAAAATATGGTTAATTATCGAACTTTTTTCAATATACTAACTACAAAAAGAGTGTTTGGGATAATTTTAAAATTATAGTACAGTATAACATTTTTGCATTATAAACAAATGCAAATAATTTAAAAATTATCGCCATAAGTCAGGTTGGGTAATACTTGAAAACGTTTTTATATAATAAATAACTTAAGATTTAGTTTTCAAGTAGTCTTATTATAGACAATGTAGCTTTTAGTCAATTGTTCTATTTTGTTGTTATCTGCTTACATATGTTTAATTAGAGCACAAAACGTAAATGAAATCTTATTCCAACAGTCAATATGCAAAGCCTGTTCTTTTACATTTTATCTATCGATCTATCTATCTGTCTGTCTATCTATCTATCTATCTATCTGTCTATCTGTCTATCTATCTATCTATCTATCTATCTATCTATCTATCTATCTACCTACCTACCTACCTACCTACCTACCTACCTACCTACCTACCTACCTACCTACCTACCTACCTACCTACCTATCTATCTATCTATCTATCTATCTATCTATCTATCTATCTATCTATCTATCTATCTACCTACCTACCTACCTATCTACCTAGCTACCTACCTACCTACCTGCCTACCTGCCTGTCTGTCTGCCTATATATATATATATTGAAACGCCCACCTTCCTTTTAAACCTTCAACTACTATCAAGACAAAAACAACAACAATTAAAAATATCAACTACTACTTTCCTTTGCCTTACTACATTACCAATTCTTCGAAGGTCATTAGTTCTCAGGTAAAGTGTAAACTATTATCAGTAGTAAAATACCAACAACATCAAATACTTGACTACCAAACCAACACTGACCAAATAAACACTTTATTTGTTTTAAAGAAGGAAAACCCTTTAGGCACCAGCTAATTACAATGTAATTAACGTGTCCATCTGATCAGCCTAATTTGGTACCTGAGATGTCCGCTAGCTCAATCGGTTTCTAATCACCCTCTAAGAGAACAACAACTCGTTTATGAAATACACTGCCCAAAGCTACTACTACTATTTAAAGATTATGATAATTAAATGAACTGTCCTAGCTAAACAAAAAAAAAACATCCACTCTAATACTTCAATTTTAAAAATAAATAATAAATAATATTGTACTGAACGCAACAAACATTTACATCTTTAAATTAACAAATCCTTATTTTAAAATAATATTATAATTACTTTATTTTTTTTATTTAAAATCAATTATTTATTATCAATAGTTAGATTTTCGCCTCCCACATTATTAAAATATATTATTATACTTATCTGCACGTATTTAAAAATAAACATAAATATTTAAGAAAAATAGTTTAAGTATTTTCTTTTATTTAAAATAAATCAATCATTTTATCTTATAATTAAAACATGCACACACTTACTTTTTAAATTAAAAAGAGCATTTTAATACATCAACTTAATAAATAAATATATATGTTACATTAGTTCTAAACTCACACATATGTACATGCAATGTCTCTAAATATTATTCAGTATAGAAGCTGATATCATTTATTATTATTATTCCAAAATATTATCTCATGGAGTTTAAAGTTGTATTTTCTTAAAGATTAATTCATAAAGTTTAAAGTTTATTTAATACAGTTTATTTTTTTATTTTTAAAAGAAAAAATCAGGAATGATAGGATATTAAAGTCAATAATTACCTGGGATTTTATAAATTCAATATCACGTACACAGCACAATGGAATTACTTTAAAATCATTTATGACCGATGTATGACTCCTCCTTAGATCCTGTAATATGATATGAGTTTCATAGCTAGTTTAGCGTACACACACTCCACTACTCATTTAGTTTATTTGAACATGGTTTCCTTCTGAACTAATTGCAAATCTTAAATGCATAGAGAGTTTCTGGTTCGCTCCGCACCATGATGATCTAACAGTGCATCATGTTTGGAAATATAACAGTCTAAACAACTGTTATATTTGTTGCTTCAAGAATTATTCTTAAAACAGTCCCCGAATAGTAAAATGTTAAAATATTTAAACTGTTTTAAACAATGGAAAATTTTATTAACACTAGCGTCTATTGTCTCATGAAATTATCAGCTTCTGCTTCTATTTTCTTTAAAACTTTCACACACACACACACACATTTAATTGTTTTATTACAAGATAAAACAAATTTTCTTTATTATTTTATTATAACTTAATCAAAACAATATTAAATCATTTTTATTACAATAATTTTTTTTTCCCTTTTTAAAATAAAAAAATCTTATCATTTTTTTTTTTTAAAGTGTTTACGGTTTATTTTTATTTAATAATATATTCCCCCCACCCTTTCTTTTTAGTTTTACATTTTATTCTTTCAATTTTATGTTTTTAAAAGACGAGATTTATAAAATTAATTCAATATCAAAGTACTTCGGTACATTATCTCCGTCCCTCCTCTGAAACTAAAATATCATTCTGAACATTTTAGTTTCCCAAAAATTTAATTTATAAACATTATATAGTTTTATTTAATTAAAGTTCATTTAACTGTACACATGTAGTCATATTTATTGATTATATTTTTTTTTAGTAATTGTAAAGATCGACCATTGAACGTTCCTTTTTTCTTCGACCCCTGAGTAATTTTAAATACATTATTTCCATATTTTTTTTACGATTTTATAAGGCCCATCATATATCATTTGAAATTTTTTATATATTCCCATCTCTGGATAACTTACTGGATTTACCCTCACCATAACATCATCTCCCAATTTAAACACATATTTGACCTTCCCTTGTCTCTTTTGTCTTATCCTACCCATCCTTCTAAGCCTATAGCATGCCTTATCAATATATTTTTCCTTGTCAATATATGGTGCTCTAACCAGTAAGATAGTTTTGAATGGATATAGAATATTCTTTCCTTGGTGAAGTCTAATGGGCTCAAATTCTGTTGATTCATTCTTTGACCAATTTATCATGGCAACTATTCTAGTTGCCTCCTTTACCCTTCCATGATGATTATTCTGTAAGTACACATGAAATAAATGTCCCAATTTCCTCATTATTCATTTGCATGGATTAGACTGTGGATTAAGAATTGGAGTATATGTCTTATCTTGTGATGCTTCATCCGTCTTTTCCACTCTTCAGACCTAAAGGGCATCCCATGGTCTGACATTATTTGTTTTGGAATTCCCATGTCTTGGAAATGTTGATGTTCAATGACCTTTATGGTCTGTTTAGCATCAGCTTGCACCACTGGGTAAATAGCCACAAACTTAGAAAAAACATCATATGTCACAAACAAATATTTATATTGATTAAATTGAGGTAATGGTCCATAAAAATCTACTGCCAATATAATATTAGGCTGATATGCATATATAGGTCTCAAAGGTCCCGTAATTGACATATTAGGAGGTTTTGTCTTTTCGCGCACTATACACCCCTCAAGGACATTTAAGACACTCCTATACATACTCGGCCAATAAAACCATTTGTTTATCCATCCTTCAGTTTTGCTTGCCCCCACATGACCATTGGCATAATGATTCACGTATATTCGCTAACTTTCACCTTATGCTGCAAAAGCTCATCTTTTAAACAATAACATTTTCTATCTTTCCATAGTGTATTGTTTATAGGTCGACTTATAGGTCGGTGATGTAAATAGTATATTATTTGTTTACATTCTGCATCTTCTTGCAACACTCTTAACCTTTTCAAACTGCATTCTATCTCTTCATTTTGATATATTTCTGCCTTTGCTATCTATGCATTATTACAATTTAAATGTTGTATTTGATGTTCTATTGGGTATTGACTTAAAGCATCTGCCACCATATTATCTTTGCCTGGACAATACTGCATACTATAATCGAACTCTTGTAAAAACAGACTCCATCGGATCAATCTACTATTTGTAAAGAAACTATGATTGAGAAATTCAAGGCTCCTGTGATCAGTGATCACTACCACCTGTGATCCTATTAAGTATTGCCTAAATTTCTTAAAAGCCCATACAATCGCTAATGCCTCTCTCTCTCAGTTACAATGTAATTTCTCTCTGGCCCATTTAATAAATGACTTACAAAGTGAAAGCACCCCATACTTTTCATCATCTTGCATCTGAGATAATGTAGCTCCCAATCCAATTCCACTGCTGTTTGTTTGTACTATAAATGGTTTACCAAAGTCTGGATATGTCAACATGACATCCCTTAAAAACCTTTTTTTACACTTTCAAAACTACGCTCTTGTTGCTCTTCCCATGCCCATTTTTTTTTCTTTTCTTAATAACTGTAACAGAGGCTCCATATCTGAGGAAAAAGTTTTATAAAACCAATTGAAAAAATTACACAACCCAAGGAAAGGCTTGATGTCTTTCTTCTTCATTGGCTTGGAAAAATTTTGTAGAGCTTGGATTTTCTCTGGATTTGAAGATATTTCTTGTTCACTAATTATGTGTCCCAAAAATTTAACTTCTGTAGTCATCAAATGGCTTTTACCCCATTTTAATTTAATTCCTTTATTTTTACATTCATCGAATAACAATTTCAAATGTTCAAAGTATTCTTCCACACTTTCTGAGGCTAAAATAATATTGTCCACATACATCATAATCAAGCTTTTGATTTTATCGGATAATACTTTATCAAGGATTTACATTAATCCTGCCACACTATTTTTAAACTGAAGGGAATTCGATTAAAATTATATTCCCATCCATTATAACGGAATGCGGTGTACTTGCAGTCTTCAGGATGCAACTTGATCTGCCAATAACTGGCCGTCAAGTCAAAAGTTGAAAATATTTTTTTATGAAACTTTATTAATAATTCACTTATAGGTGGTGGAGCATTGGTATCTAACACTGTTATTTTATTCAATTGCTGTTCATCTAGATACAGACAAATAGACACTTTTTTACTGTCACTAGCGGGTTATTATATGGAGATGAGCATTTAGAAATAATTCCCCATTTTAACATATTCTCTAGTTGTTCCTCCACTGCACTTCTATATTGATGTGGTATAGGATATACTCATGCTTGATATGATTGGTTTTCCATAAGCTTTATCCTATTCTTGTATCCCTCAATTACTCCCGGTACTTCTGAAAATATACTTTCATACGTAGTCAACAATTCCTTCAACTGTTTTTCATCCTCACTTCCTTGTTCATCTTCCATCACCTTTTCCTCTATTTCTATTCCTGTACTTTCTACATCACATTCCACATTAACATTTTTTTTCACATACATCAAATGAATTTTCTGTCTTATTAATTCTCAGCTGTCATATCTCATAATCTAACATGCACTCAACTTCACACATAAAATCTGATCCCAGAATAACATCATGTATCAATCCCTTTAAAACCAACATAACATGACTATATACTTTTCTGGCTATATTCATACTTATCCAAGCTTGTTCCAATGCTAATTTGGCTCTCTTTTCATTTGCCAACATTACATTTACATTTTGTAGCGGCAAGGTTTTGAGTTTCAAATTACTCTGACTTATTTCATCAAAAATCTTCTGTGAAATCACCAATACCTCACTTCCTGAATCAAACAGTACATTTACAGTTCTTCCTTCTATTCTCACTTCTATGTTTGATCATGAATGAGATGTCATTCTCAACTCCTCCTCATTCTGTATTAAGTTTGCTACTTTCCCATAAGAATTCTCAGCATTCCCTTCTTTGTTCCAATTTTCTTCATATAGTTTATTGCTATCCATCACAATAAGTACCTCTGCAGTCTGTTCTATAGTGTCTTTTACCATTATTATTTGTCGAATATCCTCTGGAAAACCTCACCTTACTATACACAAAATTGCTGCTCAGACAAATTTTATCTTGTGATGATTCTCAGTTTTGCTACTTGTCTGCAAAAAACATGCTCAATGTCTCTCCTATTTTCCATTTATCTTGGTCTACCTGATGCCTAACCACCTCCTGAGGCTCCCCCCAATAACTGGACAACATTGCTCATTTGTACTCCTCAAAACTTGTTGGTTTCACTCCCATTCCCTCCCACCAAACTTCAACGTCATCCTGTATATAACTAATGGCTATATTAAACTCATTACAGGAGAAAAAACACTCTAAACTCTCTCTAATTGTCTATTCAGCATTTTCTCTTTTCTCCCTGAAAAAGTTTTTATCTTTATAAACCGGCTTGCCATTTCCATTTCACCAATAATTTATTTAATCTCATCCAAAGTAAAATTCTTTTTTCTCTATTTCCAAAATATATGTACAGCCAACATTAAACTCCCTTGAAGTTCTATTTTACACCTCCTCTTCATCTATCCTCCCCAGTCCAGAGTGTCCCATTTGTTTTTTTAAAGGATTATGCATCCACATTATATAATATCACACAAGAATCACCTTTAATATTTATGCTAATCTGATTGGTTCACCACCTAAAACATCCCACTACCATTTACGTTGGTCCTACCATTTGAAACATCTAGTTTTGGGCCATGTTGATGTGCCAAATGAACCACCCACCTTCGTTTTAAACCTTCAACTACTATCAATATGGAAACAACAACAATTAAAAATATCAACTACTACTTTCCTTTGCTTTGCCTTACTATATTTCCCATTCTTCGAAGGTGTTTAGTTATCAGGTAAAGTGTAAACTATTATCAGTAGTAAAATACCAACAACACCAAACACTCGACTACCAAACCATCACTGACCAAATAAAAACTTTATTTGTTTTAAAGAAGAAAAACCCTTTAGGTGCCAGCTAATTACAATGTAATTAACATGTCCATCTGATCAGCCTAATTTGGGACCTGAGATCCCCGCTAGCTCAATCGGTTTCTAATCACCCTCTAAGAGAACAACAACTTGTATATCAATTACACCACCCAAAGCTACTACTACTATTTAAAGATTATGATAATTAAACGAACCGTCCTAGCTAAATGAAAAAAAAAAATGTCCAGTCTAATACTTCAATTTTAAAAATAAATAATAAATAATATTGTACTGAATGCAACAAAGATTTATGTCTTTAAACTAACAAATCCTTATTTTAAAATAATATTATAATTTCATTATATTTTTTTTATTTAAAATCCATTATTTATTATCAATTGTTAGATTTTTCCTTCCCACTTTATTAAAATATATTATTATACTTACCTGCATGTATTTAAAAATAAACAAATATTTTAAGAAAAATAGTTTAAGTATTTTCTTTTATTTAAAATAAATCAATAGTTTTATCTTATAATTAAAACATGTACACTTTCTTTTTAAATTAAAAAGAGCATTTTAATACATCAACTTAATAAATATTTATATACTTTACATTAGTTTTAAACTCACACATATGTGCATGCAATGTCTCTAAATATTACTCAGTATAGAAGCTGATATCGTTTATTATTATTATTCCAAAATATTATCTCATGGAGTTTAAAGTTGTATTTTCTTAAAGATTAATTCATAAAGTTTAAAGTTTATTTAATACAGTTTATCTTTTATTTTTAAAAGAAAAAATCAGGAATGATAGAATATTAAAGTCAATAATTACCTAGGATTTTATAAGTTCAATATGACATACACAGCACAATGAAATTACTTTAAAATTATTTATGACTGACCGATGAATGACTCCTCCTTGGATTTTGTAATATGGTATGACTTTCATTGCTGGTTTAGTGTACACACACTCCACTTCTCATTTAGTTTATTTGAACATGGTTTCCTTCCGAATTAATTGCAGATCTTAACTGCATAGAGGGTTTCCGGTTGTTTGCACACCATGATGATCTAACAGTGCATCATGTTTGGAAATATAACATTCTAAACAATTATTATATTTGTTGCTTCAAGAATTATTCTTAAAAAGGTCCCCGAATAGTAAAATGTTAAAATATTTAAACTGTTTTAAATAATGGAAAATTTTATTAACACTAGCATCTATTGTCTCATGAAATTATCAGCTTCTGCTTCTATTTTCTTTAAAACTTTCACACAAACACGCACACAAAATTTTCTTTATTATTTTATTATAACTTAATCAAAACAATATTATATCATTTTTCTTGCAAGACTTTTTATCTCTTTTTAAAATAAAAAAATTTTATCATTTTTTTTAAAAAGCATTTACGGTTTATTTTTATTTAATAAGAAATCCCCTCCCCTTGCTCATTAGTTTTACATTTTATTATTTCAATTTTATGTTTTTAAAAGGTAAAATTTATAAAATTAATTAAATATCAATGTACTTTGGTACAATATATAAATATCAATGTACTTTGGTACAATATATATATATATATATATATTAAACTGACAGTCAACATGCTTGTTTTGCTATCTACTTAATCACCTCTTCATCAATTTATCTATAATATAAATGTATGTGATGTATGACAGAATGTGTAACCAAAATATACATTGGTTGTAATTGAAATTTAAAATGTTAGCATATCTTGAACTTACTGCCACCTAAATAAATAATTAAATAATATCAAATAAACATATTAAACTTAGAAATGGTTCATAACTAAGTTGCATCAGGTATTCTGGAGATCTAAATATTTCTTCACTAGCAAGTACAAAATCTAGTTAGTCTTTAGAATTCCTCGAATATACAGAAATATTGATGACAACCTTTTATTTAAGTAATTACAACTGTAGATTACATTCAAGTGCAGAATGATTGCAAGAATTAGAAGAACTATCTCATACCTATTTAATTGGGCATTATTGGACTTTGTGAAGTTAGGAGAAACAGTGAGTTGTCAATTAATTTAAAAAGTGTACATGTACTGAACTACAAAAAAATATTGGAAGTCCAATGGGACTAGAATTTATTATAAATAAAAAATGGAAGAACAACAATGAGGAAATCGATTGTTTATTGAACAGAGTGGCAAGATTAATTGTTTAATTTAATAGAGATACCACTTGCTATGATTTAAGTTTATATCCCAACAAGTTCTTGTAGTGATGAAATAGCAGAATATTTTATATGGATGTAAAAAAGGCTTTTGATAAGTCAAAATGATATTTTAAAATGTTATGGGATGCTTTAATGCTAGAATTGATAAACAATTGAAAGTGAAAGTGTTGTATGTAAATTCGATTATTGTGATAGAAATGAGATGGAATCATATGGTTGTGCAATTTGCAGAAAAAAAACTTCATATTATAAATTATTTTTTTTTGGAAAAAAAATGTTAAACAGAAATGGTCATGGAAACATCCAAATAAAGATACAACATAATTGGATTATATTTTGATTAACATAAAATACATATTTCAAGACAGTAATGTTTTTTAATAAGTTTATCATAGTAATTGAGCATCGAATAGTGAGATGTAAGGCGCATATTAAAGCAAAACTAGATAGACAAAATTTATTAAGAAAAATGGTATTCACCATTGGTATTTATAATCTTCAAAAACATTCTAACGAATTTAAATTAGAACTGGCAAATGGTTTTGAGCATTATTCCGGTCTGAATGTATTCAATAAAAAAAATATTGATATTAAAACTGAAACAAAGATGGATGGTAAATAAAAGTAGCAATTAACTAGTATTATGGTTGAAGAATTTATGAATAAAAAAGGAATATGAAAATATATAAAACATGATGCATTAAAAACGATTAAATATCTCGAATTTTGTAAAATGAGCAAAAAAGAGTTGATAATGATATAAAAAGTATAATTGTGAGCTAGCAAAGAAAGTTAGAAGAAAATGAAAGTATCAAGTATGTCAAACAAGTTTTGTATTGGTATAAACTTATTTCTGCAATTAGAAAAAAAGTTGGCCTATTAGTAAAATGAGGGATGACCTCATGAAATGTGTAGAAGAAGTAGAACAAGGAAAAGTACTTCCTATAATAATTATATCTTCTGAATTGCCCACGATTTTAAATGAAGTCACAATTGCAATCACATTTATGAAGAAGGTAAAAGTTCCAGGTAATGATGGAATTATAATTGATATCTTAAAATAAGCTTTATGAAGAAGTAAAAAAATGATATATATATATATATATATATATATATATTTATATATATCTATATATATATATATATATATATATATATATATATATATATATATATATATAAGATAAGACATTAGAAGTTACTGATCTACTTTTATCAGTTTTATACGAAATTTTCACAACTCGTCTAGAGACAACTTTGGATTTCAAACAACCAAAAGAAGAAGCTGGATTTAAGAGATATTTTAGTACAGTAGATAATATCCAAGTATTGAAGAAGTGATAGAAAGGACCAATGAATATGAGTTGCTATTATACTTTGGATTTATAAATTATTGAAAAACATTTGATTCTATAAGCATTTCTTCAGTGATTAAAGCATTGGTTCATCAATGTATAGACCCAGGATATTGTCATATTCTGAAGAATATTAATAAAAATGCAACAGAAACAATTACATTACATAATGATACTGAAAAGATTATCATTGAGAAGGGTGTAAAAAGGATAACTTCATATCTTCAATACTTGTTATAGCAGTATTGCGAGAAGTATCTTATGTATTAAAATGGGAAGGTATGGGACTAAAAGTAAATGAAGAATATTTAAGTCATCTAGATTTTGAAAGGGGTGTAGTTGTCATTTGCAAATGTTGCATGACTTAGGGACTAAATTAAACAGACTAAAATAATGTTCAATGGATTTTCTCAAATGATGAAAATAAAGATTGTTAATGATGCATTAGAAGAAATTAATAATTACAAATACCTTGGTCAGATTGTTATTACAGATGAAATTAATTATAGAATTAAACTTGGTTGGAGTGCTTTTGTTAGAAATAAATTAACAATAAAAGGAAGTATGGCTATGTATTTGAAAAGGAAGATTTTTAAATAAATTTGTTTAATCAATTCTTATTTATGGATCTAATACTTGGATGCTTAATAAAAGAGCAATATAAAGACTTCATACTACTCAAAGAAGTAGAAGAGATGCATGTTATGTGTAACAAAAACAGATCGAAAACTATATATATGGATAAAAAACAAGCAGGTGTTACTGACCTCATTAAAAAATTAAGAGATTGAAGTGGAGTCGGGCTCTATATATTGCTAGAAGTGATGATAATAGATGGACAAGGGAAAACTTAAACTGGATTTTAAGAGACTGCAAAAGACCTAGATAGAGATCACATGTGAGATGAATGGATGAAATAAGGAAGTATGCAGCTATTATGTGGAGAAGAGAGGATAGATAGCCAAAAGGTAGATTGAACTTGGAGAAGACTTCATCCTGCAGTGGATTAGTAATGATTGAAAATGATAAACGTAAAAGTATTTAGTTAAAGTGTACAGTTTCATTAAAATATATTAAAGTTTAAAATTTAACTTTGAAATTATTGAATACATTTTACAATGTTTACACCAATATATATTGAGATGGTCCATTTGTTAATAGATGTATCCATGTTTGTGTAAAAATTTCAGCAAAGCTTTGTTTTTTGGCTAGTATTGTGAGGTTATATAAATTTCTACATATATATATATATATATATATATATATATATATATATATATATATATATATATATATATATATATATATATATATATACAGTATAATGTTTTCATGGTTATATAATGTAAATAAAGTAGTTTTTGGATAAAATCGTGTTATTTTTGAATTAAAACAACACATGGTCTAATCCAAAATCTATTATATATATATATAGCCTTAGCCCAAATCCAAATCAATAAAATAAAAACGCAAAAAAAAATAAAAAACAATAAACTCTTATATTTGTTTTAAAAATGAACTGCAAATAATGATATATGTATTGGAAATGCTATACTATCAAAATGATACCTTTTAAAGATTTAGTAATAATCTGTTCCTATCTTTTAATGTCCAAGGTATTTATTAAATCCCAAGTGGAGTTTGCTGGCAATCTTATTTGGTTTGATTATTCACTATATCAGTTCTCGAAGAAATAAACATTACTGAGAGAAAGCATCACATAACGTCATCATTCTCCTTCCACAGCAAAACAAAATATTCATTTTTTTCCTAATACTATGATCATATCTGAATGTAACACCATAAAAAAAAATCAGAGACTATTAACAAATGTTACAATACATTTAAGTGTTCTACCTTTTTAAAACCTTTCAAAAGACCATTAATATTATTCACTTACCATTTCCCCCTAGGTCATTACCATTTTATTTGAATGAATAGAAACTTAATCTTATTGACCATGTTATTTATTGTATCTTTATAATATTTGTTTTAAATTGTTTTAATCACTTAATAAAAGATGTGATACAACAATAATGTCAGTGCAATATTACTATTAATTACTTAATAGTTTGAACATAAAAATTTTTCTGTAAAGTTATTTAGTTGTTATAAATATTAGCTTAAAAATATATATTGGCTGGAACACATCTTGAAAACATTATATATATATATATATAAAATGTGTGTGTAAAACATTATATATATATATATATAAAATGTGTGTGTAATAATAATATAATTTGATGACTATACTTATTCAAAGCAATATACATATTTATAAAATATTTATAAATACAGTAATTAATAATTAAAAATTTTATCCACTTAGGAGCATTTTCAGTTATCCTAGTAATCTTTGTCAACTAGGATAATCAAAAACTCTCCTAAGTGGATAAAATTTTTAATTATCTAATCATTGTATTTGTAAATATTTAATTTTATAATATATATATATATATATATATATATATATATATATATATTATACAATGATTAGATATATATATATATATATATATATGTCTCCATACCACTAATCTAGAATGAAATTGTTTATACAAATTGTAATGGCTGCCACTATGATAATCAACAATACAGTGGCTGCTCATAAACAATAATCAGTGTTAGTCATGATATAACTGACTTTTACATTGCATTTTAAGATTATTAGCAGTTGTTTTACAATGCTTAATTTAAGTTAAACATCAGTGGATTTTTATCTGAAATAGAATCACTATATAAACTACTCATATGTTAGTACCAATCATATTTTTGTTCAGTGTGATTTGATACTATGCCAGAGTAAGGAACACTGGAATTTAAGATACACAGATCATTTTTTGTATTGGCAATCAAGCTTTTTATCAACTTCAGAACAGTAATCATGTTAGATAAAACTGAATTATACCTCTCATTTCTAGGATGTTGTAAAATTAATCAATCAAAACATAGATTGTGACTGAAAAGAGATGATTCTAAGAGTCATTCAACTGTGAACCTAGGTTGTCATTCTAAGATGGCTTTTTATTTATCTATATAAAACACAGTATATTATTTTCAAAAAAAAATTGCATGTATTTTAGGAGCTGTTTGATCCTAAGTGGTGAAATGTTATTCTTTGTTAAAATTAAAATATGAAGAAATAATTATTTTGATATATGAACTCGAACTTTATTATTATACAAAGATTGAAATTCTGAAAAAATTATATATATATATATATTAGAAAATACAGTATTTAAAAGTTTATAAAAATATATCTATAACTGACACTTAGAAGCGCTTTCAACTATCTTTGTAGTTTTATCAACTAATACTTTAAAGTGTCAGCTTTACCATAATTCCATGATGTCAAATTTCCCATAATTCTGTGATCTTAATGTTTGCTGCTGGCCTATTAATTAAATTTTGCTTGTATTTATATATTAACATTGCTTCTTTAATTTTTCATTTATTATTATTTCTTTCACTTTCCAATATTTTTTATATTACTGTAATTAAAATCAAAACTATATATATATATATATATATATATATATTTATTATGATATATAATAAATCATATATATATATATATATATATATATATATATGATTTATTATGGTCATAAAAAACAGAAGCTGATAAATTATCATTATTTTTATAATTTTGTTTTATATTTTGAACCCTTTTTTAATAATAACATGTGCTATTTTGTTCTTTTTTCCAATGTGCACCTCGATTTACCTATATATCAACTGCCACACCTATACACACATTTGTAAATGATACAATTTTTACTTGTTAAGAAAGTCTTATCATTTGAATGATTTATAAATTTACTCAGTGTAGGTTGTGCATAAAATGCAATATCACATATACCTTGATACATTTTCTTAATTAAATTTGCCTGTTGGTTTTAAATATATGGTATTGACCACCAAAATTTTTTATCAGAAAAATTAATATTATTTTTATATTTAGAATTTAAATTTTTAACAGTATGATAAACACAATCATAATTATATCCAATGTTTAACAGTTCATTATAATAAATTTCATTTTTTTTGTTTTTATCTGATGCATACTTACAAAGGTTATCATTTCTAAATAAGAAGGATTTCAAACCTGCCATTTTATGTGACATTGCATTTTATGTGATGTTGGATATAATTATGATTGTGTTTATTATACTGTTAAAAATTTTAATTCTAAATATAAAAATAATATTAATAATAATGTTAATTTTGATAAAAAATGTTGGATATCAATACCATATATTTAAAATCAACAGGCAAATTTAATTAAGAAAATTTATCAAGATATATGTGATATTGCATTTTATGCACCACCTACATTGAATAAATTGATAAATCATTCAAAGGATAAGACTTTGTTAACAAATAAAAATTGTATGATTTACAAATGAGTGTGTACATGTGGCAGTCAATATATAGGTGAATTGAGGTGCAGATTGGAAAAAAAAACAAAAGAGCAAAATTAAATTTTAAAAATAATGATAATTTATCAGCTTCTGTTTTTATGACCATAATAAATCATGTATATATGGTTTTGATTTTAATTACAGTAACATAAAAAATATTGGAAAGTGAAAAAAATAATAATAAATGAAAAATTAAAGAAGCAATGTTAATATATAAATACAAGCAAAATTTAATTAATAGGCAAGCAGCAAATGTTAAGATCACGGAATTATGGAAAAGTTGACATCATGGAATTATGGGAAAGCTGACATTTTAAAGTATTAGTTGATAAAAACTACAAAGATAGTTGAAAGTGCTTTTAAGTGACTTTTGTAGATATATTTTTATAAAGTTTTAAGTACTGTATTTTCTAATATTTATTTATAAATTTACGTATATTATTTTGAAGAAATACAGACATCGATTTGTAATATGATATATATATATATATATATATATATATATATATATATCATTAAAAGTCAGTTAATATTTAGACAATCCCAACATCATTAACAATCAGCAATTTCAAGTAATTGTACTTTAAACAATATAAATGGAATCCTACCTTTTAATGGTCCAATATACTTTTATAGACACTAAAGTTTGCAACTTGATAACAAAGATTGAAATTATTGATACAAAGACATTTAAATAAACCTCTTTCAATAGGCAAATATAACTTGCTCTGAATGCAGACTAGTAAATAATCAATTATAACATTACAAACTGCAATTATAATTTTCAAATTGCACCATAATATTACTTAAATAATAAGGGTAATGATGCTCAAAGTTAAATAGGTTTGTAAGTAATCATTAAATTGATGATCAATTATATTTAATGGCAAACTAATTTATCTAATTAAAAAGAAAATGCCAAAAACTATTAATTGAAGCTTATTCTCTTTACATATTGTCATTCTGATGAAGTACATGATTATTAGTTAGCTTTTTATAGTGGCCAATTAATTGTTTTAAATTGTTCCTGACAATTTTATTGCTGGAATTGGAAACCAATTGAAATATGAAAATACAAGCAGCAGGTAAATTTGTGTAAGTCTTTGAAATCAAAGATAAAGTACATTTGTGGAATTTGTTGAAAAAGAAATTTTATATAATAGGAAGTATTATTAAGAAACACTAGAATGAATGAGACATAGAATTATGCAAAAAAAAAAAATCAGACTTGGATGCCATTTTGACTAACATAAGACATGAATTGTAAGATAAATGGAAAATAGTTACCTTGTTAATAAATTAAAAACAAACTACAAAAGTCTATAACTATTATTAATGTTTTAACCTTCAGAAATATTTTTTGAGTTTAAAGTAGAATTATGCAAATTGTTTTTAAAATGTTAAGAACTTCAATGACTGCTCAGTTTGGATGAATTCATTAAGTAAACAACTTAAATTCTATTAAGATCAGTTAAACATGTAAATAATACAAAAACTAGAGATTCACTGGTACATTATTGATTAGATCAGAATAATATTTTTAAAAAAGAATATAAACATATTATAAAATAATCAAATCAAGAGAAATGAATATGGACAATTAAGTATAATCGTTATGTAAATAAGCATTTATTTGTCTATAGCCCTATGTTTATAAATTGTAATACATTAAAGATCAACCTTTCAAGCTATTGTGCATGTGCTTTCTTACTTAAGAGTGTTAATAATAAATGGATACTTTCATTCCCAACATGCTTTCATTTCCAGTACTTAAGATGTGCCCATATATAAGCATTTGGGTTGGAAAAAATGAGTGGATTCATTTTATTCTTTCATAAATACTATATCTTGTGTTGGGAATGAATCAATCATTTATTATTAACACTCGTATAATCGTTACTAAATGTGTTAATGATGATATAAACTAATATTATTGATTAGAAAACTGTAGAAATTAATAAATCAACATAAAAGTGTAACATATTGGCATTGGAAAGAAAAATGTATCTTAATAAGGTGAAAGGTATATCAAAAAAAGATTGATATCTTGAATGATATTGAACAATTCCCCACACAAAAAAAACTAAATAATGATACAGAAAGAAATTAACCTGGTCAAGTTATTAATGAATAAATCTCTGTCCAACAGTCAACTAGAATTTAAGTAATATAAAAAAAGAAATAAAACATCTTCAGTTATTTATTAAATTGCCAATTATTTTAAATTAAAATATGAGCCATTGAATTAAATCCATGACGAATGTCAATGTCTCATTAAATGATATAGTAATTATTGATATCTTAAAAAAAAGTTATCAAATCTAGATACAAATTTTGTAAATAATATATCAAATGAATGAAAAAAACTGTAGCAGCTAAGCAAATATTTATGAACTATAAAAATGCGATTATAGAAATTACAGATCTATCAGGTTCTGTGATTTTTGTACAAATACATTATTAAGATCACTACGATTTATCTAGAAATATTGAACGGAAGTTTATCAAAAAGAATATTTACTGCAGCAAGTCTCAACTAAATATAAGAGAAATGATATTGACATTGATTGTTTCCACAATATTATAATTTATTACTAAGCTTTAGAGTTTTTATAATTTAAAATGACATCTGATTCCATGAGTATTGTAATAGTTGAAGTTTAGGAACATCAAATGACAAATACACATTGCAGTCAAATACTAAAGAATATTTATAATTAGCAACATTGTGATTATTCAAAGGTTATTTCATAGTTCTAAAACGTCTTACTATTCTTTTAGAAAAATATTAGTGATAACTTGATTCATGAAGATTTTTGCAAATGTGTTTGTTTTTGAAATGGTAACAAAATGTCAAATGAAATCACTTGCAATTAAATCAAAATACTGAAAAGACCAAAATAATGCATTATGTTAAAAACATTCAATATTGATAATAGTAAACTAGAGCTTAGCAAACACATTGTCAGAGTATTAATGTGATAGAACATATTGGATTAAATAAATCATACAATTAAATTTTATATAGAGTGTTTTGATGTATAGTGATAGTAAAAAATATTCCTGTGTGCTAGAAATAAAAGGTTATTGACCGATGCATTTTTTAGTTTTTATAACTGGATATAAGACTTTAATATTTAAAATAAAATCATTACAGAGATTTAAAACCATTCGCAAATTATGGAGAGATGTGTGATGAGATTAACAAACACATATCAGAAATGAAATACATAAGGAAATTAATACTTAAGTTACTTCTGACATCGTTGAAAGAATTGATGCATTGAAGTAATGCTGTGATTGGCGTGAGTCCAGACGAGCTGAAAATAGATAAGTTTGTTGTCTTCAATTGCATCCCAGAACTTTTTGAAAAAATGAAATATGAGTTGGTTGAATGAATTCATGCTGTTTTCTGGAATAGTGTGTAAAAAACTGTAGATCAGAGAAACCTTATTAATTAGGATTGTAAAATCTTTTATTTTAAAGTGAATCAACATATTTTTAAGAGTAATGATATTTCAGAAAGTTAGTTAATGATAAATTCCAAATTGATATTTCAGGAAATTAATGGTATATAAGATATAATCATCAGATGGGTAGTTAAATTTGAATAAATTTATATGAAAATTAAATTGAGAGAGTGAAAACTTCTCAAGCGCTTGTGACTATTAGTAACCAATCAGATCTTAAGCACTGGGACAGAGAATTTAACAAGAAAAGAGCGGTTCCCACTCTCTTCTTTACTTGTCTTTCTATATATCCAAGCCAGTCCAAAGTACTTATATCTGAGGGAGTGAATCTTAAATATTATCACACTTAATTGACTGAGTTCAAATTATAAACATACGGCCTGAAATAAATTATAAACATACAGCATGATCAAATTTATATGATAAGTCAATTATTTTATATAGCGCAATGTTTTTTATAAACAATAATATTTAAACAGCATTAAACTGTTGTACATGCACTTTGGATTTTTAAATATAAAATAAATGAATACTAAACACTTCAACCACATGATAAAGTCTTTGGAACTTTATCATGTGGTTGAAGTGTTTAGTATTCATTCATTTTATATTTAAAAATCCAAAGCGCATGTGTAACAGTTTAATGCTGTTTAAATTTATATGATATAAATACATGACATTTATGCCTTATACATATTTATTGTGATAAAATATCACTTTTTAAATAGAAATAAAGAATGCTTGAGATCACCATCTTAAATAATCCCTGAAAATTTTAATGATATATAAAAATACTTAACGAAAATGTAAAGAATAATATTTATTTAGTTTAATTTACACTACACCAAACTCAAACAAGTTGGGGACAGATTTCTGTCCACTTTTAATACCTTGTGAATGGTGTAATCATAATCATTTGATCAAATATACTTCCAAAAATGTATGTTCCCCAAGATACACATTTTACGCCCGGACCAGAATTCATCAGTTGACTAAGATCACCATATCTTACACATATCTTTATCATTGTTCAGTATATATAATCAATTACTACAGTTTAATTGATAAGTATTAGACATTAAAATGGACAGAAACCAGTGTGTATCTTGTATGAGAGTGGTGTAGTGAAAATTACATTAAAGAAATATTTTTCATTAAGTAGGTAATGTCTAGTTTAATGATTAACTAATAAAAATATATTAATGTATATCTATTAAATGATTTGTATTAAAGTGTGGTACTTATCAATTAAACTGTCATAATTGATTATCTATATATGCTGAACAATAATAAATATATAAATAAGAGATAGTGATCTGTTCTAACTGATGTGTAGTGGTTCAGCATGAAATGTGCATCTTGGGAATTATATGTTCCCATGCCTTTGGTCATAGGTTTATTATTACAACCATCCACTAGGTGTCAAAATATATAGAAATCAGTTCCTACCTTTCATAAAAGTGGTACAGTGAAAATTACATTATAAAGATATTATTCATTAAGTGAATAATCTCAAGTCTACTGAATAGCTAATAAAAATTATTAATATTTCATGATAATGTTGATAGTAAATCTGCTTTAGTAGACAAAAAGAGATAATGTAAAATTGTACAATTTAAGGGTCAACACAATCACATGTTTTATTACATTTATTTTGAATCAATTTCAAGTGCAAATGGACATAAAAAACAAATAAAGCACTTGCAAAGTTGAATAAGTTTGACTAAAAATATATGTATTTCCAGTAAGGTAATTGTTTAATTGATTAAAATGAAAATTTAAAGCAAGAGAAATAAACTATTAATTATATTAAAAATTGATATTACTAAATTCTAGGAACATTCTGTGCATATATTACATATATAAATGCAGGTTTAAGCCTGTACAATGTATTAATTAATAGATGAAAAATTTATTAATATTTTATCAATGATTATTTTTTTAACTTTATGCAATATTTTCACCATGTAGAAATTGTCTTTAAGACAATACAATTTCTTAATAAAATATGTTATAGATATATTTATAAAAAAATATTATAAAGTTGTATTTTATAAAGTCTTCAAAAGTAATATATTGACACTGCAAAAAATAATAATACAAAATGTATTGTAATGTATTAGTATTTAAAACTCTGAAGAAGATTTTTGAAAGTTGAAAAGTTTATAAAAATTATAATATATATATATATATATATATAAATATATATATAAAAGTTAAAAACAAAAAAAAATTTAAAAAATAGAGGGTTGAAAAGGGTATATATTTATGGATTTATAGTCTTTATTTTTTTATTTTTTTGTTTTTATTTTTTTGTTTTTTTATATATATATATATATATTATTTGAATCTTGTTTTTAAAGACTTATAATAATCATCAATGCTCTATAAAATGATAAATCAATTGGTAAATATTTGAGAAATAATTCAATATATTTAATCTAAGATTTCGAAATATTAATCTACTGATGATATTTTTTACTTGAATTTGATTAATAAAAAGAAAACATATTTTTATAAAACTAATATAACAGGAAAAATATTTAAAATTAAGTAAACTCAGTATACTTTCTGACAAGTGTGGTGATGAACTTCTTTGTTCTGTTAAAAATCTATAGAGATCTATTTCTTGCAACTTTGAAAAGTATTAGCTCTTTGGTTTATTATATATTCATTTTGTGCATTGATAAACCACTCTATTTGCTTATTTTATTTTTGATCTTAGTATTTTTATAGATTTTTTCTTCTCACATTATCTTACTAAAACTACGATCAAAGCTGTCTCCATATTCTTTTTCATAGTTGTAAAATAGGTATACATTTATTGAGTAATCTTGGTTTTTTTTTTACATTAATGTATATTATGTCAATATTGTTTTCAAATTTGCTTTTGTTTTACTGTTAGGTATAAGGGCAGTCCGTTTTCCTCAACCTGTAGCACACACAACATTAGGCATTCCAATTTGTATATTTTTTCTTTATATTATTAATCAGTATATTCAAATTGTTGGGCTTCTAAATCCTACAGTGAATTTGTCAATGCAAATATGGGTATGCATATTATTTGTTATTGGCATTCCTAGTATTCTCAATCTCATGTTTATGGTTTTTTTTTTGTTAAACTGGACCACACATTGGTGTGTAGCAGTTGTGCTACAACTTGATTTTATTATATCATCAACAATATGCATCTCTAGGCTATTGATTTTATCTGATTCCAATTGGTATAAAGTTATTTCAACACATGAAGGTCTTTTATCTTGTGAATTTATGGGTGTTGATAACTGGGATTTCATGTCAGTGAACCCACTAATGTTAGGTCATTGAACATCTTTCATTATAAGAAATAATTAATAATAGTATAAGAAATGTAACAATGAAATGGCAAGGAAAGCTATAAAACTGAATAAGATATTAAAAGATGTAAGCAATATATTGGCATTAAAAGAAAATTTGAAATGGAAATATAAAAAATGGTACTATCTTAAAGAAAGTGAGATATCATGATAAATGTGAAAATATTTAAAAATACAGAACAACAATGTTGTCACTTCTATACAATATTTTTTTACTAATTTATTTATAAGTTAACCAACTAAAATAAAGAACTGGATTTTAATATGATTGAAATCAATAGATCCCAATGAAATATAAGAGAAGATATTGAAATTTTCAAAGAATATGAGTTGTTCCTTTTCTGCTTTAGGTGTATGGAATTTGTATATAATATTTGATTTTGGAAACATTTTCACAAACATTAATGCTTTTCATGTATATATATTATACTTAATGTTTTCACGGTTATATGATGTAGATAAATTATACGTTTTTGGGCTGTACCGTGTCTTATTTTCCATTGAGCACTGATATTTCGACGGAATAGCAACCGCCATTTTCAAGGTTAACTTTTGAAAGAAAAAACCGTTAGATCTTAACAAATAACGTGACTGTGTGCGAGATGAGAAATAAGATTCCAGTTCAGCATTCACAATATGAGGCTTATCAAAATGTTTATTTTCCTCAGTATATTTACCTGTTAATTTTAAGTTATTATTGGATAAAAAGAGAGGTTTCCACATAGCTGGAATACGTTGTGCTTCATCAGTTCTATTTAAACTAGTACGTCTCTTTAATATTTCAATTGACTCTCTCGTGGTTTTTAAATCATATCTTTCCAAATTAGCAAGTAGTTTTGTATTGTCAAAATTAGGCTTGTGACCAGTTTCTAAATAATGGGAAGTAAAAACTGATGTGCTAATTTTTTGTTGAAAAGCATTTTTATGTTCCTTAATTCTGACATTAAGCATTTTATGTTCCTTAATTCTGACATTAATGTCAGAATTAAGGAACATAAAAATGCTTTTAAACAAAAAATTAGCACATCAGTTTTTACTTTCCATAATGTCAGAATTAAGGAACATAAAAATGCTTTTCAACAAAAAATTAGCACATCAGTTTTTACTTCCCATTATTTAGAAACTGGTCACAAGCCTAATTTTGACAATACAAAACTACTTGCTAATTTGGAAAGATATGATTTAAGAACCACGAGAGAGTCAATTGAAATATTAAAGAGAACTACTAGTTTAAATAGAACTGATAAAGCACAACGTATTCCAGCTATGTGGAAACCTCTCTTTTTATCCAATATTAACTTAAAATTAACAGGTAAATATACTGAGGAAAATAAATATTTTGATAAGCCTCATATTGTAAATGCTGAACTGGAATCTTATTTCTCATCTCGCACACAGTCACGTTATTTGTTAAGATCTAACGGTTTTTTCTTTCAAAAGTTAACCTTGAAAATGGCGGTTGCTATTCCGTCATCGAAATATCGGTGCTCAATGGAAAATAAGATAGGGTACATCCCAAAAACTTATAATATATATATATATATATATATATATATATCATCAACCATTATCAATCCACTGCAGGATGAAGGTCTCTCCAAGTTCTATCTATCTTTTCCTATCTTTATCTTCTCTTCTCCACATCACCCCTGCACACTTTCTTATTTCATCCATCCATCTCACATGTGGTCTCTTTCTGGGTCTTTTACAATCTCTTGGAATTTAGTTTAAAATTTCAATTGGCCATTATCATCTCTTCTAACAATATATCCAACCCAACTCCACTTCAGTCCTTTAATTTTTTCAATGAGGTCAGTAACACCTGTTTGTTTTCTTAACCATACATTTTGTTTTCAATCCCTTCTTGTTACTCCTGACATGCATCTCTCCATACTTCTTTGAGGTCTGAGGTCTTGTATTGCTCTTCTATTAAGTGTCCAAGTCTCAGATCCATAAGTAAGAACTGGCAAAACACATTTATTAAAATCTTTTCTTTGCAAACACATAGGCATATTTCCTTTTAGTATCAAGTTATTTCTACCAAAGGCATTCCAACCAAGTTTAATTCTGTGATATATTTGCATTCTATGTATAATTTATTATAGTAAAAATACATACCAATGTTTCGGCTGGGTCAAATAAGTCATGAATTGGTTAGCAAATATTACAACAACAGTTGTAGAGGTATTGTAAACAAATTATACACCGATGAACTCGGATAATATTTCATTTATATTTGCACCACTATCAATTTAACATATATATTGAGACAGTGAATAGATTACATGGAGAGTTTAAAGAAACTAACAGCACTTCAAAACTTTCAATAACAGATTTATAAAAAAATATCTGATAAAACTAAACAAAAGTCTAAAAAAAATAATAATAATTAGTGAACAATAGTCAAGTAGTCTAGATTGCTTCTGAACATCAGAAAATATTACAAAAGCCCTCAAACAAATGAAAAAAAATGTCATTAAAATAAATATTAAAAATATTAAAGTTTAATGTCTTTTCTAAAAAAAAGTTAATATAATAATGAACTAGAAGAAATTAACAGTTATAAATATCTTGTTCCCATTATTATTATAATTAGAGTGATAGGGATAAAATTGATTATAGAACAAATTGGATGAAGGACTTGTTCTTATCTCTTTTGAAAAAAGTTAATTTTAGCGCAAATGCTTTTTATCAGTACATATTTGTGAATATGATACTTGGCGCGCTTAATAAAATAACATTGTGTAGACTTTAAACAGCATATTAATTAATGATAAAGCGACAAAAAACTTTCTTGAGAAAACCAACAAATATCATTGATACCATCAAACTAAAATGTAATTTGTGCACTAAAAAGTTGATTATAGATAGAAAACTAAAGTTTTGAAATGGATTTAAAAATTTGTAAAAGTCTTAAAATGAACCTGAGATAATCAGCTACTAGTTTGATGTACGTTTACAGTATGTGAAAATGCTAATGGTCAGTATAGTGTTTTGACAAACATACACTGTATCGAAAGAACTCTGGTTCAGTGGAGTAAGAAATACTATTTTCTTTCCATATGCCAAAAGCATCGGCCGTAAAGTGAACCCACGACAACTGTCTGCAAGCAACTGCTTGCTTGCCAGGCATCTGCGCCGACCTCTCAGCTACCAACGCTTTTGTATAAATAATAGCTGATAATTGTCAACATACCCTTGTAGAATATATATATATATATATATATATTATAACGGGACAGCCTATTTGATATACATCACTATATATATATATATATATATATATATATATATATATAGTGATGTAGAGAAGAGAAGTTTGGACCTTGAAACACTAGATTAAGCTTTGAGAATCTTATTTTGCAGGGGACTGGTATTAATTCAAAATTATATATATATATAATTTATTGTACTAAAAATATATTATTCTGATAATCTACCGTTTTCATTTTCTCTACAACATTCTAATTTATATCCTTACACAACTAATTCCGGACCTATTTCTATACAGTGAAATTTACATTTAACTTAGTTATTTAAATTAACTACTACATGTCTCATATGAGGAGCACGCAAGTCAACATAATGGCACATCCATAATCACATGTGGTATTATTTCAAGACGATCAAAAGTATTTGGAAAAGAATAAAAATTTGAGGGTTTTTTTTCTAAAAATATTTAAAGTTTCAAAGACGTGATGGAAATACTTTATTGAATGTCTACAAATTGTCATAAAATTCCTTAATCTTTTTGTTTACATTAAGCATTCGAAATACTTAGAGAAATCAGTTTATGTTAAATACATAGTCATATATAACCGTAATGACCATTCAAAATTCATGATAAATATATATAATAATATACTTTATCTTGAGACTAAAACAAGAACTTTAAAATATCATTTATTATTAATTGACTAATATGATAAGTAATATTTCTCTATTAATTACTTTTTCAGATATTGACTTCCATATGACCATATTCATTATTATCTTTGATAGCCTAAAACTGTTTTACATTGAATCAGTTTTTTAGAATTTCAGCAAAAGCAAAATAACTATTTAAGTGGAATGTTTTAAAGCAACATTTTTACTATCATTTTATTATGCGTTATTGCATGTATCTCTATTCAAATAAATTTTAAAATAAAAAGACATTTTTAAACTAACACTATAATTATATTGACATTCTTTTTTATATTTACATTTTCCTCCAATAAACCCAAAATTTTAATGATTTTTTTTTTACTATTTTTAATTGGTAAAATTTAGTGAGATCAGACCAAAATAGGATCAAATACGAAGGTAAAAATTAAATTTTAATATTCTTAAATCGTTTAATTATTAAATATAGCATTAATATTTTTATTGATGAGCAATATAAGATATTAATCTGAAATAATAATTTTAAAATGTTACAGGAATAAGAAATTATTTAAATTTTATAAATTGCTTTAACAGACGCAAACACATTTAGTATATGTTTATATACATCATTTAATTTCAGCCGATGGTATAACTTGGCGTGGTAAGTAAAACTTATATAAGTCATGGTGATACTGTTTGAGTATATATTTAAATGATATATTGATTAAATAATTTGTTGCAATTAGTTAACTATTGTTTCATACTACTCTTATTATTTAAATTTTTATATATCTTCGCCTATATTGACTTAGTAAAGTTGAATTGTACCATATATCAGTAATTTATATAGTTATTTTTTTCCTCACAAACATTTCGAGACTGTTTGGTGTATTATAGTTGGGAATTAATATTAGAAATAATCTCGGTCCATGATCATTTATATATATATAGTAGTTAAATGAAATGATATATACTTTAAAAAATACTATCAAAAATTATAAATTATTTTATCCATTGATATATTAATAAGAAAATGACTAATTTATTCACTATATATATTATAAAAACGGTAGACAATAACAATATATATATAATACTCTCTTTGTATAACACTATATTGTAATAAATATACAAATACTAAATATTAAATTACCCCACATGCTTAAGAATTACAGTACCGCCCTCTGTGAACTAATATATAAATACATTAGAGTACATATTTCAAAATATAGAGATCAATATGATACCACTTTGACCTGTCTGCTTGGGTTTGTTCGTATTTCAATATATAACATCATATAGAAGATAGGTCAAAGTGGTATCAGTTTGATCTGGCTATTTTGAAATACGAACTCTAATGTAATTATATATTAGTTCACAGAGGACGGTACTGGATTTCTTAACCATGTGGGGTGATTTAATGTTTAATATTTGTATATTTATTTCAGTATAATGTTATGCACTGGGATTATTTTCTATACATTTGTGTTAAGTGGTTTAAAGATTAAAATTACTAGAGTTTAGTTTGTCCTTACATAATATTAGTAAAACATGTTTGTTTGTAGCAAAAAGTTAAGATCATTGGTTGCTAAAATTTCAAGTTCTTTGTTTGAGTTCGTATTTCAATATATAACTTCATATAGCACACAGGTCAAAGTTTTATCATTTTGATCTGGCTATTTTGAAATAGGAACTCTAATTAGTTGATAGAGGGCGGTACTGGATTTCTTAACCATGTGGAGTGATTTAATGTTTAATATATATATATATATATATTGTTATTGTCTAGCGTTCAACAAAAACAGAAAGCTAAATTGTAATTTATGTCTAATAAGTATATAATAATGTATATCCATTTAGTTATATATGTCCATGGATATTTACTAATATCAAGCTTCTCAAAAGTGGGATTCTGCAAAATTAATGATAGATTGGGGGGGGGGGGAGTCGTTTCTGTATAAAACTGCTAAAACATTGGTACACTGCTTTAAGATATGTTGGTTTTTGGCAGAAATTCATTTGAATCATCTTTTGAAATTTATTGATATAATTAAAAAATGTTAAATTCATTGGATTTCACTTAGTTGTAAGGAGTTATAGATCGTCTGGAGTCAATATATATATATATATATATATATATATATATATATATATATATATATATATATATATATATATATATATATATATATATATATATATTCTAACCTGGTCTTGAGCATCTTCACTTCCAAATAGTATATGATATGAAATAAAACGGGTTCTAGCTCAGTTAATAATTAATACATGAAATATTCAGCATTAAAATTACATATTTCACTAGCTCAAATTTAAAATACGAATAAGGTTCAGTTTATAAAAATAAATTAAATAAATATTTAATATTTTCATGAGACTTGAAGTGAAAATACAGGTGACAAGATATATTACATTGAGCCAATATCCTACAGGATACTACCTCAATGGCATAAGAACACTATCCCCCCTTATTACTATTTCAAATAACAAACTCATAGTATTCTTACGACTTTAATAACTTCTACTCACTAAGATTAAGCTAATAATTACATCTTAATTTTCTATTTATAATAATCTAGCTCAATAAAAATCTCAGGTTCATAAAGTTTATTCTAAGTTAATAAAAAATACGGTAGTAAAATATGAGAAGGGAATTTTATGTCATAATCTACTACACTGAAACTAATAATAATAAATAATAATAATAATATTCTTCATTGTTTAACTAATTCTGGATATCTTTTCTTTTCGTTATATTTTTATTACCATAATAAAATAATATAATATGATCTTATATCTTCATGTAATGATATAATAAATACGTGGTAGCATATGATAATCTGATAAACAAAATATGTGTGGCAACTGATAGCATATAATTCAATATACTATTGTAATAATTGATTTATGACCAATAAAATAATATAAAATTATGATTATTTAATTAAAAGAATACCAATAAAATATTAAAATTCTTAAAATAATTTTCTATTTATTTTTTTGTGCAAAATTATATTTTTGTTTCAATTATTATGAATATATCGTGATTTCATGCAGTGAAATGGAGAAATAAACAATCCAGACACAAAAATTAAAAAAAAAACAAATTTTAACAAAGTTTATTAACAACAACAAATAAAATAAACAATTTATGTACACTATTTGCAGTGGATATCCTTATTTTATACTTTACATTTTATCTACTAGGTTATAAAAAATAATTTATAGTTTAGTTATATCTTTATTTAGACTTAAGACAAAATAAAATGTTACCATTTCGTTTTTCATTATGGTTAACTTATTACAATTATATTTACTTATTTTATTAGCAAAATATTTCATCCTTAATATTATTAAACTATCTTATTTTTTAAAAAAAAAAAACATTCATAGGAAAACATTCTACAGAAAACAAAATTAACTTTATAATGAGTATGGATTTCTCAAAATATTAAAAAAAAAATTTCATCTTGCAAAGTCAAAGATGTTACATAAAATATTCATCCAAAATTCAGTACTAGATTTTTAGTGTTTTATCACACGATGTTTACTAATCATAATATATTCTTATTTAGCCTTACTTTAGTATGATATAAGTATAATAATCAATATATTCCTGTTACTCAATAAACAAAAAAAAAAATACTATGCACATTCCCTACATTTATTGTATATTATTGTATTTTAAAAATATGCAATATTTATTTTTCTTCCAAAAATAATAATAAAGCATTCAAAAATTATTATTACTTTAAAGAAAATATCTTTGTTTAGATACTCTATTTTTAAAAATTTATATTTCACTTCCGAAATAAAATTCAAAAATATATTCTATGATTCTTTTCTTTCCCTTAGGATACATTGAACCTTCAATTTCAAGTTATAAAATTATGTTCCTTATAAGCAAATAAACCAATCTTATACAAAACGATAGCATAACCTAAACTCTAAATTATTTAGCATTTTCGTTTCAAAAATATCTTACCAAACGATGCAGTTACATGAAATAAAGATAGCGAAATAGATGCATAGGATTTAAGGAAGAAAGCTAGAGTATCACTCATAATATATCTCAAAAATCATGGCACAGTGCATTAACAAGAAAATAGAGGAATGACCTTTTCCTGTCTAATAACCTCTAATACATGAACGATGTTAAAGCTATTTCTTCAGCTTTATTTCAAACATCAAATATCTAAAGATTATAAACACTGTCCAAATAAAATGTGTACCAGTCATAAGGCTTTGTTAACTATGCTGATATCCACATAAAGACTAAATATTATTTCTATTCCTTATCATATCCTATTTCTTAAAAACATCATCTTGGTTTCCTGTTCACTAAGTACTTCCAAGCCACTATCTCAACATTATTTCTCAAGATTTTGCACATCTTACATCGATAAATAACTAACTGCATTTACAAAACAATAAATAAAATTCATTTATAATTTAAAACAATTTCACTGTTCCATAAGAAAAGTTTGTCCACTTCATCATCCTGTATGCTTAATCATATATAATCTAATCAGACATTATTTGAATATCCAACATGAAAATTTTAAAAGAATCACATAAATATTTGTTACTATGTTGGATTATATCACTAATATAAAAAAAAATCATTGTATGCATATTTTCAAATCAATCCTATCTCATAATGTTTTAAAAAAAATGTATAAAATGCGTTACATATAACTAAAACTTTCACACTTCATTCTTACGATTCATAGATGATCTAAAGAAAACAAAAATATATACATTATAAATTATTAATAGTTATTACTATTACCAAATAATCTTTAACTAGTCATCATTTCAGTAGGTTTCCTCCATCCAATAGTACTTAACATCTCATACATAAAAAAAAAAGACACATCTATATGTTTTATTTAAAATATTCTTATTTAAATTATTAGATTATATTATAAATTTTATGTTATTAACAAATTAACGTTTTCCTAATCTTATAAAATAAAAAAATTTGCATTTAAACTAAATTAGTAAAATAAAATCAAAACTATAATTACTTATTTCTTCATTAATTCTTTACTTGATAAAAGTTATTGATAGAGTTCATAAAACTTATTATTTTCTCTAGTTTCCTTTTTTTTTTAATGTTCCTCCTAAAAAAATGTGTTATTCTTCAAGAGCATCCCACCCCGCTCCGTTGCTATGACGATGAACAAGAACAATACATTGAGGGCGGTTGGCGAACAATTTTTAAAACAATAGTAAAAAAAAATAATTTGACGTCTTTAAATCTTAAAAAATATAATAAAATCCTTGTTAATCCATATTAGAAAATTTTAGAAAACAGTAATACTTGGTTTTACTGTTTTAAATAATTATTATTAAAGATTCATTATGCTAACTTATCCTGTGAAGCTTCTTAAATAATTTAACTTTAAAAAATATTCGGTAAACTTTTCCCCAATATTTCCATGGATCTATTTTTAAACAACTATTAGGTATTCATTCTTTTATATAGGTTTCCATCCTTGATAAAGTGCTTCAAAAAAAAAATACTTCTAAAGATGCATTTTTAATATTTCTAAGACTAGAAGTTTTTAATATCACAACTCCTTAAATAAAATCTTTTCTGTGAGCTCTTTTTTTAATTCTTGTAAAATATAGACTTTTTTAAAAAATGTTTCCTTCAAAACGGACTAAACATTATATTTCTTTCATTATTATATTTTATGATAACTCATAAGATATAAGTATCTTATTCAATTTTTTTAAAACTCCTGGATAAGCTTATAATTAATGCATCACAATTTTTTTTAGACGGCAAATAACTTTCCATTTAAGCTTCCAGCATAATGTCCGAATTATTTTTTGTACCAGAACAGGTCTCCGGTGAAGCATTAATATAATGGTATCAATGAATATACTATGCATTTTCATAGTATTATAATTTATACACATTTTACTTATTATTTCCATCTGTTTCATTGTGAAGTTTAGGTTAAATTTTAGATAAAATAATCCTGGCAAGTAACTTTTAAAAATTAGCAATCCATTTAAATGAAGTTCAAAATATATTGTATTTTAAACTCTCTTTTAAAATAAATATAAAAATTTTTAAAGATTTTTCACCTCTATAGCTTCTGATATTATCCAGCTACATAGGTATGTTATTAATCACCACTAACACATTATTAAACTCCTCTGATAAATTAGTTACAATGATATTTATACCTTGCAAGAATACCTTATCCTATTGGTTAATTCTTACTTTTAGCTTGAGAACAAATTTACATATTTTCAATTTTTTACAGAATTGAATTTCCAAAATAAAAAGTATGACGTAATGAAACTTTGAAATATTATTTAAAACATCACTTTTAATTCAATTATTACTGTATTTAAATCATTTAATCATTTAAAATAACTTTTAAAATAACATTTAATATTTATTCCACTCTTAATATTTAATTTATCTAGTTTTATTTAAACAAAATATTTATTTTTTTTATTAACTGTATTCGTCTTTATTACATTATTTAAAACATTACATACGATAGTTAACTTAATATTTATTATTATTTGCTTTTATGATATGCAATAATTCTATCCAATTCTATAACATAATTTTTAAAACATTTCAAACTTTGCTATTAACTCAAACAAGCATGTGTGAGAAACTATGCATTATCTAAATCATATGACCAATAACTTTGACAGACGATTTTTAATCTATTTCTCTGCCCAGATTTATACAATTGATACACTTATTATATTTAATAATATAATTATAAAAATTTGGAAAAATAATTTTAAAAAAAATATAGAACTAAATACAATTTTCACTATCATAAAGTTTATTTTTAAAAATATACGATTTTTATTAGATTATTAAATATGACTTTATAAATTTAAAATATAACATTTATTACTATAAGTTTTAAACTATTAAAATCGAACTTTTTAAATAAACTTTTAATTATTTATAGCTGTGTTATTTAATATGGCCAGCTTTTGCAAACATATGCAACAATATTTTAAACTTTACATAACTATTTTTAAATGATTCGCTATAATTTTATATACTACGTATTTTCTTTAGCTTCAAATTGTACTTTATAACATAATTGACAAACTATAATTAACATATTAAAATAACATATTCTAAAATTTAAAATTTTTAGTAATTGACTGTTATAAACTATTACTGAACCTATAGAAAAGGGCACAATATATATATATATATATATATATATATATATATATATTGTAAGTTATATATATATATATATATATATATATAACTTACAAGCTCCCTACATCATCCAACATATATCTTATATAACTGATACCCATGATTACATAAATGTGAAAAAGATAAATCATCCCCAATATACTTATTCCATGTTGAACTAGTACTCATCAGTTGTTCCAGCTCATAATCTCCCACACATATATAGTATCAATGTTCAGTTTATATTAAGATAGCAAATCTTGAAACTTTAATTTACAAGGTTCAATCCTCCAATCTCCAAGTATTCACCCATCAATCTCATTGAAAATCTGAGGATGTAATGCTTAAAGCTTTTGTTGATGTAAATATTATTATCATACCTATGTTGATATTAAATCAATATGACCCCTCATACCAAGAACCTTAATATATCCATTTAATTACACAGAAGAGGGTTGGGCAGAATACAGGCTGAATATAATATATATATATATATATATATATATATATATATATATATATACTATATATATATATATATATATATATATATATATATATATATATATATTGTGCCCTTTTCTATAGGTCAGTAATAATTCATAACAGTCAATTACTAAAAAATTTTAAATTTAGAATATGTTTTTTTAATACATTAATTATATTAAGTCAATTATACCTTTAAAGTACAATTTGAAGCTAAAGAGAATATGTAGTATATAAAATCATTTAAAAATAGTTATATAAAGCTTTAAATATTGTTGCATATGGTTGTAAAAGCTGGCCATATTAAATAACACAGCTATAAATAATTAAAAGTATATTTAAAAATCCGATTTTAATAGTTTAAAACGTATAATTTAATAAATGCTATATTTAGATTTGTAATCATATTAAAATAGTCAAAATTAATATAGTATATTTTAAAATAAACTTTATGATGGTGAAAATTATATCTAGTTCTATATTTTTTAAATTATTCTTCCAAATTTTTTATAATTATATTATATAATATAATAAGTGTATCAATTTTATTAGTCTAGACAGAGAAATAGATTGAAAATCGTCTGTCAAAGTTGTAATCATGTGATTTTTAATGTATACTTTCACACACTGCCTGTTTGAATTAATAACAAAGTTTAAAATATTTTAAAAGTTATATTATAGAATTGGATAGAATTATTGCCTATCATAAAAGCAAATAATAATAAATATTAAGTTAACTGTCGTTATTGCATATTTAAATGATGTAATGTTTAAGTAATGTAATAAAGACGAATACAGATATAATAAAAATTAAATATTTTATTTAAATAAAAATAGATAAATGGAATAGATAAATGGAATAAGTTATTAAATGTTGTTTTAAAAGTTATTTTAAATGTTTAAATAATTTTAATAAAATAATATTTTTTTTAAAAGTAATATTTTAAGTAATATTTTAGGTTCATTACGTCACAATTTCTAATTTTGAAATTCAATTCTACTATAAATTGGAAATATGTAATTTTTTTCTAAAAGCTAAAGTAAGAATTGGCCAATAAAAATAGGTATCCTTACAGATGATAAATATCATTGTAACTAAGTTATAGTGGGAGATTAATAATGTATTGAAACCGGAGAGAGGTAAATTATAACTATCAAAAAATAGTATTTTAAAAATCTTTTATTTTAGTCAATTTTTTTTATTACTTTCTTATAACTTTATTTGCAAAAAATTAATTGATAATTTTAAAAAATATATTTTTTGCAAAAGAGGATATAAACTAAAAATATTTTAATAATTTCGTTTAATATGATTTTCTAATTTTTTAAAAAGTTGCTTGCCAGTCGTATTTTATCTAAAAGTTTAACCTAGACTACGCAATAAAAAATGTATATACTACAAAATAAAATGGATAGAAATTGTAATGCTGAAAAAATATTTGAAATATTTATTGATACAGTTTTATTAATATTTAACCAAAGAACTGTTCTGGTACATAAAAACCACAGCTCGGACATTATACGGAGTCTAACGAAAAAATTGGAGACGCATTATTATGCATAAGTTTATTCAAGATTTATTTTTAAATGGTAATAAGATAATTATATATTGCATGAATTATTTTATATAGTATGATATTCAAAGGAATAAAATGTTATATCCTTTCTAAAGGTAACATTTTTTTTTTAAAATATTTTCGAGTGCAGAGTTGAATAAAGAACCCAGGAGAATATGTTATAGAAGCGTTTTGATATTAAAATATCTGTTCTTCGAATTATTTAAAATGTACTTGGAAAAGATTTGTTCAAAAGTAGTTGAAGTTTTTATTTTAAAAGAGATTTATAAAAAAATACCAAATGAAAGTTTAAATGTATCAAGAAGAAAACAGAGATAAAAAAGTGAACACATAGATGGAAAAAAAATGGATCCATGGAAATACAAATAGTACTTAAAAGTTTATCGAATATTTTTCAAAGTTAAATTAGATGGATTGATGCATCGGATATGCAGAGAATATTGGTAGAGAAGATTAAGAAGCTTCACGGGATTAATTAATATTATCGTCTTAAAAATTAAAACCAAGGATTATTTTCTAAATTTTACTAAATGGATTAATAATTATTTTTATTTAAACTTTAACGCGCTTGGAGAACATTTTTTAAAAACTCTAGAGAAAATAATAAGCATTTTGGACTTATCAGGAAAAATCGTCAAGAAAAATATGTAACTATAGTTTTGATTCTTTTTATTTTGTTGACCTAATTTAAATCTAAAATTTTATATAAGATTAGGAAAAACATAAAAACATTAATTTGTTAATATTAAAATCTTATAATATAACAATCTAATAAGTTAGCTAAAAAATATTTTAATATAAAGTGTATGGGTATGAATTTTTTTTCTATATCTGCAATGCTCAAGTGGACAAAGGAAGCCTACTGAAAACAATGACTAGATAAAGGTTATTGGTAATAATAATAACTATTGATAATTTATAATGTATATTTTTTTTTGTTTTTTTTAGATCATCCATAAATTGGAAGAATGAAGTATAAAAGTTTTTTTTTTAATTATATGTAACGCATTTTTATACAACATTTTAAAAAACATTATGAGATAGGGTTGATCTGAAAATATGCATACGACAATTTTTTTTATTATTTATTAGTGATATAATCCAACATAATAAATAATTATGTGATTCTTTTAAAATTTTATGATATGGGATATTCAAATATTGTCTAAGTAGATTGTATATAATTAAACATACAGAGCAATGAAGTAAGCAGACTTTTCTTATGGGATAGTAAGATTGTTTAACTATTAATGAATTTTATTTATTGTTTTGTAAATGCAGATAGTTATTTTATCGATGTAAGATGTAGAAAAATCTTGAGAAATAATGTTGAGATAGTGGCTTGGAAGTACTATAGTTAGCAGGAAACCAAGATGATGTATATTTAAAATAGGATATGATAAGGAATGGGAATAATATTTAGTCTTTATGTGGTTATCAGCATAGTTAACATAGCCCTATGACTGATACATATTTTATTGGACAGTGTTTATATTTCTTTAAATATTTGATGTTCTAATAAAGCTGAAGAAATACCTTTAACATTGTCTCTGTACTAGAGGATATTAGGCAGATAAATGGCCTACCTCTTCGCACTGTACCATGATTTTGAGATGTGTTAAGAATACTACTCTAGCTTTCTTCCTTAATCCTATGCATCTGTTTTCGCTATCTTTATTTCATGTAACTGCATCGTTTAGTAAGATATTTTAACAGAAATGATAGATAATTTAGAACTAAGGTTGTGCTATCGTTTTTGGATAAGATTAGTTTATTTGCTTATAAGGAGCAGAATATTATAACTTAAATTTGAAGATCCAAAGTGTCCTTGGGAAAGAAAAGAATCATAAAATATATTTTGAATTTTATTTCGGAAATGAAATATAATTTTTTTTAAAATAAGGTATCTAAATAAAGATATTTTTTAAAGTGATAATAATTTTAAAATGCTTTAGTGTATTTTTTTTTTAGAGAAAAATAAATATTGTATATATATATATATATATATTTTTAAATACAATAGTACAAAGTAGATTATGTAAACAATATGCATAGTATATTTTTGTTTATTGATTAACAGAAATCTATTAATGATTAAACTTATATCATACTAAAGTAAGGCTTAAAGAAGAATATATTATGATTACTAAACATTGTGTGATAAATACTAAAATTTAATACTGAATTTTGGATAATATTTTGTGTAACATCTTTGACTTTGCAAGATGAAATTTTTTTTTAATATTTTGAGAAATCCATACTCATTATAAAATTTTGTTTTCTATAGAATGTTTGTTCTAAGTATGATTTTTTTTAAAATAAGATAGTTTAATAATATTAAGGATAAAATGCTGTTACTAATAAAGTAGATAAATTTACTTGTAATAAGTTAACCATGATGAGAAACCAAATAATAACATTTTTTTTTTAATTTTGTCCTAAATCTAAATAAAGACATGATTGAAATATAAATTATTTTTTTTATAACTCGTAAATCAAACTGTAAAATAAAAAGGGTTAAGGATATCCACTGTAAATAATGTAAATAAATTGTTTAGTTATTTATTGTTAGTAATAAACTTTGTTAAATTTTGTTATTAAAAAAAAAAATTTGTGTCAGAGTTATTTATTTCTCCACATCGCTGCATGAAAACATGATATATGCATAATAATCGAAACAAACATATAATTTTGCACAAAAGATAAGTAGAAAATTATTTTAAAAATTTTAAATATTTTATTGGTATTCATTATAATTAGATAATCCTAATCTTACATTATTTATTGGTCATAAATCAGTTATCACAATATTATATTAAATTATATGCTATATGTTGCCACACATATTTTGTTTATCAGATTAGCAAAATGCTACCACGTATTTATTATATCATTACATGAAGATATAATATCATATTATATTATTTCATTATTTTATTATGGTAATAAAATTATAGTAAAAGAAAAGATATACCGAATTAGTTAAACAATGAAGAATATTATTACTGTTATTTATTATTATTAGTTTCAGTGTAGTAGATTATGATATAAAATCCCTTCACATATTTTACTACCGTATTTTTTAAATTAACTTAGAATAAACTTTATGAACCTGAGATTATTTTATCGAGCTAGATTATTATTAAATAGAAGATTAAGATTTAATTATTATTTTAATCTTAGTGAGTAGAAGTTATTAAAGTCGTAAGAATACTATGAGTTTGTTATTTGAAATCGTAATAAGGGGGGATAGTGTTTTTATGCCATTGAGGTAGTATCCTGTAGGATATTGGCTCAATGTAATCTATCTTGTCACCTGTATTTTCACTTCAAGTCTCATGAAAATATTAAATATTTATTTAATTTATTTTATAAACTGAACCTTATTCATATTTTAAATTTGAGTTAGTGAAATATTTTAATTTTAATGCTGAATATTTTATTTATTAATTATTAACTGAGATAGAACCTGTTTTATTTTATTTTATACTATCTGGAGGTGAAGATGCATAATTACAGGTTAGAATATATATATATATATATATATATATATAATGATCATTAGATAGAGCTTACCAATTCGCTCCATACAAGCTTTGTTTACATAAATGCTGAAAGAAATGGAATGCAAAATCTCTATCATTGTCATCCACCTTTAGACCTGCTGGTTTCAAGATTATTGGCTCATGTCAGTAAAGGGCTAGGAGACGAGAAACTAGACCTAAAATACCAACTCTAAAGTCAGCACATATCAAACACATTTCTATCACTTTGAAAGCATGAATTTATTAGACATGTAAATGTCTTATTAGACATATAAATGTCTTCAAACTTATTCTAACAAATCAGATAGCTATATGAGTCTTAAATCAATTCAGTTTCACCATATAGTAAAAGCTTCTGCAATATATAGCATAGCAAAAACCTTCAAAGATACATTTATGATAATCAAAACAAGTTTTAAATTTCGTAACTTACCTTTAAGCTTACATTTTATGATCACTAGATGCAGCTTACAAATCAGCTCCCAACAAGCTTTGTTTTCATAAGTGCTGAAAGAGATAGAATTCAAAATCTCTATCGTTGTCATCCACCTCCAGACCAGCTGGTTTCAAGCTTATTGGCTCATGTCAGTGAAGAGCTGGGAGACTAGAAACTAGACCTAAAATACCAACTCTAAAGTCAGCACTTATCAAATACATTTCTATCAATTTGAAAGCATGAATTTATTAGAATTGTAAAGTCAAGTTACGAAATTTATAACTTGTTTTGATTATCATAAATGTACTTTGAAATTTTTTGCAATGTTATATATTGCAGAGGCTTTTACTACATGGTAAAACAACTGATTTCAGACTGATATAGCTATCTGATTTGTTAGGCTGAGTTGGAAGACATTTACATGTCTAATAAATTCATGCCTTCAAATTGATATTAACATGTTTGATAAGTGATGACTTTAGAATTGGTATTTTAGTTCCAGTTTTTAGTCCTCCAGCCCTTCCCTGATGTGAGTCAATAAGCTTGAAAGCAGCTGGTCTGGAGGTGGGTGACAATGATAGAGATTTTGAATTCTATCTCTTTCAGCATTTATGTAAACAAAGCTTGTTTGGAGCTGATTGGTAAGCTCCATCTAGTGATCATAAAATGCAAGTTATAAAATTTATAAATTGTTTTGATTATCATATATATATATATATATATATATATATATATATATATATATATATATATATATATATATATATATATATATATATATTTGAATATACCTAACTTAATGTAATTGTAAGGGACTTGAACTTGAACTTACAAGCTCCATATATCTATTCAATCCATCTTATACCACTCATACACATGAGCACATACATGTGAAAAAGATATATAATTTATAATATACATACCACAAACATGAAATACATTTATTGGAGATCATTTATCTTTTTCACATGTTTGTGGTCCAGTTCTATTAGATAGATTGAACAGATGTAGGAACTTGGTGTAATTCCAAGATCAATTCCTTATAATTACATTATGTACTAACAATGTACATATATTTAAATAGTACATATTCAGTCTGTATTTTGCCTATTCCTCTTCTGTATAATTAAATGGACATATTAAGGTCATTGTGTGAAGTGTCAGATGGATTTAAGGTCAACGTGTGTATGATAATAATATTGACATAAACAAGCAGTTTGAGCATTCCATCCCCAAATTTTTAATAAAATGGATAGCTGAAGAATTAGAGAATGAAGAAGAATGAAGCTTGCCCATTAAAGTTGAAATATTTTCTATTTTGATATCAACTGAGCCTTGATTGTATATGTGTGTGGGAGATGGCAATCTGGACCAACTGATGAGTATTGTTACAACATGAAATACATATAGTGGGCATTATGTATTTTTTCACATTTTATATAGTCATGTGTATCAGTTGTATAAGATAGATTGGATGGATGTAGGCGAGCTTGTAAATTCGAGTTCACGCTGCTTATAATTAAATTATGTTACATATATACAGTATACATATAAATATATATATATATATGAAAGAAGGTTATTGTTAATACTAACTGAAATAATTATCCAAATATATAAACTATTATACAATTACAAATATCCAGTAGCGCCCTCTGTTTAAAAGTCTATATTTCAATAATAGCGAATTTCATTTTATATATCAATCAATGATACAGCTTCACATCAAATGTTATAAATAAATTCACAATAAATTTCATTGTGTATTCTTTAAAATTTACAAGTGACAATATTATTGCAACATTTAATGATTAGTATTGTCAAATGGCTACAGGATGACTCTTGCTTCTCCCTATAGTCACGCAAACTTGTCACTTTACCTTATCTAAATCTGAAGAAGCTGGATAATTTTACAAATATTGAAATATATTCTTGATATGTCAATGATTTTGTTGTTTGTACTTCTGGAAATATCATTGAAATACTTTTACATAAATAAAATAATTTAAATTGGACTAATAAAAAAGAATAAAGTAGAAAGTTACAAATTTTATATCTGTAAATGTCTAAAGAAAATGATTGTGTAAACTATACATTCTTTGTCAAATCTATCTAGAAAGGCGTTATATTCATTTCAAATCACATGCGTCAATGATACATAAAATGGCTATCTTTAAATCTTTTTTACATCGTAATGAAAAAAATATGTACTTATAAATCTGATTATTCAAGTACTTATAAATGTAGGAGATAATAGAACTCAAATTCTACAGATATTGAATAAGTTAATAATAAACCCCACAAATTAACATACATATTATTTATCAAGTGCAAGCAGTTAGTAATTAAGTTGAAAGGCTGAAAACTTCTCGCATGCGCTTTTAGAATGCTTGTTGACAGCCGATCAGATGTAATGTTGTGACTTTAGATCTCCCTTTACAGTCATCGTTACATATGTTTGGCTGTCATACAAGTTTTCTAAATGCACATGCAGAGGTGTTCAGCCTTTCAATTGAATTAAAATGAACTTTATATAAAAATAATAAAAGTGAATATTTAATGCAATTTTAAATAATGTTCAATTCACATTTATTAAAAAGTATTTAGTGATAAATACAGTGTTTTATTTTATGTTCCTCCAAATGCAAATCAGTTAATTAATAATTCTAAAAATACTATTCTAGTCAAGCGTTGGTGGTCGAGTGGTCAGCACAGCAGCCTTATAAACAGTTATCCTGGGTTTGTGGGGCGTTTAATTCCCAGCCAAAAATACTATTTGCTAAAAAGCAAACAAATAATAATTGTATATATCAAATTATATGTGGTGGCAAAACATCACACCCTAGGGAATTGAGATGTACTTTGGAAAAAAAGTCTAAAAGAATATCAATTAATTACTATACAACAATGTAAAACCTGCTAAGAATACTCAGTTCAATACATAATTGTGAAAAATATTACAATTTGACAATTACTTTTACCCAAATCATACAAGAATATTAAATAAAGCAAGGCACCATAAAACAGAAATTAAAAACATAACCAATGTAAAAATTGTATAATAAATACACAGCTGTGGGGAAATCACTGGGAAGTTTGTGTTTTGTTTTTGTCTAGTTGCTCCAGTTGATAATGTTTACAATCTTAACCAAAAGTTCTATTGTTTAATTAATATATGTAAATATATTGTTAATATCTATCATTATTTTACTAAAATTGAATTTAATGGGCTGTTGAGGCAGGATATGGAAATAACCCCAAGTACTTCTGCAAATTGAAAAACTGTATACAATAGTTAAATTTTGACTTTATATATATATATCGGTAATTAACTATTGTATACAGTTTTTCAATATATATATATATATCGTGTATTCATTCAACAAGACCAATAATCCAAGCAAAAGTACCTTGCATCCAACCATGCACAAGATGCATATGTCAGGACAAGGATGAATCCTAACCTATTTGTCTAAACTATTGCCTCTTTGACTAATGGATAACGTTTGTGATGACACTAGCAGTGCTTGGTTTTATCCCATCCTAGCTGTTGATCATAGTTCACATAGAGACTCAAAATAATAAAGGGTTTATATGAAAAATCAATGATTTAATGGATTCTGATGATTGCAGAATGGTACAGATATGATTTGATCGATTAATAATGGTTTGAACCATAATAATGATAATTCTTTATGGCAGCACTACAAAGAATTGAATTTAAATCAAAGAAATATTTAAATAAATAGAGGAATTAACCTTAGAGATTGGGAGTGATGACAAACTAACCTTATTTAAAATAACAATACTATAGGAATTTATTAAGGAATTTAGTACAAAATAAGTAGTCTTTGTTTATACAACTTGGTTATTTTTTTTATTTTGTTTTGATGCGGCTTTGACAAACAATGGAAAAGTTTGTTAATTTGTTGGCCAAAACCAATCAGCGATAAAATATTATTAGCCCTCTTCAAGCTATTACAAATAAATCTGTTTTATATATCTTACAAGACATAAAATATGGGCATGTAAAACCATAATACATTTAAAACCATTTGTATATAATGAGTGTGGGAAGCAAAATAGTTCTTAAATAAATAATTGACAATAATACAGTCATATTTAATTAATTAACAAAATTGGTTTGTGAAGGATGTGCCATCATGGCAGAGAGCCTTTCAGGTTTGCTAAATAAATATATAAAATGATGAAGAAGGCAGTATGCTATTATAGATTACAACAAAAATAAATGAGGTCTGTATGAACCTTTGGGTGGCTTTGCTAAAGGAAATTCCTAATAAATGCAATTAGATGATGAGAAATGCTGGCCCTCCAGCCAAAACATACCTCTAAATAATCATAATAATATTTTGATGTGCTGGACTTTCCATACACATCTTAAATGGCAATGCCCAAAAATGGATCCCTTGGTATGAACTACATCTACTTTGAGGGGGTGTGAAAGATTTGGAGTGTTCATAGTTAAATTTCTGAAGGTCCTGATGAGTAAGTAGCAAAGCAAAATAATAAATGAATGGTTGTAGCTATAAAACACATATGCCTTAGACATATATAGATAGTGTATCACTAACAAAATTAATAATTTAATTTCTAATTAAACTATCTCCCTGCCATAATGGAAAGTCCCAGAAACCTTAGGCCTTTACTAAATGGATTATAATTTACAATACAAAAGGACGGCTAGAATTAAAACTAAAATATAAATTGCTTTCCATACTTCCAAATATTTCCTTATTAATAAGTTACTAAATAGCACATCGTTGAAGATAAACAAACTGGGTATTGAATATCAAATTCACTTCTGGTGAATTTTAAACTTATATCATAATAAATTGTAAATCATAATTTTAATATTTTCTGACTAATAAAATATGTATATGAAATATATACTGATAAAATTCTATGATAAATTTTACTTAATTGATTCACTAAAATTCTTTATTCTTTCAGAAATAATTACAGGGCTATTTTAAATGGGAGGCAATACTAAGATACTTTTAAAATAAATCATTCAAAATAAATTTATATATAATATACAAAACTAAATGAGCTTTCTATTAATTAATTTAGGGAAAGTAAGTCTCCCATAATGATTTTGACTGGAAAAATAAGAGGGAGAGAATTTAAAGTTAATAGATCATTGAATTTTGTACTTGGAAATTTCAGTAAATCAAATATTCTAAATAAATCAACAACAATTAATTTAATTTGCCGCATCAAAATAATGTAAGATTTTATGAGAATTTATATTTTAAATTTAATAAAATTAAAAGACGCATTTTCAACCAAGCCATATAAACATCAAATATATATATATTTTTTATATATATATATATATATATTATATATATATATATATATATATATATATATATATATATATATATATATATATATATATATATATATATATATATATAAATTAGTATTGATTTGGAAAACAAGTAAAATGGAATCAATGGCTTGTGGCGAATTGGATGTTACCTCAGAATTAATCAGTAGGCATTTAATGGCTTTAAACAGGCAGCTAATACAGTGAGATCACTTCAGGCTTCCTTGACACAGACAGTCTTTGTCTAGATGTCTAAAGCACTAGAAAGGCATGGATGAGCTGGTGGTACAGAGCTCCGGAAAGCAAGGGTCGATATTTTAGCCAGTCATTCTTTAATCATGATGTACTGAATCTAAACTACACTCTTCAGTCTCTTCCCATAAAACTAAATAAAAAATTAATTTTCAAATTTTCCACTATTTATGTGTTCTGGTCTTTATCTATAGGATTGAATCTACAGTGACAACTTCCAATTGCAAGCACTCTAAATGTTTCTCTGAGGTTGGTGCCTGCTTTGGAGGGAAATTTATAATTCTGCATGAACATGCCCCAAGGATTGATTTGCTAATAATAAAAAAACAACAACAACAAGCATATTAAGTTTATCAGTCATTGTACTAACAAAATCTATTTAATTAAGGTTTAGATTAACAAAAATGTAGATTTTATTCAGAAAAATTTTAGGAATTTAGTACAATGACTTTCAAACTGATATTTGACATAGACTTAAATAGAAATTTACAAAATATTTCTTACAACTATTACATTGTTTTAATAATTGATTCTCAAATATACATTGATTAAAAGATAAATATAAAATGTTACCAGCTGATTAATTGAAGAAAAATGAACTTTAATACAGAATTTAAAATATTTGTAACATTTTATAGATATCTAGGATTCAATTCAATTTACAAAAATTAATAAATAAATATAATATACAGTTTTGCAAATATTATAAATAAATAAACTGTTATAAGTTTAGTTAATCATAAAATATAAATTAATTAAAAGATTATAATAATTATAAAAATACTACCATCTAATATGAGATGGGTGTCAGTTAATAAGGATTGGGTTCAAACCCAGACTGGTGCTGATGATATTGGCATTAGGTGAAGCAGAAATATGTATCATATTTCCAGCTTCAATATATATATATATATGTGTGTGTGTGTGTGCGTGTGTGTAAAGTCAAAATTTACACTAGTCAATATTCTAAACTAATTAGACCAATCCACATTAAATAACTCACCAAAATTAAAATTAAAGATTCACTACCAATGGCTTTTGTGAAAAGGCTTGCCACTCAAGTGCAAAGTAGTACTAGCATAAAATAAATATATACTTTCTTTTACTTTTCATTTGTTAAATCTATTTTGGCAGACAAAACATTGATAGTGAATTGTTAATTTTAATTTTGGTTAGTTATTTAAGTATAGATTAATGTAATTAGTTTAATATATGTGTTAATTTATTATAGTTGTAGCAATGAGTGACAGATCTCCACTCTATACATTTAATATCAGTTAGTTAAAGATCAATTTACATTAAAAGATACAAAGACTGATTTAAATTGGCACTCTGCCTGTTATTATTATGGATGGCTGTACATAAAAAGATCTAAAGGACATTAAGAGGTGGTCCACTCTCTTATTGTAAAAAGTTATCGAACTTAGTACCTAGAGGGCAGTTTAATTATTATTTAAATAGATTTGTAAAATTTTCACGTCATTATATTTATTCATTATTAAAATATTATTTATATATATATCCTCTAATAAAATTAGATTTCTCTAGATGTTTCTTACAGCCTTAGTATTGTTTATAAAAGAATTAGAAGTTTTCATGTGACAACTATTAACATGACAAACATTTAAAGGCAGATATGTAGCTATCCATAACTCAAAACTAATGCTAATAAGTCTTAATATTAATAAAAGATTTAGTAAGAAACTCAAGGGTGTTTTAAACATTTTTAAATTAATTGCTCATAAAATAATAACTTTTGTTTTATCAAATATGTATTTACTAGTTAAGTTAAACTAACTTACCTATTATCAACACTCCTTTTATGAATTTTAACACTTTGAATGCTTTTATCATATATACACAGTTTAAAATTATTTAATAACTAATTCAAATCATGATTTTCTTTAAAGCAATCCTCATATCTCCCATGCAAATATTATTTGATTAGCCAATTTATAAATCTATGATGTAAAAACTAAATATATTTGCTACTACTATCACCAAAAACTTTAAAATCAACATTATCATTATTCTTATTAAATTTAACAATTTTAATAAATCTTTGAGAATAACCTAAACTAATGTAATCATTATTAAATTATTTACTTTGAATCATAACATAATTTTAAATTTTCAAGTTTTTTATTTTCTGTAACAAAAATTTGCCAAATCAACCTTCTTATGAGCAATAGATTGATACATTTCAGGCTTGTTCATATTTCCTAAATTTTTTCATGTGTCAAAGCACTGATCAGAAAGCAAACCCACATACCTGGAACAACTGCTTGTAAGGTTGCTGTGCTGACTACTTGGCCACCAATGCTTGACATTTCCTAATTTTTTCTCATCATAAAATGATAATCATATAAAGTATAACTAAAATTAATTTTAATAACAAGTAAATCTAAGAATTTTAATTTAATAAAATTCAAACTACCATATTTATCTGTATTTATTGCATAGTTATAAAAAGTATAAATAATGAAGCTTTTAAACAGAGCAAAACTATCCATACAGTATTGCCACCTATGCTAAACAGAGTAATCAATGGATTCCAGAAGGCATGTGCATAAAATCCCTATCTAATGCCTACTCATCCAATATCCCCAGACTAGTTTCTGGCTTGTGGCCTTCGTCAGTGAGGAGCTTTGGATCTGAGAGCACTGTATCTAGATTTTAGGATCTAATGCAACCCTCTAGCAACCACCTTTTATCTCTACTTAACTACAAAACTATGAGAATGAAATTGAAAATACAAAAAAATATTTTCAATCTAAGCTCAATAGCTTATATAGTCATATGGGTCAGTACTCAGTTTGGCACCCATACATTTTGGTGTCTTTGGCTCTTTTACAACCATAGCAACCACTATCCTATTAGGCAGGATTGGTGTTAAACCATTAAGCATAACATGATCACATTTCCTATAATAGCACAATAATTGTTGATAAACAGAGCAAAACTCTCCATACAGTATTGCCACCTGAAAATATTTTTTGTGTTTTCAATTTCATTCTCATAGTTTTGTAGTTAAGTAGAGATAAAAGGTAGTTGCTAGAGGGTTGCATTAGATCCTAAGATCTAGATGCACTGCTCTCAGATCCAAAGCTCCTCACTGATGAAGGCCACAAGCCAGAAACTAGTCTGGGGATATTGGATGAGTAGGCATTAGATAGGAATTTTATACACAAGCCTTCTGGCATCCATTGATTACTCTGTTTAGCACATGTGGCAATAATGTATGGAGAGTTTTGCTCTGTTTATCAACAATTAATGTGCTAGTATAGGAAATGTGATCATGTGATAATGAAGCTTTTGTGATTTTAGAGTTTATCTGAATTGAATATTCCTTGGTTAAAGAAATATTGAATATTATCTTTCTTAGCTTGAAGGTAAGTTTTATTTATTTTTCCAAGAGAAATACTAAAACGTTTCAAGTAAACTTTTTCTATAAGATTGAAATTTGTGGGATCAGCTTCAATATGTCATTATTCACTTACTGGTGGGTAGATTTTAATAAATTTTTAACATAGCTTTTTCTGCTTAAAATAACATGTTGTCTCTAAATCTTACTACATCTTTAGTAATATCCAAAAAAATTTTAAAAATATGGAGACAGCAATGAATTTTTCTCAAAGAATTACTATATTAAACATTTTCTTTATGCAAGATCCTTTTAAACATAATTATGCTGTTCTATTATATAAGAACTTGTTCTTGTTAGAACTATATAACACATTTTTAAACTGAACTTAATTTAGTAGTAAAAAAAGCATTTTAATGAAAACAACTTCATTATCACAAAACAATTACCTTTTTTTTTGATTTTTAGAAAAAAAACTTAATTTTAAAGGATGGGTTACACAAAATAAGTTATGCTGCTGGATTTGAGTTTTTTTATCTTTTTTGAGGCTGTAAAAATTAAAATGAAATAATATTAACTTGAATTATTAGCAGGATTAATAGAACATAGAATTGAAAGGATCGCATTTTACATTACATCATAATTTAAAAATAATATAGAAAAATATATTTTCTTGATGGACATTTACGATTCACTATTGTAAAGTTACTTTTCAATAATTTTTATACAAAAAAGTCTTAAATTTACCTTTTCAAGAACAAACCAAAGATGAAAATATTTTTAATCATCAAAACATTACTGATGATTAAAAGACATATCTACAGAAAAAAAAATATCGCATTTAAAGAGATGTTTTTTTAGCAAACTGTTTATTCCTAAATTTTAGCATCACTACATCATCCACCAAAAAGTGATATGCTCTAAAATAATACCTTTGCAACATATAATTCAAATAGTGATAAAATTTACAATCGAAGTTTTTAATATTAGAGGTCTAAATGCAATGTATAAAAAATTATCAACTTAGTAGACTGTAGATGTTATTCAACCACAAATACTAAGTTTACTTGAAATCAAAATATAGAGTAGATCACAAATAGATCCAGCTACATATCTAAATGGTAAAGATTTTTTAATGTTCTCTAAATTCTCCAGTTCACTATCTGTAGCCACTGGAATATCATTGATAAAAAAACCCATTCAATTCCTTCAAAATACAATACAGTACATAGATGACTTTAAGCTGAAGTGTACATTCGGCCACAAAAAAATAAAGGTGAACAATGCCTTAATCTATATAGCCCTGGCTACAATGATAATTAAAAGATGTATTTTTAACACAAATTCCATGTATACATCCTGATTCTATCTATTCCTTCTATCAGGAACCATTAATATGTCATATAGAAAAAAATATTATTTACTTGTTAAATGCCCTAGCATTACCACAAAAGAGTCAAGAGGGGTTTTGGGCAATGAGTGTAATTTTCTTTAATAATAGTAGATTTATATTCTTAATTGACTTGGTATTTTACTCACCCTCATTACAGCACTTAATTAACATATTTGTTAAAAGATTACCTTTCTCTAAACCCTGATCAATAATTGTTACACTTTATGTAAACATTACTAACAGAACAATAATAAATACAAATAAAATAATCAGAATACTCCTTCCTTCTTGAATCCCTGTAAGTCTTTATTTCTGAAATGTATGTGTACCTAAGAAAAATAAAATAAAAATTTGTATTGGATATTATCCATACTTGGATTACTTATATAAATATGATACCGTATACAATAAACCACATCACCTGATAAACCCAATTACTCACATGTTTTATGAGAATATTGGATGATATCGACAAAAAATTAACCTTATTCCTTCAACAAATAATGAAAGGTCCAAATCATCAGTAATAAAAAAATCTACAAATTCACATGTCAATTCCTTTAAGGAATATTTAACAATTAAAAAGAAAAATAATCTTAATCCAATCTCATACATGGTGTAGGCAATGTATTAGAAGTCTCCGGTTTATGTCCCAGGTGCCCTCAAGGTGCAAAAGCACATAAACAAGCATTTTGATTTCCACCCCTGCTTTCTTGGTAAATCTAAAGATGGTACTGTTTTTTCACCAAAGGAATTCAAAACCGAAATGAATGCTAGATTCCCATCATCCTGGGTTGCATGTAATAACAATATTTTTATTTGTTCATCTAAACCATTTTACTCCCCAATATCTTTCAAACTTCACAAGCTTCTTAACAAAAAAAAACTATAGAGAATACAAGCCTCCAATATCCCATGTTTCAGTTTTTAAAAAAAAAACAAGAAACACTGACTGAACTAACAAAGCTTAAATATATATGTATTTATTGAACCAGGTGCATTCATAGGAATCTATTGGAGTACACTATTGCTAAGTTTAACTGGGTTTAAACCTTATTTAATATAAATATTATGTGAACGAACTGGCCCATTGAGCAGAGGGGAGAATACCATCGATAAATGATACCCACAGTCAGCCCAAGCTATGAAATGCATAACACAATGACATTTCCAGACCATGGCCCACCTTGACTGCTAGATTCAAATGCCTACTATCCCAGCACTTTATTTGTTTTGAGGTAAACCTCGGGTATTAACTAGTTATGAAAACTAATGTGTTTGGACAGTAGGCCCATAATCCAATGCTCGAAATATCCCATGACTAGCTCAATCAAAAGTAATATAATAACAAATTATTGCCTTAATTAGTGGTAAAAAGAATGAACCAATAAAATTAAGCTTAAAGATAATTTATGTACCTAGATATTTATTATTGTAATTTTTAAATACATTTATAATAACTTAATTAATTTAGACAATGATAATTACATATAATAACTATGCACATACTCTGAATTCATATAATAATCTAAAATAGAACACAGGCATTAAATAATATATGACACTTAAATGAATACATGAAATCAATATAATATAACAGAGTATTTACATACATAACATTTCAAAACATGCACATCAATAGGTCTTTATGCATGCTATAGCATTCATTATTCATTTACTCTGGGAGGCTTCAAATTATTGCAACATAAATTAGTAATGGAAATGAGAACATGTTATTTGTTACCTAGAATTTTAGAACATTGATACTTCTTGCCGTTTGCTGCTTCAAATGAAACTCATCCCAGATGGTTGAGTTTGAAGCCCTGCAGAGGTTTTTATGCTTATTATTTTTATTGTAATATTCTTAGATACAGTTAGACATTGGTCAGCTGCAAATTGTTATGCAGGCATCACTTTTACCAGACAAATTGTATTACAAAGGTTATATAAAGAGCTTACAAATAAGCTCTTAACAAGCTTTGCAGAATATCCTTAACACCAAACTAGTTCCTGCTCCTGGCTTCCTGAGGAAGGTGCTAAGATATCCAAGCATTAGATTAAATATACCAGGACACATCCATCACTTTATCTAATGGAAAACTATTAAGTGGAAAATCTGAAATTTTCAGACATCCATATGTTATCCAATACAGCTATCTAACTTAAATAACCATATGGGACTGAAGTAAGTTCAGGTGCACCGTACATTAATAGCTTTAGCAATGTACAATAATCAAAACCTTAATAGCAAGAAATAAAATAAAATAAAAATCAAGTCAGGTGTCACATGACCTAATTTAAAAAGCTTCTATTATAAATGTTATATAAAGAGCTCACAACTAAGGTCTTACCAAGCTTTGCAAAATATCACTAACCTCAAATTGATTAAGTGAGGTGCTAGGATATTCAAGCACTACATTAAAATACCAGGAAAATCATAAAATTTTCAGACATCCATATGTCTTCCAATCTAATATCTATCTAACATAAGTAGCCATATGGGACTGAATTAAGTTCATATACCGCACATATTAAGAGCTTTAGCAATATAAAAACACCAAAGCCTTAATAGCAAAAAATAAAATTACAAAAAAAAATCATGTCAGATGTCACCTGACCTAATTTAACATACATATTAATATATGGTGTTTCTGAACTTAGTTCAGTCCCATATGGCTATTTAATTTAAATAGTTGGATTGGAAGACATATGGATCTCTGCAAATTTCAGATTTTCTAATTAATAGTTATGCATTAGATAAAGTGTTGGGCTTGTCCTGGTATTTTTAATCTAATGCTTGAATATCCTAGCATCTTACTGAGGAAGCCAGTAGCAGAAACTGATCTGGGGTTAGGGTATTCTGAAAAACTTGTTAAGAGCTTGTTTGCAATCTCTTTATATAACATCTGTAATACAAGCTTTTCTAAATTAGGTCATGTATAATCTGACTTGGATTTTTTGTTTTAATTTTATTTTTTGCTATTAAGGCCTTGGTGATATTGTATTGTTAAAGCTATTAATATATGGCGTATCTGAACTTAGTTCAGTCCCATATGGCTATTTTAGATAGCTCAATTGGAAGATATATGGATGTCTGAAATTTTCAGTTCTATCTAATAGTCATTCATTAGATAAAGTGCTGGACTTGTCCTGGTATTTTTTATCTAATGCTTGAAAATCCTAGAACCTCACTGAGGAAGCCAGTAGCAAAAACTGGTTTGGGGTTAGTGATATTCTGCAAAAATGTTAAGAGCTTATTTGTGAGGTTTTTATATAATATTTGAAACAGTATTATTTGTGTAAAATCCTCTTTCACCTACTATGTATCCTAGTAGTCTTCTTTTCTAATTCAACCCCTTCACAGTTCGTGTATATATTCTTATAATAATTTATTTTGTTATGACATAGCATATATTAATGTGTATGTGAGGTTATGTGCCCACATCTAATAGTAATATTAATGTCTGTATGTGTACAATGTATACACAGTTATAATTTTAAAATAATTAAATTAAAGTAAGTTCTAAACATTTTTGTATGTGTGGGAGCACAACTATGTATATATTCAAAGGGAACTGTATTGTGACAGATATAATAAAGATTACAGATTTTTAAAAATTATTTTTTAAGTTATGTTTTAAATTATTTAGTTTATAGATTTGTTGGTATTCACATATAAATTTTAAATTCAGGGTTGTATCTATTATATATATATAGCAGAATGTTGACAACTTAAATATCTTTTTAAAAAAGATAGAATCAAAATCACCGGTTTCTTAGAAATACCTCTCATTAAATTGTAAACTGAGAGCCAAGGATTTTTAATGATTTAAAAATAAAGTTCAAAAGGGCAAAGACAAAATCATTAACCCAGCACCACCTGTCAATAGCCAATCTAGATCTTTTGTTGTTGTTGAAATTTATGCTGGCTATTAAAACATAAATTGAAAATTAAAAATCATAAACAACTTTTAATGTTTTGTGAGGGGGGGGATGAGAAAGACTTAATAAAAAATCCCAAAATTCAGACATCAAGGTTCACTCTTTCACTCTTTTTCTACAATGAAAACTGAAGGGTAGAGAGTAAGAAGCTGTCATTTTACTCTTGGAGAATGTGTCCAGGATAGGGAAGACATTCCAAACCCACAGCCTGCCAAGCAGACATTGGACAAACAAGCCTAATGGATACTACCAATGCTAAACACCACACAGACACCTCAACTAGAAGAAGATCAGTAAATTTCTTCCCACAGGACTATATAAAATTAAAATTTAAACTATTGAATTAATTCATAATTGTAAAGCTAGCTTAATGTTGAACATTCATAATTAGTAACTTTTAATTACTTTCAACAAGTAATTTTGTAACTTTAAATTTAATAATAATAACCATTATAAGAATCTTCCCTCTCTGAATCAAATAATGTTAATTGAATAATATTTCTAAATTATTATAACTGTTCCCAGTTATTATATAACTATCTTTCTAATTTGTGGTCATGCCTATTATTTATTTTATATATTGTTAATTCATTAAGTTATGTTGTGCCTTCATTCAGGGTGTAGATTGATAATATTAATAATTTGGAGAGCTGATTACAAGTCTGACATACTTATTTTATGTTGCTGTTAAGCACACCTGTAAATCTCTGGTCTGAAAACCTACTCTTATATATACTGGTTAAGCTACTATGTTTTGGTTTATTGTATAATTCAGGTTTGCATATTAAATGTGTATTTAGTTAAGTATGAGCGAGAATGATATTTTAAAGCATACTATAAGTAATTAGTTAATATTAAGTCACAAGTATGCTCTACTCCTCCTTAGTTCATTCTTATAAACTATATGGATTACTTGGTAAACTAGGTCATTTATAATTACCCTTTTTAGCATGATTCAAGTGTACTTATTTACGAACTGGCATATAGTAGTTTAGCAGATCAAAATTATTGATTTAGCACTTTAATAATTTTAATATTTATATTTTAGAAAGTGTTATGAATATATCTTTATAAAGCACACAGACACAGTATATGCCTTGCTATATATATTTTATAAATATGGGCTTTGGTTTTAAGAGCCACCCCATTTTTCTTAAGTTCAGCAAGCTTACTTCTTGAACAAGAGGGTCCAGATTGTTTTATAAGCTGCTCTGATCACCTGAACTAAATGTTCATATAGGATAAGATAGAAAGTTGTGCAGTCCACAGGAACTGAGTATTTGGTACTGAATCCCATGAGTAACTGCACATATGGGCCACAACTCTTATCTATTTTAAGTAGTCTTGGAAATCACAATACAAATTGCCATTTTGCCCACCATAATAATATTCATTCAGCATTGATATGAACCTAAGATCTAGTTTATATAATGCAATCTGCATAAAGAGCACATTTATTTTTTGCATAAAGGCACATTTATTGCTCATTATGTAATAATAATAGATTAATTATATCTGTTAGCATTCTCATAGGATTTGACTACCTCATAGGGATGGAATACCATAATTAAGGCATGATTAGAAACCATGTATTAAAATTGTAATAAACTCATTTTATTAAATTGCATAAAAGATGAGAACCTATTTCTTGCTCCACCACATGTGGGCACCATACCCAGGAAAAACCCTATATAACAGTCAGATTTGTTCATCCACACAACACAATTCAGAGTTGCAGAAAATTACCCCAAGGCTGATCTAGATGAAGGGTTGAGACCTCCAATTAGATTGTACCTCAGTTTTTCCACCAACACTCCATGACTTACAACCCTATGGATGACATATATATGAGTCTACATTTGGAGTTTTTTAATTCACATGTGGTAGTAGATAGGAGTGGAGCAAGAGACAAAATAAATGACTAAATTACTAATAGTTTAACTAGACCCACACATCCATGGCTGGCTATGCAATGCATATATTAATAACTAGTACTAAATTAGAGTAGACTTGGATAAGATTTGGTAATAAATTATGAATAACACACTAAACATTTATGAGTTTTAAATATTTAAATATGAAATTATAAAATGATTAATACAAATATGAAATGTGTATCAGGATTTACACACACAGGTGGTTTATAGTGATGAGAGTATTGCAATACATTTTCTCATCTTTTACACACTTTAAAAATAGTTTATTATAAATTTTAACCTATGGTCTATTCATGCCATAATTACAGTATGTCATCCCTACAAGGTTTGCTAATAGTCAAATCATATGAGAATGATAACTAACAGATATAACTAATATATTAATATGAGAATGATAACTAACAGATATAACTAATATAATATTAATATTGGGCAATGGGAAATAACTGTGCTCTTTATGCAGATTACATTATATAAGCTAGATCTGAGGTGCAGATCAATGCTAAACAAATAATATTATGGAGGGTGAACTGGTGATCTATAGTGTAACTTTTGAGACTATGGCACTACATAAAATAATAAGAGATGTGGCCTGAATGTGCAGTTACTCATGAGATTTAGTACCAAGTACTTGGTTCATGTGGACCATATGACTTGCTATCTTAAAATACATGAACATTTAATTTTGAGTGATTGGAACCACCTATAAAACAATCTCTACCCTCATGTTCCAGTTCTGAAAGAGAGCTGTTTGATCTAAGAATAATGGGGTGACCCATAAAACCAAAGCTCATATTAATAAGAATATATATAGCAAGGCATAAACTGTATCTATGTGCTTTATAAAGACACATTTGTAAAGCTTTCTAAATATAAATACTAAAATTAATCAAATGCTAAATCTATAGTTTCATTTTGCAAAACTATTATATGTCAGTTTGTAAATTAGCATACTTAAATCATGCTAGTAGAGAGTAATTATAAGTGACCTAGTTTACCCAGTAATCTGTAGAGTTTATAAGAATAAATTAAGGAGGAGTAAAGCATATTTTGGACTTAAAATTAACTAATTGTTTATAATATGCTTTCCTTGCTCTTACTTTACTAAATAGACATTTAATATGCAAACCTAAATGATATAATAAGCCAAAATATAGTAGCTTTACTAATATATATGAGTAGGTTTTCAGATTGGATATTTAGAGGTGTGCTAAAAGGCAATACAAATTAGCTATATGAGACCATCTAATTATCTCTCCAAAATTATTATTATTATCAATCTCTGCTCTGAATGGCATAACATAAATAGATGAGTAACAATATCTAAAATATTAATAATGTGCAAGGCTGAAATCTTTGACAGATGCACCTCAATTCAATTTCTTGTGCAGTCATTATTACTATCTGATTGGTTGTCATTTAAGCATTTTTAAAGTGCATATGTCAACAATTTCAGCCTTTAATGTTATTATTATTTCATCTGTTTGCACTTAATAAATTAATATATTTACATTTGTTAAAATCATTTCATTAGATTTGCAAATTTACTACATAGTAAATTGAAAGATTGCACATTGTTTATTTATATATAATATTTAGTGAATTAAATGTGAAAGTGCTTAAAGCTACATGCTCTTAGTTCAAAATTCTTGAGTCTGGCTTATTTATATATAAATTTAAGTAGAGAAGATGGTAGTTCCATCTTTTTCTCATAAAATCTCTGGCTTGTGTTTTGAATTGAGAGTTCCTTGTACAGTCATTATTACTATCTGATTGACTGTCATTTAAGCAATTTTAAGGTGCTTCTGTCAAAGGTTTCAGCCTTTCACATTATTATTATTATTTCATCTGCTTACACTTAATAAATTAATATAATATATAAAATAGAAAAAGACATGACCACAGATTAGAAAGTTAGATAAATAATAATAACTGATTATAGTTATTATGTTAAGAAAATTATCAATTATAAATATTTATTAGCAGGAAACATTCTTACAAAGATTATTATTATTATTATTATTATTATTATTATTATTATTATTATTATTATTATTATTATTATTATTATTATTATTATTATTATTATTATTATTATTATTATTATTATTATTATTATTATTATTATTATTATTATTATTATTATTATTATTTTCAAGAAAGAATTATGGGAAGGGTAATTATTTTGATTTTTGTAGAAACTTTTCTAAAGTTAATTGGAATTTTTTGTATTCTTTTAATGATGTAAATCATTGCTTGGATGAGTTTTTAAAGATTCTTAATGGTTTTATTGATTTGTATATTCCCAATAAGCGACCTTTTTATAAGGGTTTTCCTCATTGGTTTTCATGCGATCTTATTAAAATTATTAAAAGGAAGTCTTATCATCATAGACTTTATTTTAAAACACAGAATATCTTTTTTTTATAATAATTTTATTAATTTCAGAAGATTGGTGAAGCATGTTTATAAAAGAGATTTGAAGAATTATATTAGAAGAATTGAGGTTAATATTTCATCTAACCCTAAAGAATTTTGGGATTTCATTAAAAAGTCTGGTTTGGGTAGAAAAAAGGTTCAAGCTACTCATGGTTTCACTTTAAGTGCAAATGACTTTTCAAAACATTTTGCTGATGTATATTCATCACATGATGCAATATCTTCAAATATTGCATTATTTTGTAATTCTTCAACTGTTCATTGTATGAATGACCATATTTCTAAGGATGATGTTGTTATGGCTATTAAGCGACTTAAAATTCATTCTAGTTTGGGAAATGATAATATTCCTTCATTTATTTACAAAGGGCTAGCTGAATTTATTGCAGTTCCTCTTGCATTTATTTTTAATTTATCACTGAATTCTTGTGTTTTTCCTAATGTGCTTAAGTGTGCCAAAATGGTCCCAATTTTTAAGAATGGTTCACATGATTGTCTTAATAACTATGGACCTATTTCTGTTTTACATACTATTGCTAAAATTTTTGAGAGGTGTGTTTATAATAAAATTATTTTAGATGTTAATAAACTCATTTCTTCTTCACAGCATGGTTTTATACCTAATAGATCCATAGAAACTAATTTGTTAACAATTTATGATCATATAGCTCATGCAATTGAGGACCAGCAGAGACTTGATGTTATTTATTTTGATTTATCAAAAGCTTTTGATAAAGTAGACCACAGTATTCTTCTTTGCAAATTATATCAAATGGGTTTTTCTACTAAGCTTGTTTATTGGTTTCAATCCTTTCTTCATGGTCATACTGCATATATTAAATTTAATAATACTATTTCATCTAAGTTTAAATGTAATTTTGGAGTTCCTCAGGGTAGTATTTTAGCACCTATGCTTTTTAACATTTATATGAATGACCTTAAGAATTGCTTAAAATCTTCTTATCTTTTGTGCTATGCAGATGACTGTAAAATCTTTTAGAAGAATCACATCTGTGTTTGATTGCACTCTTCTTCAAAAGGATATAGATAATTTTAGTGCTTGGTGTGATTTAAATAATATGATTGTTAATTTCAGTAAATGTTCCTTAGTCTCGTATTCTAAAAAATCTGAAGTTTTGCATTTTTCTTATTTTATTAATTGTCACAAAATTATTTCTGTTGAATCCCAAAAAGATTTGGGAGTTATATTTTCTAGTAATGGATCCTTTCTTCCTCATTTGGAAATGATTATTGGTAAAGCTTTAAAAATTATAGGTACTATTCTAAGGTTTGGTCATCATTTCAGTGGTGATACAAAATTTAAATTATTTTTATCATTGGTTCTTCCCATCATTGAATATTGTTCAGTCATTTGGAATCCTAGCTCTAGACAGGGATGTAACTTATTACAATCAGTGAGTAATGCGTTTTTTAAATATGTTTCTTTGGGAAATAAAACTGTTGTTCATCTTTCTTCTAGAAGACAATATAGAGATCTTAAATATCTTTATAAACTTGTTAATAAAATAGTTCTTTTATCTGACACAATTTCTACTGTTGTAATTAGATCTCATGTGCATGATACTCGGTCTGCTTCTGTTTGTTACATTAAAACTTGTCATTCCAATGTTCTTAGATTTTCTCCTTTATTTAGACTGCCATATTTATATAATCAGATTTGTAGTAATAATAATTACTTCAATTTAGATTATAATCAATTTTGTAATGTTATTAAATTTAAATGTCATATTTGATTGGTTTAACTTGATTTTGTTTATATATATATATATATATATATATATATATATATGTTAAATTGTTTTATTATTATTATTATTTTGTTACGTGCTTTATATTTATCCCTTTTATTTATTTGTTATTATTAATGTTTTAATAATAATTGTTTATATGCTGATATTTAATTTTACTTTAGATTTTTAAATGTGTTAATTATCTTTTATTGAAATATGGCACATAATTATATTAATAATTTGTCATTTAAACTCATTTATGTATTTATATATTTGTTATAGTGCAATACTGTAATTGGCTTTATGCTGTAGTTTTGTACGGTAAATAAATGAATTGAATTGAATTATTATTATTATTATTATTATTATTATTATTATTATTATTATTATTATTATTATTATTATTATTATTATTATTATTATTATTATTATTATTATTATTATTATTATTATTATTATTATTATTATTATTATTATTATTATTATTATTATTATTATTATTATTATTATTATTATTATTATTATTATTAAACTAAAGATTACAGAATTTACTTGTTAAAAGTTATTACAAATTATTAATTATGAATGTTCAACATGTAGTTACCTTTAGAATTATGAATTAATTTAAAAGTTTAAGTTTTTATTTTATAGAGCTCTGTGGAAAGAAATTTATCAATCTTCTTTTAGCTCAGTCATTTCATAGCATTTGATACAGGCATTCTCCACTAGGCTGACTTGTCCAATGTCTTCTCAGTATGCTCTGGGTCATGAACTTCATCCCCAACCTGGAACAATTCTCTGAGAGAAAAACAGCAGCTGATTGCTCTCTACCCAATGGTTTTTATTGTAGAAAGAGTGAATCAGTGCCTTGATATCTTAATTTTGGGGTTTTTATTGACTCTTTCTCATCTCCCCTCACAAGCCATTAAAAGTTGTTTACAACTTTTAATTTTCTAATTTTAAGTTTTAAAAACCAGCATAAATTTTAACAAAATCAAAAGATCTTGCTTAGCTATTGACAAGTGATGCCATGTTAACGATTTTGTCTTTGCCCATTTTAACCTTATTTTTAAATCTTTAAAAAATTTCAGTTCTCAGTTTACAATTTAATGTGAGGTATTGCTGAGAAACCGATGACCTTGATTCTCTTTTTTAAAAAAAATGAGATTTAAGTTGTCAACATTCTGCTATATGTACAAGACAGGCACCCCTGAATTTAAGATTGATATGTGAATACCAACAAATATATAAATTAAATAACTTAAAAGATAACTTAGAAATAATTTAGAAAATCTGTAATGTTTACTATATCACATTACAGTTCCCTTCTATTATATATATATATATATATATATATATATATATATATATATATATATATATATATATATATATATATATATATATATATATATATATATATATATGCATAGATGTCCCCACACATCCAACGATGTTTACATCTTAATTATTTTAAAATTATAACAGCATATACATTATACACATACAAACATTAATATTACTATTAGATGTGTGCACATATCAGCACATACATATTAATATACCTATTACATATCAAAATGAATTATTATAAGGTTATATACGTGAACTGGGAGGGTTTAACTAGGAAAGAAGACTACTATGATACATAGTACATGAAAGAGTATGATAGACAAATAATATATTATCAATATATGTAAATATTTTTATTAATAAATTCATTCAAATGTATATTGGATGTATGTTAATCTCATAACTCCCCTATTTGCCATATACCAGTTACATTCTGGATACTCTTCTTCTTAAAATAGATTTCAATTTTTGGTACAATGCATTTATATAAAGGGAATTAAAATGTTTTTTTTTTTTTTTTTTTTGTAATATTACATTTATTACTGAAATAGAATTGTATGAACACTTCAAGTGGTTGTAATAGAGGTTTGAATAAGACATATTTCTTTTAAAAAGTTGTAGAGTTCAAGCACTAAAATAAGTATACCAAAAGGATTAAGGCAAAGATTATTAATAAATACAACACAATTTGTTTGAAAGCTAAATTTATGATATATAAGCTAATAATTAATAAAGAAGATAAAAAAATATTCGGAATCCAAATATGCTGTTAAAAAAATAGAACTGAACAAACGATAATAACATTTTAAATCAGAACATTTTTATTATAAAAATGCATTTAACACGATTACGGTATTGGATGGAAAACCATAAGTGCATACCGATTATTATTATTATTATTATTATTATTATTATTATTATTATTATTATTATTATTATTATTATTATTATTATTATTATTATTATTATTATTATTATTATTATTATTATTATTATTATTATTATTATTATTATTATTATTATTATCAACGTCATCATCATTATTATTATTATTATTATTATTAATACGATGATGATTATTATTATTAAATTGATGGTATTCAAAAAAGAATATTAAAGATAGGATAAATTTTATTTTAATAACTTCAATCGTTTTTTTTATAATAAAGAATTTTATTTCACCCTTACTTTGTAAATTACTGTTAAGCTAAGATTAATAGCTAAGGTGAAGCTATAAGTTTGTTATTAGTGAGCCTCTATTTATGGACTTGCTAAGTCCATAAATAGAGGCTCACTAATAACAAACTTATAGCTTCACCTTAGCTAAGTCCATAAATAGAGACTCACTAATAACAAACTTATAGCTTCACCTTAGCTATTAATCTTAGCTTAACAGTAATTGTTTTTTTATAATTTTATAACTTTAACGATTGCAATTTTTTTCATATGTTTTCAAATTATAACTTAACTTTGATGTATATTTCACAAAACATTGTCATTCATCTATCAATCCATTTTATAATAGTATGTTTATATTTTCCAGTTATTTAGGGCTTCCTATCATTTCCTTACTAGTATTTTCCAGTATGATAGTTACTGTCTGGGGAGGAAGATGTTTTCAACTACCATTATTCTATATAAAAATGTCTTATTTTGATCAAATAATAATGTCTTTAAGATTAACCTGCCATTTTGTTGATCATCCTTGATTTTCTGAGAAGCTATCAATATTATAAATAAATAATTCCTTTTTTTCCCACATGGTTTAATAGTTTATGGTTATGTGTTCTCACTGTTAATTTTAGTTCATGGATTGTTATTTAATAAAAGTAAAAAAAATACAATAGGAAACATCTCCTATCTGTCTTTTATAAAGCTGACAGTTTTCATTACTACACAGGCTTCCTCATAGATTAAAATACGTTTAATATAAAAAAAACTGACATATGGCTTTTTTGTTAAAGGTAATATAAGTTTTGAGGACAATAACTGAATCATCGAAACCGTTAACTTATATTTGAAAATAAAAATTAAATTTCATATTTTAAGTACCAATGAAAAGTAACTAATATTGTTACTATTACTTTTGTTTATTATAATATAGCATATACATAAAAAAGAGAAAAAAATCTATATTTGTTATTAGTGACTTTTAAAACCCATATAAATGACACTAAAATGTTATTTTACAGTAAATAGACAAAACATTTGTACAACATGTGATTGTGTATCATGATTTGGATCAGTATTTTTGGCCTTTGTCTTTCAATAATATTAATCTAAAATTTGAACAATTTAAATGATTATTTATCTTTTTAATTAATGCATTACATCAAAATATGCTATGCTTGCTACAATTTAGATTTCTAATCATATAGGTAAATGCAAACCATTAATGTATGTATCTCACAATAAATTTTAATGTAAAAGTAAAATTGATAAACGTATTATATTTTATAAAAGATTACATATGCAAATAATCTCCGGAAACATTAATCCATTCGAGGCTTGAGTACTTATTCGATTAATCTATTGCCAAAAATTGTCTTTTATTTTCTCAAATAAACACTCTTATAGATTAATAGTGCGTTTTTGTCTAAAGATCGGTAGTTGGAAAAATGTATCAAATAAAAAACAAATTATTTGGTTTATGAAATTAAAGAGTTTACTCCTAAAATAGGAACAAATTATAGAAGTCTTAATACAGAGATTTGAGGTTTAATCATTATTTTTTTTACATTATATATATATATATATATATATATATATATATATATATATATATATATATATATATATATATATATATATAATATTCAAATATAAAAATATTGACTATACCAAATTTAATGTAATTAGAAGGGACATGTATTCGGATAAGTAAGTTCTTTATGGCTATACACTCAACTTTATACAACTGATACACATGAGCACATAAATGTGAAAACGGATAAATGATCTCCAATATATGAATTTCCTGATCAACCAGCACTCATCAGTTGGTCCAGATCACTATCTTCCTCACATATATACAATCAGTGTTCAATGTATATTAAGATAGCAAATATTCAAACTTTAATGGACAAGATTCAATATCCACGCTCCAACTCTTCAATCATCAATATAATTGAAAATTTGATGATGAAAAACTCAAAGCTCTTACTGATGCCATTATTATTTTCACATCCTTGTTGACTTTTTTAAGTCATTTTGATCCCTCACATATAGCCCTTAATATATCCATTTAAATACATAAAAGAAGAACAGTAATAATACAGGCTGAATATGTAATATTCAAATACAAATATATTGTCCATACTAAACTTAATATAATTAGGAAGAATTTGAACTCAGTCTATGTGCAAGCTCTTACAGTTATACACTCAATCTTATACAGCTGATAGAGATGACAACATATGTTATAAAATATAAATGATCTCCAATAAAGGTACTTGGTGCTGAATCAGCACTAAACCAGATTACCATCCCCACATTTCAATAAGGGATTTTAGCATTTCATCATCAGATTTTCAAGGATATGGTTGGCTAAAGAGTTAAAGTATGGAGAAGATTAAAGATTATCCATTAAAGTTTTCAGTTTTGCTATCTTAAAGATAAACTGAGCAGTGATTGTATATACATGTGACAGATGATGTTCTGGACTTATTCAGCACAGATGCATATACTAAAGATCATTTATCTATTTCACACCTATGTGGTAAGGTGTAACAATTATATAAGAATGGGTGTATAGCTGTGAAGAACTTAGACATTTGAATTCAAGTTCCTTCTAATTACATTAAGTTTAGTGTAATACTAATAACTCTGCGCTAACATGCTCGTTAGAGAAGTTTAATTTTGTTTATAAGCGTATATGCGCTAAGTGAAGTTCTTAGACTTCATATTCGTTGCTGAGTGCAATCATAGATAATACAGCAATCATAGATAATACAGAAATATATAATTGAATATATTATCGACTTGCCTTCTGCCCACGTCTGTTCTGTGAATTTAAATGGACATATGAAGGTCCTATGTTTGAGAGGTCAGGGTGATTAAAAAGTCAATATGGGTATGATAATAAATATTAGCGTCATTGGTTTTTCAATTATATGGAAGGCCCAAGAGCTGGAGTGTGAAGAAGATAGAAGCTTGTCCATTAAAGTTTGAAGATTTGCTGTTTTAATATAATCTGAGTACTGATTGTATATATGTGTGGGAGATGGTGATCTAGACCAACTAATGAGCATTGTCTCAGCATGAAATACTTATATCAAAGATTATTTATCTTTTTTTACATTTATGTCGTCATGTGTATTAGCTGCATAAGGTGGAGTATAGCTAGCTATAAAGAACTTGGTAGTTTGAGTTCAATTCCCTTATATATATATATATATATATATATATATATATATATATATATATATATATATACGTTTTTATAATTTTATTCATTCGTATATTGTTCATAGTACAAATGCACAAATGTTTTTACTGAGACACACTCGTCATCAAATAGATAATGAAGGTTATAAAAAACTGCTATATATAACAATGATGTAATGCGATTAAAAATTTTAATAATAAAAAATAAATATAGCAAAATGTAAAAATATAAAGGAGTGTGTAGAAAAATAAGAAAAAAAAACCCTAAGCTTTTTCAAATTAATGGGTTTTAAAAATAATTTTCATGTTTGATCATACAACTTAGCTTCTTAAGGATCTCAATAGTTTTTCTAATGATATATCAATGAAGAATATTACGCTTAGTTATGAACCAGGTATTTGATACATCTTTTTTGACCCAAACCAATAACTTATATTGTGACTACCAACAATGATGTATGCTGCTTAACTGCATTTGCTCGCATCCACATAAGATGCTCCACAACTCCATACAAATTTCATAAATTCCTTGATCTTTAAGTGGAATTGAGTTCTGGGGCCCGGACAGAATACTAACAATATGTTGGCTAGTGTTATGTGATATTTTATATAATTGAGTTTTACAATGTGTCCAATATTGTCTATAGTTTCTTTTAAATAAGTAATACTGACTATAATAGATGTAATTTTTATTTCTCTTGGTTTCCATATTATGCTTGTTTTAACCTTAAGTAAAGCTTTATTTTAAACATAATAGTAATAAAATTAGAAACAATAACTTAATTCAAACCCAAAACAATTATAATAATTAAAAAAACAGAAGAAGTAAAACTACAATTATTAAGAGTATGTATTCTTTATGTAAGGGAAGCTAAAGAAAGTTATAATATAAAATAACATTGCTACTAAATAAAAAATTGGTAACAGTCTGTCCAAGACTAAGGACTCAATCATTTTTAAAGCCCATGGTATTTAAAAAATTCATCTGGAATTTGTACAGCATTATATGTGAGTATAAGAAATCACTGTCAGTGGTTGGAGAAATGAACATGCCTTGGATATAGATTTTTCAAATCAGGTTCCTGTCCAGATGTGATACTCCTCGCTAATGTAAGATCAGAGAAAACATTGAGATTTTTAAGAGGTCATATTATATCAATAAATGTGATCATACATGTTAACTACCTTCCATTGGATGTTTTTTTAAATTATAATTTAATCTTTTATTTAATTATAACCTTACAAAACAAATTACAGAATTAAAATTGATGTCAAACTATTACACTAATATTTACATTATTCACAGACACGCTAATGTCATTGTTGAGCTATAATTTTACAGCTCCCCTTCCATCAGAGATTCCCATAAAGAAACATAGTCTGTACCAATTTTCAAGAAAACTACAAAAAAAACACTTCATGATATCCCATCCCATGCATTGTTTTTATACTTATTCACAGTTTATTCTATCCAAATCATCATCCTATCAGTCATTAGCTAGTTAAACAGACATCATTTTGCTGTGTAGACTTCTATTGGTGCTAGCATTTTATTTCTATGTTTTGTCAAATCTATTGTTTTTTTTCCTTATTTCTCCAAACAAATTGATATTTGTTCCAAGGAATATAGATTTATCTTTCACCTACCAGAAGGCAAATAGATGAAATGATGTGAGCCTAATTCAGATTAAATTGATTCTCTGGATTATGTAGTGACTTAATGCAGTTGAGTTGTAAGTAAACAAATACTATATTAATGTTATTGGTGTTATTTAACAATGTAACAATTAACATATGATTATCAGTCTAACAGATTCTAAATGAGGTAAAAGGGAAATATTTATGTACAAAAAAATTAGCAAGTCTGGCATTCACAGATCGGGATAACAATTGTTGAAAATATCCCACCAGTGACAAAATTATATGTCTTAGGTTTGATTTCATATGTAAGCTTGTCTCAGGTAGTCATAGCATGTGAGGATGAAATTACTCAATCCACTCATTAATTGCTTGCATTATTAGTTTTGAATTAAGTCCTTTGGAATTGTCCCTCACAAGGTTTAATTTCATAAGCTATAAAAGAAAAAAAAAACAATAAACTTAATTTATATGTATTTTCTGTAATTTAATATTAATAAATTTCTTCTAGCCTTCTTTACCATCCTCATTATTGAAACATATCATCTTCACTGTTCTCTCAGGAAGAACTGGATTGTATATATGCCAATAAGTTTCCCTCACAGAAATTCCTGTATTGTTCTGAAGTATATTTTATCAAAGACCTTGATCTGCTTCTTTCATTTGAATTTCATCCAAACCAACAAACTACTCTGTGAGACTCTAATACTATATTCATCCAATTTCACAATGATCCCACAATCCCTCTCATGCTTAACTTTTTTTCTCTACAGACTCTATAGGATCTGAGTTTTCTGACTCAGAAGGACATTGCTTACTCCTTTTGTATCTCTTGTCACCAGACCCCAATAAATTCTCCTTAAGGACTTGCCCAGATTTTTTTATTCTTCTTACATTTCTTTGATTTGTTCTTTATCAGTGGAGGAAAATTTTCATTAAATGCGAAATCAATATCTACCATTTTTGCATTTTCCACCAATTAAGTATTTTCCCACCTTATTCTTTTGAATGATGTTTTTTTTTTCTAACTGAAGACTTGTAATTCCCTTCTTCTATATCATCTGCAATATTTTTATTTATTATATCACTACTGATTAAAATAAGTTTTTATTGAGTGTTTTAGAAGCCTCTATGATATATTTTTTGTTTGCTTATAGATTTACTTTTTTTACTTAATGTTTTCTTTTCAGATTCCAGTAACTCAAAATTCACATTAGCTTCCTTGATTGTTTTTGAAACTCCAGAAGCAACAAGAGGGCTATAACGTTTGATAATCTTCTTTTTTTTTCTTCCAGTGAAATTTCTTTGTAACATTTCTTCTTCTGAACTGTCCAAATTTAACTTCCAATTATCTATCATTACTGAATTAATTTCCTTGGTTTTCTTCATATCTGTTGAATAATGACTTCCTTATCTTTTTGCAAACGCTTCATTTTGGAAAATTTGTTACAACTATCCTTAATTGTGGTAATTAAGGTCATTCTTAGATGCAAATTCAAAACAATGACCCCCCCCCTGAAATTTCCACCACCACTTCTCTCAAAGCAGGAATTTTTTTACTTCGAAAAACCTCTAAAACTAAGATCTCTTAAAGGAGTCACTTTTCACAGTAATCGCCATCTAGTGGCAAGTCATTAATCTGAACAACTGATTATTTTTCTCTTATTCAACCCCCCCCCCCCCAATATTCTTTTTAAAATTTGTCTGTGTTTTCTATTGGTGGAATCTTCATTCTTGTTGAACATAAATGTTTACACTACCTCTAGTATGGTACTAATAAAATTAATAACCCAATTCATAACTGATATGACGAATCATATATGAGAAATCCTGACCCAAATATTATGCAATTTATATACGTAGTTTGTGAAAAATCTTCGTTTTAACATATAGATCAACACACACTTAGTAGTTTAAATTAGACCTTAAAATACTCAAGATATTTTTTAAAAATATTTAATCAAGCATTTAAATGTTAACCTACTTAGTTTTCAAAATGCATTTTTAATTAACTTTATAGATACAAGAATTAACCGTAAATGACCAGCTTCTTACTGAAACAGTAAACCTAGAAATACGTACATGTCCATTATCAGTATAGCTTACTATTATGAAATTGTTTGTTGTTTCAGATACGTAATAAAATATTCACTTATAATATATGATTTTACAGTTCAATTAAAACAAACAAACACAATGTAGTAAATTTGTCATATGCCACCAAGTGCAAGTCTTAGTAATCAATGGATATAATAAGGTTTGCGTATAAAATCCTATGTAGTGGCTATTCATCCAATATCGCCAAACTAATTTTTAGCTTGTGGCGTTCATTAGTGTGAAGTCTTGAACTTGAGAGCATTTCCTGTCGATCTTAGAATCAAATGAAACCTTCTTGCATCCATTTATTACTAAGGCTTGCACTTGGTGGCTCTACTGTATGGAATGTTTACTGTTATTATTAACAGCTTGTTTAAGCAAGTGAAATGGTGATCACATGAGGTTTAGTTCATGATACACATCTTTAAAAATTAACAGCATATTGTGAAATATATATAATAACGGATATAGGGAGTTTTTCAGCAATCATTTCTTAAACAAAATAGGTTGAAATTTGTAACTATTATAACCTAAATAGATCAGTATTACCTGATAGAAAAGAAAGAAAAAATACACAACTTGTTTATACTATGTTTTAAAAAAATTAAACAAAACTTACAAGAGGACAATTTAATATATGTGTCATTATTTATTATAAGCTATTATTATTCTCAACAATTATGGATCCATAGCAGGGTAAATAATATTTCAAATTTAATACATTTTCTTCAACTATAATACTTCGTCCTTATATCATACCAACAAACTTCATTTCATTCATCCGTTCCATACATGGTGTTTTTCAAGGTCTTTCAATTTTTTTGGATTCAGTTTAAATATTCACTTATCCATTTATTACTATATTTTCTTTCAATATTTTCAATCCAGCATCACTGCAGTATATTAAAATACTATTTATGCTACTTGTTTTTTTACTCTTTCAATTATTTTACTATCGTTTCCTTAATACATCTTTCCATATTCCCTTGAATGATAAAAATCATCTTTTGTAAATATTTATTTTCAAATACAAAGACAAATTTCATTTTAATATTACGTTCATTTCTACCAAAAGACTTTAGGCAAGTTTACTTCTATATTTAATATGACTCATGTTTTGATAATCATTTATATAGGATTTAGGGTATCAAGATATTTATTTTTTAAAATTAAGAAATTTTTTAGGTATTTTAATAGGAGATATAATACATTAATTTGCCCTGTTTATAAAAGGAAACAATGTTTGGGTGAGTTAATAAATGATTATGATAAAATTGATATTTTAGAATGTATAAATTCAGTATATATAATTAAATGTATGGATTGTGATAAAAGTAATGTAAATATGACTTATATAGGAACAAGTAAGAATAAATTAAAAACTAGATTAAGGCAGCATTTATATGATAAAAAATCTGCTATATATATTCATAAAAAGGAATTTAAGCATGAAAATTTTGATATAAGGCCATTGGAATGTGTTAAAAATTTTAAAGAGAGAATAAAAAAAGAGGAAGTATATAGAGATCAGTATAAACCAGTATTAAATAGAATGTTAATAAATAAAGATAAAAAATAAGATAATATAGGAATAATATATAAAAATAAAAAAGGGGGGAGGGTTATAAAAAGAATGTTAATGGGTAAAGATTTAGAGAATAGATAATAAATTTATATAAGAAGAGTATTAATTTATAAAGGTAATTTAAAAGAAATAATTAAAGATAGGGAAGGAGGTAAATAATTGTATTTGTAGATTATAGTAATATTATGGTTTTAATTGAATATTATATATTTGGAATGTATTAATATTTTATTTATTTGTGTTATTATTTTGTTTTTTATTTTTATTATTATTATTATTTTTTAAGGAAACTTGATAATGACTACAGAATGTAGTTGAAACGTTGTATGGAAGGAGAAAGAAAATTATAATTTGGAATAAAACAAGTTTTAAAAAGAAAATGAATGTTGAATTTATATATTTATTCATTTGAAAACTCTTCCAGCATTTCTTGAAACTTTGAAGTATTATTTGTAAAACCCGTGGAGAAAAATAAAATAATTTCAATATAATCCACTGAAGAAAAGTGATTCTTGTGTATTGCACTCTTATCGATACCAATCCATCTAAGTATTACTATTGCATTTTAATAAATATTCTTCTGAATATGACAATATACTGATCTATATTTTGATGTCACTAAAGCTCTAGTCACTATGAACATTATTATAACATAAAGTACCTTTTTACAATCTATTAATCCAAATCTGAATGACAACTCTTACTTGTTGGTCCTACCTATAATTTTACTCAATACTCAGATGTGATCCATTGTTTTAAACCACTTTTATAACTTAATTCTTTTTGTTGGTTCGATTATAATTATCTTGTAAAGATTTTGAATACAAACGATCGACGATATATCTTATATTCTACTTATAATATGTCTTAAAGATCAATATTATTGCTGATCATTTGGTAACCTTTCTTATTTGAAATTATATAGCCAATATTTTTTTTCTTCAGTTATATATTTTAAGATATCTATAAGAAGTCATTATTGCCTTCAATATTTGCATTATTCATTGAGTAAATTGCATGTCTCAGCTTTACCATTTTAAATGCTTGGTGATTCATATGTTATAATTGCAGTAATTATCCCCAATCTTTATTACTATATCATTCTTATTGAACTCTTTTATATAATCTATGAAATCTTCAGTGGTTTTAATTAATATGTTTTTCTTCTATTTTTATTGCAGGAACAGCTTTTCTTGCACCATCAATATATTACTTAATATTGCTTAAAGCTTTTATTCTCTTTAACAGTTTTTCTTGACAATTCACAATTATATTTTCTTATCAATATAAACTTTTTTTCGTAACATTTTACAAAACCTCATATAATGAATTTTAATGAGTAACTTTCAAATATTTTATGCAGTTTTTTATATACAGTAAATATATATTAATTTTGATACACATTAAATTAAGTTGAATATTAATGTGAATTCAACATGTGGCTTACAAGATGTGAATCAGTATACAACCTCAATAGCATAACGCTATCCCAATCTTATAGGGAAAAAAAACTAAACAAGACAACAACATGTGACCAACTCCATGCACCCCAGATGATCTTCAGGCTGACATGGGAAATGATGGATGTAAATAAATAAAATATAAAAGAAGACGAGCAAATATGACAGCAACTATGTAAATGTTAACATTAATAGTAGCTAGAGCAACATAGATGGAGACTTAACCGTAAACAAGTAGCTAATGAACAAAAGAAAAGCTGAACAGGTGATTGCAATGTTGAACTTTTATGAAAATACAATCATGACATAGGAAAGAAGCCAAGACTATTTTTAGACATTAGAAGACAATCTTTATAACTACTTTTATAGCAATGTCTTTCTCTTATAAATATTTGTAACAATAATAAAGTCATTACTTTAATAAAAAAAATAATGAGAAAGACGATTTTTTGTACCAACTATCTTGTATCAGTTATTTTTTATCATCTCAATTAAATTTGAGGCGTCTTCAAAGTAGATCAGTAAAAGTTATAAATATCAACCATAAAATATTGTTTTTAATAATTGTTTTCTCACTAATTTTGAATTAACATGTTTCTTACATTCTGCTAATAGATAATCTCTTTCTGTGTTAACTCTATTAATAATTTTACAATATTTAACTATGTAAAATTCATTTCTGCAGCAAATTCATTTAAATGATTTCATATTGATTTATTGTTCAACACATTTTCTCTAAAAAATAATCCAGAATTTACAATATTTTTGCAAAATCCATAAGACTTCCCCCTCTGTCATATATATCATCATAATCAAATTTACCTACAGCATATGTATCTTTGATAAAATTCAATTTTAGCATTAAATTTTCCTATGTCAATTTTAAAACACATGTGCAATTTGTATATTTATATAAAAATCCATTTTTTTTTATCATAATATATATTTGTTAGGACATAAATCTGAATTATCTGAGTTACTTATATTCTATTAAGTTAAATAACTAATTTATTTGGTATTCTTTCTGGTATACTATGAATCCCCACACTCTTGTTCTTACAATTAGTATTTATAATGATCACATTACACAGGCCTTACTTTTCAAATCAATTATCTCTTCACCTTTTTCTCTAACTCTATAAAATATTCAATTTAATATTAGACAAATCTTTTTTAAATTCGTCTAACTTTACTTCATTTTAAAATCATTTGGAGTTTTAGGAAAGTAACGAAATAATCATCATCAATTACCAGTTTAAATATGCAATTAGGAACTTTCTAGCGTCTTTTTCTTCAACCATAATCATTTCTGTAGGAGTAAGGGCCGAATTTATCTGGGATAATGTAAAAAAAAAACATTCAAGAACTTTGCTACTGCCTTCAAGATGATGATATTTTAGTGAAGAACAATCAGTTAACTGAAATAAAAGACCGGTATTGTTGGACTTACATTCAGAGATAAAAAATAATTATCCATCATACTAGTTGATCCTTATGACTAATCATATAGTGAGAACAGATATAACGTCAATAATTTATGGCATAAATAAATAAACAATTACTTTTCTATAAAACTGCTTTAATATTTCAACCAGCAGACTGGTTTTCACCAGAAAGCAGTTTTATAGATAAGTAATTGTGTGTTTTTATTATGTTTTTCTTTTTCTTTTAGTTAGTTCGTATATTTATTTTCTTCATGGATGGTTTTATATATATATGTGTTTATATATATATGTGTGTGTGTATGTGCGTGTGTGTGTGCACGCGCGCTAAATAAATAAGCAACAATCATTCACAAGTTGAATATTCAGGACGAAATCATTTTATATAGAATTTTATTCTATCTGATCATATAAGTGTTGTAGGCTAGACATAAATACTTTACATGGGTGGTAACTGAAACATAACTTTTATTTTTGGAAATAAGCAATATTCTTCCATAAAATAATTTTTTTTTTCTTCAAAAACACTATAGATATAAATATAGTAAAATTATAAAGAGCATTCCATATATTTATCTAAAAATATTTCAGCAAAGATGTAATTAAAAAAATTTCGATTACAAATTGTCTATACAGACTGGCATTATGCTATGTGAGATAGTGTGTTTTTCTGTCTGACAATTCCAAACTAAAATTGAATTCCTTTATGGGGAAATCTAGATTATGTAAAAGTTAAAAGTCAGATATCTATTCATTTATAGAATAAGGATCTCTCTTAGTTTAATACACTTTTTTCCAATTGATAGTTTTTTCCTGGCCACATTATATTAATAAATCTCTAGATCATCCATCTCCTGTGTGATTTCTTTCTAAAGTTTTTTTTTTAATAACTGCTTGAAATCCAGCGTTAGATTTCGACTGTCTCTTTGATATGATCTCTTTTAACAATGTGTCTAATTCAATTTTATTGTGATTTGTTAATTGTTTCAACTTTGTCACCGACAACTGTTTGTTTTTTAACGCAAGTATTTTTGCATACGAGGTATTTTGTTTTAACATCCAAAAACATTGTTGATATTCTTTTATATATATTTCCAACAAACATATTATCATACTTTATTATGAGATCTGAAATCTCTGTGCTACTCTTTGGTTTGTTTTAAGCCTCAGTAAAATACATCATTAGTTTTCAAAAAAGTGGGAATATTTCATTATATGATTTATTTTACCCTATATGTCTTCAATATGCACTAATAATCAAATCTGTAATTTTATAGTTGCTAACATTTTTTTTTTATTGTTATTATCATTTTAAATTATATTCTTGTAAAAAAATCCATTGAACATTATTTTAATCTTTTAAATATTTATCTTTAGATCTAGTTTTTCGCTTTCATCTAATAACTCTTTCATTTCCTGAATTTCTAAAGCATTGTTTAAAAAAACAGTCGCATCAAATAGCTCAATTTAATTCTACGATAAATTCTCATTTTAATCACAAAATACTTCTTGAAAAATTGCTGTAAAACTTATTAATATATGAAATAATCTTATTTTCTTGCTTTCATCAATATTCATCTCATTAGTGTCTCCAAATAATCTAATCATTGCTATTATATTTTGATAATATTCTCCAGAATAGGATAATATCCTGGGTTTAGAAATGCTTATAGAATCAAATGTCTTTTTATAAAGTACCAATATAAAGTATAATAATAATTCATATTCATTGGTCCTTTCTATAACTTGTCTCGTTCATTGTGCTAAAATTACGTTCAAAGCCAACATCTTTTTTAGATAGCAAGAATTCAGATTTTGCTATAGAAGAGTAGTAATTATCTTAGTAAAATCTAAGTAGAGAAATCAAAAACACCAGAACTGCAAACACCAGAATCTGTTTTAGGAACTCCACATCCAGTTCAGAATGCTCTACTAACTACCACGCATTTTGGATAAAAATAGTAAAAGATTGATAAAATTATAATTTCTAATATCATCTTTCTCAGTTAACAATAACATTATAATATTATTCCAATCATTTGCTACATGATTAGTATTTAGATATTGCTATATAAGTTTATCAACATTTTTTTCTATTATTTCATCTTTTTTTTTTTAAAAGCATCAATCACAATTTCAGCATTTCCCTGGAGCTTTCACATTTTTCATAGATTTAATTGCTTCTTTTATTTCTTGATTAGCATTTCAGAAAAAGTAGTGATTAGGCTGTTACTTTGGTTTTCTTGTTTTTATTTCTATACAATTATTTATAGATCATCTCATATTTCATGACTTTATTATTTTTAGTCATAATTTCATCTTTTTATTGGTGAAATAACATTACTTGCAATTCAAAATGCTATTTTATTACAGCTATTTTGAAACATTATTTTTTTTCTATAACTTCCTTTGTCATTTATTATATTATTATCAACTCTTTTTCTTTTATTTTACACAATCCAGATATTCGATTTTTTTTAATTGGTCATTCTTAAATAATTCTGTATTCTTTGTTTACACCAAATATTGTCCTTTTAATAATATTTTAACACTCATCCCCTTTGCCTCTAACAGTCATATTAAAATAATGCCTTATTTAAAATGTAAATAAAACTTATTAATATAATTTTAATAAACAAAATGTGTTAAATTTATATTATATAATTTATATAAAAAAGTATTTTTCTGAAATTTTTAATATAATTATAAATATTAATATTAGGATGTTTTTTTTTTCCAGTGGTTCATGGTATTCATTACAATGCCGAAGAAGGTATAGTATATATATAAATGTAATGTGAAGATTTTCAAGAGTTTCATATATAAAAGACATATTTTGCGGGTTCTAACGTGTTAAAAAATTTAAATATTGATATACTGACGTTTCGACTTGATCACACAAGTCAACCACTGGGTGAACACACAAAATATGTCTTTATATATATATATATATATATATATATATATATATATATATATATATATATATATATAATTGTGTAAAAATATTATATAAAATGTTTCACTTTATTTAAAACTTATGAAACCTGAACTTATTAAAATTTTAGTAAACAAGAGTTATAATACGTTTAATCGTTAATAATGACCACACATTAAATTATCCATTGTGTAACAGCCTTGATATATATATATACATACTGCCACTTGCATATATATATATATATATATATATATATATATATATATATATATATATATATATATGTATATATATATAACATAATAAATCAGTCAACACTTAGACAATCCCAATATAGATAACAATCAAGAATTTTAAACTGTTGCCAAGGCAACTCCTTTTAGCAATAGAAGTGGTATCGCACCTCCATTAATGGTCTCATATATTTATAAAGACATGAGATTGCAACTTGATTATAATGATTGAAATCATTGATTGGAAGAAGTTTAAATTAACCTCCTTATACAGGTAAATATAAACTGTTCCAAATGCAGACTAATAAATAATCAATTATAACCCAAAATGTTACTAAAATAATAAGCGTAATAATGCTCAAGGCTAAATCAGTTTATAAGTAGTCATTAGAAACCAATCAACACTTAGGCAATCCCACTATAGATAACAATCAAGAATTTCAAACTGTTGTGAAGGTAACATTCTTTTAGCGATAGAAATCAAATTCCATCTCCATTAATGGTCTCATATATTTATAAAGACATTAAATATTGCAACTTGACTAAAGAGATTGAAATTATTGATTGGAAGAGGTTTGCAAATTGTTGTCGATTTTGTTTATTGTATCTCTTTGTATTTTCTATTGAAATATTCATCTTCCTCATCCTTTTTACTATAAGAATATGTATATTGCCTATGCATATCATCTTTTAAACCAATATTTAAAAAATCCAAGGAATATTGCACAACCTCTTAAATATGCTAATTAACATGAAAACAGTTAACTTTTAATAATTCTGTTTAAACCTCTTCCAATCAATAATTTCAATCATCTGTAGTCAAGTTGCAATCTTTAGTGTCTTTATAAATATATGAGACTATTAATGGAGGTGATATTTCACTCTTTCCTCCATCAGGCTAGCTGTTCTTTCCACAAGTCTTATGCTTTTTTTTTATTTTCAGGTTAAGTACAGTCTTTAATCATGTTCTGAAATCTCGCATCTCTTGTTGCCTGTTTCATTGTTGCTGCCTTCTCCATATATTGGGATTGTCTAAGTGTTGACTGGTTTCTAATGGTTATTTATAAACCCATTTAGCCTTGATCATTATTACACTAATATATATATATATATATATATATATATATATATATTGAACCGAGTTCGAATATGTATATATATATATATATATATAATTGTAATGGGGTGGGGGTATCAAATGAAAGGCTTGAACTGGGTAATGGCAAAACAAGTTTGAACTGGGTGATGGAAAATCAGCATCCACCCCCAGTCAATTTAAAATAAAATATGAATAAATTTACAAAAGTATGATATTTAAGGATATAAAAGTATGAGATTAGAAAATCTCTGTGAAACATTGAGAGATCAGCCAGCTAACTCAGAAGAGCAACTACAATAATTAACTATACTTCAACCAGTATTATCAAAAAGTAATTATAAGTAATACTTGAGAGAAATAACCATCCATCACCATCATTGATGGAAATAAACAAATTAGTACAATAAATCAGAATAAAATCAACAGTCCATCTTGTGGATGGATTTAAACAATAAAAAATATGAATCATCAGTCAACCTTGTGACTGGATTGGAAATGGATCCTCTTTAGACCAGGCTAACTATTGAGCCTTTCCCAGCTTGGGCAATTATTTAAACATAACTTGGATTCACCAGCTTAGTGCCCATCCATTAGAATACACAATAATCAGAAATCAAAACAATAATGCTGGGAGATAAAAACATGCTGATCATCATCAATGCTCAGGCCATTTGTAGTGGCCAACTATAAACTTAAATTTTTAACAAGACTGAACTAAAATAAAATATAGTGCATGGGCTTTAAAGAGTATCCTCTTTTGTGCCAACTAGGATGATGATTGATCACCTCTGGATGCCCAAAGCACTAAATACACATCCCCATGCATATATTTATCCTGTGCATGAATCTAGCTCAGAAAACATAAGCTCTATTACTGTATGTGACCAAGAGATGATGGAAACAATTTTTATCAATTAAATAAGTTTATTAATAATAATAAAAAATGAATTTACGGTCTTATAAAAATAAACTTACAAACATATAAGCTTTCTGATTTTGATTGCAATACAAAATTTCAAGTGATCACACTGAGATTTAAATAATTATTCAACATTTAAATTGTTACATTGATTTACATATATGTGCACCCAAATGCATGATTTATAATATACAATTAATATTTAAAAATGAATTGACATTTAATCAAAAAAATATTAAAATTTTACATATATGAGTGTGCATGTATACACACACACTGGCTTCTATCTATTTCAACTTGTTACAATAATGTTATCTTTCTTCTAATTAATTCAATTTTGAAAGTATATGTTTTTTTAATGTCTTTTTTTAAGGAATTACTAAAATAATTTCTTCAAAAATATATATTAAACCATCTTTCTTTTAGACATTTGACTCAAGCTAATTATTTACTTGTTTGTTTTAACTCTAAATTATTAATTTATAATTTTAAAAGTCATTTTAAAGAATAGTAAAATAAAATAATTCACTGTACACACAACATGTTTATTTGCAGTACCCTGTGTGTATAGATAAACAGTAGCATAAGTACATTAATTTCTTCATGTTTTCTCTTGGTAAGCTTTGTTTCTAGCCCATCAGAAAAAATATAATTTTGAGCTTGTTGTCATCATCAGGGAAAAGTATTCAAGTAATTGGTTGGCATACCATGAGCTTTTGTAGTCCAAGCAATTGTCAATCTGTCTTCTAGACCATATTTAAATAGCTAGTTGATCCATTTGAAGTGACCCTGGCCTCACGAATCCAAAGTATGCAGTAAACTATAGGGCAACTACTGGATTGTACTCTCTTAGATCTTCATAGGAGCTCTGTATAGCACTTCTAGCTATTTTGTCCTCATTTTTAGGTTATTGATTCAGAAGTGACCCAGCTTCAAGTAAAACAAAACTCCTATGGTCATGTGATGTTTATTGGTTTAAATCAAAACACCTGTGAAGAAAAATAGCAGCAGTTAAGGATCTATTGTCCTGCCTTCAGCTACATCAATTAATGGTGGCTATTCTGCCAACTCTCTGCTACTGCTAACAACAAACTGCAGCTACCTATTTTGGTCAGCTAATTGCTGCCACTTATTTTAAAAAAATTTTGAAGCCAAGCTGTTCTGTGTAACTCTTACAAAACTACAATCCAAAATAACTGATATTTTTTAATCTGTCTTGTATAACCTTGATTAGGTCAGGTGACAAAAACACTGGCAGTTTTCAATCTGTATAATCCATTTGAAAACAAGCTGGAAATTTTTATCAAAATGTGATATTCATGTTTTTACTTTAATCTTCAGAATTTGACTAAAGGTGTGATAATCCTTTAGAATTTTTCATCTATAAAGATTTTTTAACTACATAGTAGAAATGCAATCAAGCATTAATTTAAAAAAATATTTTGTACAAGTTTTAATTGAAAGATTTTAAAAATAAATTATGCTTGGCTTTTTTTTTATATTTCAAAATCAGAATTACAAATATTATTTATCAGACCATTTTAAAAGTTTAATACATAACAAAATTTACTTTAAACCCTAAGTTATTTAACCCTTCACTTATTATTATTTTATTTTAGGAAATATAGAAAAATATCTACAAAAAATTATTATGTGTTTAGTTCTACTTTTCCTTTACTTTATATATATTTAGGCACACATGCTATATCAGTGTGTGCTATGTAATCCAACTGGTTAATATATATATATATATATATATATATATATAACCAGTTATATATATATATATATTGTGTTTCACATATATATATATATATATATATATATATATATATATATACAGTAATCAAATATATTCAAAAAAATCTATTTAGAAGTGCTTTTGATTATTCTCGTAGTTTTTTGGCAAAATCTACAAGTGGATTAAATTTTTAAAATATATCTGATTACTGTACATATAAATTTTCAATTATATAATTATGTATATTGCTTTGAAGAAATACAGATATCTAATTATATGTATATGTAGCTTCAAATGATATAAGTATAATAAACAAAATCCACAGGAGCAATTCTACCAAAATTAAAAAAAATGCCTATATAAAATTAAAGAATAACTTCCTTTGCTATAGCTAGCTTAGTGCATATTCTTCCATTTTCAGTAGCAATATCTTAATATTTAATGCTCATTAAACTCGCACAATAGCAATGTTCCCATGTGAATGCCGTACTTTCCATAAATGGTGAATACTAACACAATTACAATGTTTATTCAACACATTATCTTTACTATTTATAAAATATGATTCCTTATATTTTATTTTCTTCAAATCATTTTCCACATACAAAACAAAAACATGTTCAAAGCAGAATTCTCAACTACAAATCACCCAAAGTTCTACAAAAAACATATTTAAATATATTTACACAATAACACAACTTATTATATAATAATTCATGCTCCCAAATTCTCTTTTTCATTTCAAATTTAGTCTCCCTGATGTAACTTTATCCACAATGTCACACCCAATTTATATATAATATTAAATTTGTTGATTTTATTAATACAATCTTTTCCATTAATAACCAATTTTCCAGTATTTGCACCCACTTTAATGAAACATTAAAATCAGCAGATACCAATGATGTAATATCACTATACACAATATCATTTACATAAGGCAATGCTATCCACCTTATCTTTTCCATATTATATCTTCTCCATGTATTTCTAAACCTTTATAATGCACATAAAATATTTTTCTACTATATCTCACTTCCAATAAATCATTAACATATCTTTCAATATTAGTCATTTTATCACTCTGAAATTTACACAAAACATCATTTCTAAAAACAAATCTTCTAAAACAAGCTAATTCATAGGTAAATGGAACATTTGAACTTGGATGCACAGCCCCTATAATTATTAATGGTTTCAACACCATTTCATTATTTATTTTATTACCTTCTCTCCATAAAATTAGATCCAGATATTTTATACGATTCTCACTATCTTTACAAGAAATAGTCCACATCGAAACATTAATACCATTCAATTTAATAAATAGTTTTTGCACTATCATACTTGCACTAACAAAAACTGCATTATCCACATACCTAAAATACCTTTTAATACCCATAAAAAATATACTTTTAAAATCTTTCCTTTATAATATGATAACACATAACTACATATAATTGCTGAAACAGACAAACACATTGGCCTAACTTCATACATCATAAACAACTGATCTTCAAATGTAGCCATCAAATTCTTATCAATAAATAATAAAAAAAAATCATTCTCAAACAAACTATAAAACTTGTACATTCCTTTTTCATGTAAAATATGATCAATAATATTGTATATAGAGCTTGCAAATAAGCTCTTAACAAGCTTATCAAAATATCCCCATCTCAGTGAGGTGTTAGTATTTACAAGCATTAAGTTTAAAATACCAAGAAAAGCACAGCATTTTATCTAATGGATAACTATTAATTAGAAAATCTTAAATTTTTAGATATTCATATGTCTTCCAATCCATCAATCTAATATCTGAAAATTTCAGATTCTCTACTTAATAATTATTCATTAGATAAAGTACTCAGCTTGTCTTGGTATTTTTAATCCAATGCTTAAATATCTTAGCACTTCACTGGGGAATCTAGTAACAGAAACCAGTCTGGAGTTGTGATATTCTGCAAAGAATGTTAAGAGCTTATTTGCGAGCGCTATGTATAACATTTGTAATATAATCTTGGTAAAATAGGTAATGTGACAAATGACTTGATTTCATTGTAATTTGAACAATAATATTAATATATTTCTTTCTTTAAATTGAACCATATAATTTTCAACATTCAATGTAAATAATTCATCATCATCATCCAAAAACACTTCATCTTCCAAAACTTTCCAATAAAAACTGCTGCATGATAATATTTACATATGTCAAAATTCAACAGCCTAATAGCTAATTTTTTATGCAGTTTTACATTTCCAATAATCCTTGGCATAATTGAAGATTAAGGATAAAGACATAGATACAACTTCTTACCAAACACTTTATTTAAATATAATTTAAGTATAACATCAATAAATTTCAATTTTACTATAAAAATAGAATAAATATTTATTAATGTAAATTTAAATTTTTCAATTTGCCGATGAACTTTATATAAATTTTTAGACATCAAACATAATCTTCCACCTTTATCTTCTTTAATACATGCAAAATTATTATCTGATAAATGTTTGCTTATTAAATTAATTTGTTTATACCGTCAATCATCTCATTTTACATTCAAAATATTCAACAAAAATATTTCAGAAATCACCTCATCCCCAGCATGATGCATCTCATAAGCACTTTCTATTACTGCAATAACCTCCATTTTATAGTATTTAATAGAAATTGCAACAAACCTTATTTCTTTATCCAAAACTAAAATGTCAAGCAAAACAAAGGGTTTATCAGTTAAATTCACTATATTCAATTTCTAATTTTATGAAGTGAAAATAATAAATAATAATAATAAACTAGTGTTAAAATCATTATCAAATAAAGTTGTTAAGCACCCAAATTCAAATGTTCCACTTACCTATAAATTAGCTGGTTTTAGAACATTTCTTTTTAGAAATGATGTTTTGTGTAAATTTCAGAGTGATAAAATGGCTAATATTGAAAGATATGTTAATGATTTATTGGAAGTGTGAATTATATAGAAACAATATTTTATGTGTCCTATATAGGTTTAGAAATAGATGGAGAAGAGATAATTTGGAAAAGAAAAGTGGATAGCATTGCCTTATGTAAATGGCATTGTGTGTCGTAAGATTACATTGTTGGTACCTGCTGATTTTAATGTTGCATTTAAAGTGGGTGCAAATACTGAAAGATTGGTTATGAATAGAAAAGATTGTATTAATAAAATCAATAAATGAAATATTATATATAAAGTGGTATGTCATTGTGGATATAGTTACATCATGGAAACTAAATTTGCATTGAAAAAGATAATTTGGGAGCATGAAATATTATAAAATAAGTTGTGTTATTCTGTAGATAGTTTAAATCAGTTTTTATAGAACATGTGGTGATTTATAGTGGAGGAATTCTGCTTAGATAGTGATTTTGTTTTGCATGAGGAATATGGCTTTAAATAAAAAAAAATAAAGAGTCATATTTTATAAATAGTACGAATATGACTTTAAATAAAAAAAAAATAAAGAGTCATATTTTATAAATAGTACAGATAATGTATTGAATAAACAGTGTAATTATGTTAGTATTATCAATTTATGGAAAGTTGTCCATTCACATCAGAATGATATGGTTGTGTGAGTTTAATGACCATTAAATATTAATGTGTTGCTACTCAAGATGGTAGAATATACTGTAGGCTGGCTATTATAAAGGAACGTAATCTTTAATTTTATATAGGCATTTTTTAAATTTTGGTAAAATAATTCTAGTGGATATTGTTTATTATACTTATATCATTTCATATTACATATTTTATCTAGAATTTTTACTTGCCCTATAATGATATGATTCCATGGTTATTGACTGAATGGTAATGGAATTATAAACGATTTATTAAACTTTCTCATAGGATGTAATTTTTTAAAAAATATCAAAGCATTAATTTTTATCTGATCTTTTGTGGTGTAAAAATTAATGTGTAATTAATAAACGTAAAATAGTAATTAATAAAGTTAAACAATTTATTACTAATGATGTAATAAATTCATGCTGTCAAAAATTAAAATTAATGAAAAAGTATAAAACTGTTTTATAACAATTTATTTGCGATAATGAATTTGAAAAATTACTAGTTTTAAAAATAATTTTGATTCTTATAAAGAGTTTTTACAATGGAGGTTAATATGGAAATACAATAAAAGTTTAATTTTTTGTATAATAGATATTTTCTGTGCAAAATATTGATTTTAAGAAAAAAGAATCGAATATAGTGAATTTAACTGATAAGCCATTGGAATTGCTTGCCATTTCAGTTTTTGATAAAGGAATAAGATTTGTTGTAGGTTCTATTAAAAACTATAAAATGGAGGTTATTGTAGCAATAGAAAGTGCTTATGAGATGTATCATGCTTGGATAAGATGATTTCTAAAATATATTCCTTCAATATTTCTAATGTAAAATGTGATGATTCCTGATATCAACAAATTAATTTAATATGAAAACGTTTATCAGGTAATAACATTGCATTTATTAAAGAACATAAAGATGGAAGATTGTGTTTGAAGTAAAAATTTATGTAGACAAAAAGTTCATCAGCAAAGAGAAAAATTTAAATTGATAAATACTTATTCTATTGATTGAGTAAGATTGAAGTTTATTAATTTTATACTTAAACTATACTTAAAGAAAGGGTTTGATATGAAGTTATATCTATCTCTTTATTTATCATCTGCAAGTATGCAAATAATATTTGGAAATTATAAAATAACTAAAGAGAAGTTACCTATTAGATTTATGTTGGATTTTGGAGGATGTATAAATTATCATGCAGCAGTTTTTGTTGGAAAGTTTTGCAAGATGAATTGAGTTTTGGTGTTTACACAATGGCTTCTTCATTTGATTAAGTTTAAAAGACTGATAATATTGGTTTGAATGATGATGATAAATTATTTACATTGGATGTTGCAGAATTATATGGTTCAATTAAAAGAAAGAATGTGCAAGTTTTATTGTATGTTTGTGAATGATCAGAATTTGATGGCTACATTTGAAGATCATGATGGATGATGGTTTGTTTTGGGGCATATTTATGCATTATCATATTATGTAGGGACGATTTTTAAATAAATATTTATTGATGGGTGCTAAAATTTATTTTAGGAATGTGAATAATGTACTTATTGTTGGTGCAATGATGATAGTGCAAAAAATATTACATTGAATGATATTGATGGATTGATGTGGATTATTACTTCTGAAGATAGTGAGGATAGTATAAAATATCTGGATCAAATTTTGTAAAGATAAGGTAATGAAATTAATAATAAAATGTTGAAACCATTATCAATTAGAAAGGGTATGCATCAAAATTTATATTTTCTACTTACCTATAAATTAGCTGGTTTTAGAAGATTTCTTTTTAGAAGTGATGTTTTGTGTAAATTTAGAGTGATAAAATGGCTAATATTGAAAGATGTGTTAATGATTTATTGTAAGTGGGATATAGTATAAAAATATTTTATGTGCATTATATGGGTTTACAAATAGATGGACAAAAATAATATGGGAAAGAAAAGGTGGATAGGATGCCCTTGTGTAAATAATAATGTGTGTCGTGATATTACATCATTGGTATCTGCTGATTTTAATGTTGCATTTAAAATTGGTGCAAATATTGGAAGATTGGTTATTAATGGAAAAGATTGTATTAATAAAATCAATAAATGTAATATCATATATAAAGTGGTATGCCATTGTGGATATAGTTACATTGGGAGACTAAATGTACATTGAAAAAAAGAAATTTGGAAGAATAAATTATTATTTAAGTTGTGTTATTCTATAGGTAGGCTTAAATCTGTTTCTGAAAATGTGTGGTGATTTGTAGTGGAGATACTGCTTTAATTGGGTTTTCTTTGCATGTGGAAAATAATTTGAAGAAAAGAAACATTAAGGAATCATATTTTATAAATAATAGAGATAATATATTGAATAAACAGTATGATTGTATTAGTATTCACAATTTATGGAATGTTGGCCATTCACATGGGCAGTACTGTTGTGTGAGATTAATGAGCTTTAAATATTAACATGCTGCTACTCAAGATGGCATAATATGCTTAATGTTGGCTATAGCAAAGGACATTATTCTTTTTTTTTTATAAGAACATTATTGATTATATAATACATTTACATTAGTACAATTGTGAAAGCAATACTGTTAATTACATGGTCAGGATGAGAAATACACAACTAGTCTTGCTGTCATGAACAACTAAATGCATAGCACAGGCATCATGAATGAAAATCTGCAATGGAAAAATGCTCACATGTAGTCTTAAAAATAAATAAAGGAGCTAGCTTTTTGTCTCTATCATGGATAGTCTGAAGCTTTGATATTTAATTGATGACAATTATCAATGGTAAGATTAATAATAAGCATACATCTAATAAACCAATATGCAAAGAGTAAGAAAATCAAAATCCTAATAGACAGAAACACACCATTACCAATACTACCATTCAATGTAGTGAGAGTGGGATTCTGTCTTAATAGATGGGAGGCTATAATAACTATAACAGTGAAGTTGGGTATAATGACAGTAAACATGCAACATGGTTTCACCTTTCCTATTGCATAAAGGGCAGACCTGGTCTATGAGCAAGAAACCCTACATGTGACCAGAAAATGAATTGTAGGGAGAACATTTAAGTTAAACTTGATTAGAAGGTCTAAATATTTAGGTTCCAGATGCCATCATTTGAATTTTTAAATTATGGTGTGATTAGAGTCAGATAAAAGGTATGGATAAGAATGAGTATCATTATTAATAAGATGATATGTCTCCCAAAAGTTAATATTTTGAAAAATTTGGTTTAATAGGTATAATGGTAAATTTTGAGGTGTGCTCTAATAAGGATGAAAACCTGGTCTTCTTAGGAGGAGGAACAGTATCTGTAGGGGAAATAGCAGTGAAGCATAATGTATCAGGAAATAAGGTAAAAACAATTAGGGTGCTATTATAGGCAAATTAGAATTGGAACATTGCAATGGAGTTAAATGAAAGTCCATTGACTTTGGTATGATTTTGTAGGTTTCCAAGGCTAATCACAACAGTTCTATTCTTCCAAAAAAGTTTTGGGCATACATTGTTTATTTTCCTAATCATACTCTTGTGAGAAATTGATGAGTGGCATGAAATAAGTAATCCTTCAAAAAACTAAAAATTTTCAGAAGTGAGGTCTTTGCAAAAAGAGGCATATAGATGTTTGATATTGAAGATGTGATCTTGTGAGTAGAGAGGAAAATTGATTCTTGGGTGGTTTTTCTCATTACTGAAGGGGAGGTAAAGATTAAAAAACCCAAAAATGTTTGGGGTATGGCAGAAAATAGAGAGGTGGTAGCATTTCTAGAGGATAACTTCCATACCAAGGATTTGATCATGTTGAAAGTCAACCCAGGCTTGGAGAAAAAGATCCACAGAATTTCCACAAATTTGATTATTATATTTTGGGGAGAGAAACACAGCCAGGTCATCCATGAAAGAGATATGGGGGATTTATTTTTTGAGTGCTGGGATGTATATACCAGGAAGATTCTGCTCAAATTTAATTAATACAATATAAAATTATAAAAAGCAGGGTGATTAGCAGTAACCGTACAGAATCAGAATTTGTGGGAGAGAAAGTGGCTTCTATTTAAGGAGATGGAAATGTCCCTATTACTGAGGAGATTAGCTATTATATTGATAGTGCCAGATGGGATGTCAAATTTGCTAAGTAGGTTGAGGAGAGAATAGGTCTGAACAAAGTCGCTCCAGCAATGTCCAACTGGATTACCATGGGTTTAGAATTTCTAAAGGTTCTATTGCAGTAAATGATTTTCTAATGGTTCTATTGTAGTCTACAATGATTTTAAACAAAGTGATGACTTCCATGGTGGAGCACTCCTTTTTGGAAAATTAATACCAAGAAATAAAGTAGAGGTCCATATCCTAAATCTTGTCTTTTACAACTGATTTGATAATCTTGATCATTAAAGCCATGGATATGGGCCTGAGTTTTTCAAGAAAAGATAGTAATACATTATATTGAGAAAAGCTCACTGTGCCTATGGGGTACACACCATCAATGTCAAGGGATTTACATAAAATGAGGTTAACCAACTCATAAAAGATCAGAACTGTAAATCTTTCAAGATGTGCCAGGAAGAATTGAGAAATAGCATGATGACTTGGATGTATTTTTCAGGGAATGAAAACAATTTGGAGCTTATGTATAGATGTCATTATTTAATATTGTGAATTTATTAAAAATTGGTTGATTCGGCTTGCTAGGTTAATTTGTCAGCATGGCCTGGATTGTTCCCTAAGTCAAGTTTATTTACAACTTTGATGAAAGAAGGATATTTGTCTATGTGGCCCAGGGACTATCTAATATAACCCCTAGACCAATTGTGAATCTGGCTGAGAATGATCCTCAACTTCTTTGTGGATAGATAATCTGCAATAATTTGTTGATTGTCTTTATATTGTTGTTTGAGACTCATAATCAATTATATTAACATAGGGACCAGAGGCATATGTTACAGGGTGTTATTGGTGGACTCCAACTTTCACAGAAGTGATGGTGGACTCTTATTCATGGATATATGAAATAAAATGATGGAGTTTAGTATACTGATAAAGGTAAGCCATGCTTCTGTTGGAGGTAGAGCCAGGATGTCAATTTTTCTTAAATAGATAAGATCTCTGAGAGGATTGCCTCTGGGGCTGAAGCTTTCAAAAGAATTTAAGTGGTGGACTTCAAGCCTTCTTAAAATCAGAGGCACATTTCTAGGTTATCAGATAATGGAATAGGTTGAAAGCAAAGATCAATAATAAAATAAAGGTCATTAGAATAGTAGACCATATCAATGAAGTTTGAACATTGTTTAGTATAAAAGGAGAAGGCAACTATAGACAAAAAGCTCTCTGCACACATGAGTGAGGAATTTCGAAGATGAATATACTTCAAATTAAAGTGCTGGTATGAAGTGTTAAAATTCCCCAACATTATCACAGTGTAAGGGTTAGAACTAATTATCCAAGTTAATTTGCTGTATCAATGAGTGAATTATCAACAAGTCTTTCTTAAAATAAATGAAGATCACATTTAATATAAAGAACTGATGAAAGAGAGTGGCAAATAGAAGAAATTTATTAAAAACAATTTATTCTATATGATTTAAAAGGGTAATTATTGGGAATAAGAATGATGACCCCTGCAGAGGGTTGGGCTGAAATGGAAAGATATAGAGAACCAATTTTGCTGAATCTAATTGGATTTTCTGGATTTAAAAAGAGATGCAATTTTGTTTCAGCTAAGCATATTATAGGTGATGAATATTGAGAAAATCCAATTTCAAATTGCATCAGCTTTTAGTTCTGTTAAGGCCTCATACACTAAAACCAGCTATCTTAAGTTTCATCAGATCGAAGTTGGAGCCAAAAACAGACCTCTGCCAGAATCAAGTAATGGTGCATGAAGGAAGTTGGAGATCCAAGAGCCTAGAAAATGGTAACCCATTTCTTTCTGACTGGATTAATAGGGATTTTGGATTCATTGACATCAACTTTGAGACAATCATGGATCTGAGGTTTTACAGCAGACTCTCTTTTTGTATTTATACTGTTTTGGGGAGACAATTTCTTTCACATTAATGTCTGCATAAATATATGTTGCAGAGATCTTTAGACATATATCAAGATACAGGCTCTTATCATCTGTAGAGTCTGATTTTATTATTTGCCTTCTTAATTGCCTTTGGAGATTTGGGATCAGATGAGCTTTTTGCTAGACCCACCATAGTTTTCTTATTGCCATTAATTCAATAATCACTGATGCCTTGATTAGTCATCTTGTATTTACAAATACTTTTTTAGTTATGTTGGAGTGGTGTCTGTTGATTGTGAAATCTGACCTAGGAGATGTGGTACTGCTTCTTGAAAAGTGTAATAAAGCATTGGTCACAGAAAGTTTATCATTATTAGTGGAGACCATAGTTTCAAGAGGTGCCACACTAATAAGATCATGTACTGTAGTGTAATTCTTGGGGAAAATAAAGTCCTAGCTTCCTAGTGTATTAAGCAATCTGCAATGTGCAACCTGTTTTATTTCAAGTTACAAATATGACATATCCTGAAAAGGTATACTTTATTGAGATGTATCCACAACTTACAGTTGAATCACTGTGGTTGAACACCTCAAAAGGATATGAGTAGCAGAGCAGTAAAAGCAGAATGCCTAGTGGTGATGGACATTGGACTAGACCATTTATTAAGAGTAATGGTGATGGTTATCATATTTATTATGACTGGTGTTTCAGCCCTTCTTTTCAAAAGATATTGAAAATTTGAAACAGATCCAAATGGCTTGAGACCTTGCTGAACATCAATGTTTTTAAAGCTAAGATAACAATTGCAGATTTGGCCATTAAGAATTGTTGGCTTATTCATGTCAACCACAAATAATATTTTGTTACCCATAAATTTTATTGATTTCTGAAAAATTAGCTTTTCTGATGGGTCATGAAATTCAACAATTAGGTATCTGCTATTGGAATGATTTCAAGATTCCATAATTTCTTCCTTGAAAGTTCTTTACAAAACTTGATCAACTAGAAAAATAAAGAACAACAAGTCTAGTTTGTAACAGCAAGGATTAAGATCTTATTACTACTGTAATTAACAAATAACCTATGGAGCTGTAAGAGAATTGTGGTGTTAAACATGTAATTTAATTGATTTAAAGCATGTTGAGACACATTTAAGTAAGGAAACTCAATATTGGTAGTTCAACCTGAGCAATTGAGGCTATTTCATCCTCAAACACGTTGAAAATATCTTTATCATTCTGAAAATTTTTCCAAACTGATGTTTTAAGTCTGTTGAAATTTCTTTACAAAGCATTAGCATATGAGATATTATTAGAAGACTATAGTTGTTTTGAGATCATGGGGGTGGGGGGGTTCTATATTCATAGAACCTACACCATTGGGAATATTATTTTTTATATTATCATTGGCTGAAAATGTTTTGTTATTTTTGTTTAAAATGTTATTATTTTTTTAATGTTATCCACTTCTAATGCAGTAATTTCCTCCATTCCAATGATCTCCTCTGTGTTTAAGTTTTTCTCTGTTTTCCCATGAGGTAGCTTTTTGTTAAGATCAATGTTTTAATTCATGAAATTAGCTTTAACTGGTGTTTTTTTCGCACATCAGTCGAGAAATCTAAAGAGTTCTCAGGCATGCACATGGCTATTTGTTCAGTTAAATCCATAGGACAATTATTATCACAATCAAATCCATCTTCTATGATGAATAAAATCTCCATTCTTAAGTTGGAAGAAATAATGGGTATTAATGAAAAAAATTTTAATAGTTTGAATGAAAAAACCGCTTATATGAGGCAAAATTTTGCTTAGCTATTTATCACAATTAATTTAACACATTAGTGCATCTGAATCACAATTTAAAACATGAAATTTGATTGCATTTCATATCCTTAGAACTGATAGCTCAATGTACTTACATTAAATTGGATTTAAATCAACACAAATGTTTAAAATGGGTAAACTGTTTATGGCAATGCCAGGAGTGGCAAAATGTTTGCAAAATTTTTTGATCATAAGCAGAGTATTGAAGACGATCTAACAAACATACAAAAAATTTCTTCATATATATATGTGTGTGTGTGTGTGTTAAAAAATTGATCAATAATAAAACATAACACTTAATTATATGACATTTAATTAAGAAGCTGATTAATAAAAAATGAGGAGTTAGAAAACAAAAGTGGAAAAAAATGTAAAGTTGACCAACAAAATTCATCTATTTATTAAATAAGCAAAAAGCTTATTCCTTTTATTTTTATTATCATTAACTTTAAAAGTTTGATGAATTTTTTAAAAGAATCCTTTTTTTTTTACTTTTAACAATTGTATCTTATGTTTTTTTATATAATTTTGAACAATCCACATTTTTATATTTATTCTCTATTCACTGTCATTTCTTCAAGAAAAGTCAAAATCTAAAGTAAAATTCTATATAAGACAATTACAGAATAAGCACTCACTCATTAAACTTGTCAATTAATATATTGTGATCACTTTGAGTGAGATTTCAATTTGCTTTCTAGAAGAGAATAGTTAGATGCTTATTTCCCTGCTGACATTAAATTACTAGATAGTCTGGTTATGTATTGCAAAACTAAAGCAGAAACTAAAATGAAAATGCAATTGCATGAACACAAAAAAATATGGATCATTCTAATACATGCAACGTTTGAAAAATAAAAAATAGCCATGTCTTTGTATGTGCTTCAGAGAGAAAGAGAGAGATTGGATCATATTTTTTATGTTTAACTTCATTGGATCCCAATTCATATCGTAGATATTGCAAACACAATTTCTATTTAACAGGTATATTATAAGTATTCTTTTTTCATTTACTATTTATTTCTTTTATTACTTTTTCTTAAACGTTTTGTTAATTCACTTGTTTGGAAAAAAAATTGTACACATGGGTCTCATTTTATGCAGATTATTTTAATGCGATTTTGAAGTTATGCGATTCATATTTTTTCTTAATATCTTTCATATTTCATTATATTTATTAGATATCAAAAAATTTACTTTTTTTCAAAAATGTAACATTATATTAACAGCTAACATGAATATGGCCTGAAGCTGTATTTAGAACTTAGTTTCTCTATAAATAACCTATTTATACTAATGAGTAAATAATAATAATAATAATAATAATAGATTTATACTTACATATAAAAATATCGCAATAAATGTTCAAAAAAATTAAACTTTTAAAACGTATTATGTTATATATAACAGAAATAAATAATCTGTTAGATTTTAAAATAAAAAAAAACAAGATTTTATAAATTGAAAATAATCTTTCTAATGATAATGTTTTGATTGTGATCTTATTTTTTTAATATAGAAACAGAAAACAATTATCACAGCACAAGACTGAAAATGGCACTAGTTGTACATCACATCACGAATAAAAATAAAGTGGCTTAACAGGTTTCTCTGTCTATAATTGCTGAGAGATTCTTGACTTTGTTTAAGGAGAAGCCACATCACATCGAATCTGATTTCTTACCAGTTTACAAACAAACGCTAATGGTAATAATTAATTAAATATATGAAAGATGTAAAATTAAATACTGTATTAATAAAAATAAAAAAAGTTTGTCTTGTATTAATGTTTTTCAAATATTTGAAATTTATTAGTCATACTTTACTTGTTTATTTTTTAATGCAGATTTTAAAGTATTTATTTTTTGTTACTTTGCTTTTATGCAAATTCTGAAAATTACAACCCATATCCACCATTTTTCAAGGTAAATTAAGTCTATTTTTGTGCAATTTTTTTTAATGCGGGTTTTCTGTGGAACCTATCTACCGCATAAAATGAGACCCAGGTATATATTATATATAGATAGATTAACTGATGTGTGGGAATATGGATGGATGGGAAACATCCAGAAGGGTAGATTGGTATATCAATAGAAAGAAAGACAAATAGGTAAATAGATATATAGTTAAATAGAAAGATAGCAAAAGTTACAGACAATAAGATAATCATTAAAGCATAGATAGCTTTATATATAGGTAGATAGACTGATAGTTAGATTGATAAGTTTTGCTATGTGAATGTACAGACAAACTGATGAGTGGTTAAATTATGGACAGATATACAGATAAGATATATGTTAAACACTGGGAAAAAAATTAATATTTTTTTTTCATTATTTCAGAGAAAAAACAAAGCCTTGGTTCATATGAGGGTAAGTATGTAAATATTCACTATATATATATATATATATATATATATATATATATATATATGTGTGTGTGTGTGTGTGTGTGTGTGTGTGCGTTAGCTAATTACAGGGTTTTTAACATTTTTTGTTAATTTTGAACTACAGTACCAACTGTTAGACAAATTTCTGGCAAGAAAAAAAAATATCATCAATGGTGATAGGCATTAATTCAGTTAATTGTTTATTTTCTTTCAGACTAGGGTTGCACTTTGTAACTTTCCTTCTTCAGTGCTACTTAATAAAGAAGAAATGAAAAATGAGGAAAAAATAACCATTCATATATAAAAGCATAAACCATTAGTTTATTTATTCATTTTATAATTTGTTAATATTGAAAGTATTATTCTTCAATACTGGATTTAATTTTACTGCATAAAGTTGCAGCTAAATAATCATTGCACTGCTATGCTTTTTTATTGTATATGGTGGCAATTATGAGATAGGTTATTTGTAGTTATACAGCTTGTGGATATGAGTAGTAGTTTAGGTAGACAGTTATATATGAGTTTTATAGATATAGAAAAGGCATATGATAGATTAAATAGAAATAGATTATGGGTAAGTTTAATAAATTTGGGAATGAATAAAGCTTTAGTGGTTTTTATTAAGAAATTATATGAAAATGATTATTATACATATCAATTAAAGGATATAGAATCAGTTAAAGTTAAAAATGGGGTGGGACTAAGGCACAGAAGCCCTATATCACCTATTTTGTTTTGTTGTATTTCAGTGAAGTGGTGAGAGCAATAGAAAGACAAGGAAGATGGATATAGACACTGTTACTAGGTAGAAAAAGAAAACACTCCATACAGTAGTGCCACCCTGTACCAACCAGAGTAATCAATAGATGCCAGAAAGCTTGTGCATAAAATCCCTATCTAGTGCCTACTCATCCAATATCCCCAGACTACTTTCTGGCTTGTGGCATTCATCAGTGAGGAGCCTTGGATCTGAAAGCACTGCACCTAGATATTAGGATCTAATGCAAACCTCCAGCAGCCACCTTTTAACTATACTATACTACAAAACTATGAGAATGAAATTGAAAACACAATATTTTCAATCTAAGATCAATAGCTTATATAGTCAAATGGGTTTGAACTCAGTTCAGCACCCATAATTTTTTGTTTTTTTTTGCTCTTTAACAACCATAGCCACCTCTATTATATTAGGCACGATTGGTGTTAAACCACTAAATATCACATGAACATTATCTCTTATACTAGCACATAATTGTTAATAAACAAGGCAAAACTCTTCATACAGTAGAGCCACACTGTGCAACCCAGAATAATCAATGGATGCCAGAAGGATTGTGCAGTGCTCTCAGATCCAAGGCTCCTCACTTATAAAGGCCACTAGACAGAAACAAGTCTGGTGATATTGGATGAGAAGGCACTAGATAGGGATTTTATGCACAAGCCTTCTGGCATACATTGATTACTCTGGTTGGCATAGGGTGGCACTACTCTATGGAGAGTTTTTCCTTGTTTATTAACAATTATGTGCTAGTATAAAAGATAACAATAATGTGAGAGTTAGTGGTTTAACACCAATCCTGCCTAATAGAGTAGTGGTGGCTATGGTTGTTAAAGAGCCAAAGACACCAAAAGATTGAAAATACTATTGTGTTTTCAATTTCATTCTCACAGTTTTGTAGTTAAGTAGAGTTAAAAGGTGGCTTCTGGAAGGTTGCATTAGATAATAAGATCGAGATGCAGTGCTCTCAGATCCAAGGCTCTTCACTGACAAAGGCCACAAGCCAGAAACTAGTCTGGGTAGATTAGTAGGCACTAGATAGGGATTTTATGCAAAAGCCTTCTGACATCCATTGATTACTCTGGTTGGCACAGGGTGACACTACTGTATGGAGAGTTTTGCCTTGTTTATTAACAATTATGTGCTAGTATAAGAGATAGTGATCATGTGAGGTAGAAAGGGATATATACTTTGTCTGGTTTTTTTTTGTGGATGATGTATTTTTGTCCTGCAGAAAAAAGAGAAGATATAGAAGTTATGCTGAGGACATGTGCAAGGGTGAATAAAAAGATGGGGATTACAGGGGAAAGACAAGTCATAGTTTTTTTATTGGGAGATATAAAGTTAAGTGTGGTGAATTGATGTGGTTATTTGGGAATCACCTTAAGTAATCAGGGAAATTGCTTGGATGAATGGTAGAAAATTTTGATAAATGAAGCAAAGAAAATAAAGGGATAGATAAATAAATTAAGTATTATTAAATAATAAATATGATGTAGTTAGCATTGTGTGGAAGGGAGTTGTAGTAGCAGGGTTAGTGTATGGTAATGATGCATTATGTGTTAGTAAAGGAGTAATAAATTACTTAGAAAAAATTCAAAAAAGAGTAGGAAGACATAAATTAGATGCAAATGTGTGGACAGCAAAGGAGGCAAGTCAAGGAGAAATGGCATGGTCAAGTTTTTATATGTGAGATGAAAAAACAAAATTAAAATGTTTGGTATGTTGCAGTTTATGGATAATAAAAGAATATCCAAAATAATATTTAAGCAGATTATGAATAAAGGGCAAGCAACAAGATGGGTGAGAAAGGTAATGCAGTATGCAGAGGATTTGGATAAACAAATTTATATCAGTATACTTGTACAAAGGATGTGATGATTGTGTTAGGATGGTTGTTGAGTGTTACAATGGTAAGTAATGAGATAAAGAATAGATGTATTAATAAAAAATATATGTTGGAGAGATGGAGAACTAGTATGAAGAGTAAAAAGAGTTTAAATATATATAGAACTAAATTGAACATTGAATGCAAGTTAATTTATGATAATAGCAAGGAAAGTATTTTATTATTCAAAGCTAGAACAGGCTCTTTAGCAGCAAAAGAATATATACATAAATGAAAAAATATAGTGATTTAGTCTGAAAGTTGTGTAGGGAAGGCATAGAAAATATTAGACATCTGTTAATTGAATGTAAATGCTTGAAAGCAGAAAGGATACAAATAATGAAGTTATGGAAGAATAAATATGAACAAAGTGATTATACAGAAACTGGGTTATTGTTTTTAATGCTGGGTTTGGGAAAATATTAGGGGGATTTAGATATAAAGGCCATGGAATTGACAAACATTATGTTGTGGAAATGGGATGGAATAGATTATGGAAAAAGTTAGGATGGGGAATGAAAAGGGAAAGGTAAAGTGCCTAACAGGTTTCTCTGAGCAGAATTGCTGTGAAATTTCTCATTCCATTTAAGGAGTAGTCACAGAGCATCACATCAAAATCAACTGTAATTTATTGGATTCACTTTGCTGAACAAGTACATTCTGACCCAAATTAATTATTCAAATCCCTCTTATAACTTCATCCTGACTATTTCTGAAAAATGCTTTTCAAAAATTGTCTTTTCTTAATCGCAAACCTTCTACTGCCAAAATTGTCCTACCTCTCTTGATAAATCAATATTTTATTTACTTTTGTATTTATTTCATTAAATTAGGGTAATGTTGGGTGAAATTTATTAAGTCTATTTTAAATAATAAATGAGATTTTTTTTAGCTAATATGTTCAATAATTGATTATAGTAAAAAAATGGACCACTTCATACCGTATTTTATATAATACACATTGCCATTAATCATGAGGTGTTGTTAGCTATTAAATTAATATAGAAGATAATGAATTATCTACTTAACCATCTGATCATACACTTTACAGTCATATGTTTCTGGTGATGATCACAAAAGTCTTTTTGTAGAATATTTTAAGAAAAAATTATAACATTTTTAATTTGTTTCTTTGCTATTAATTAATTTGGATAAACTTATTTTTATACATTAGTTTAGAATAAATATCTTAAATTATTTAAATTCTGGATTAGTATATAAAGGCTTTTAATATGTCTAAACAAATTTTTTTTTGTTCTCTCTTTTTTAGTAATAATACCAGATGAATATATAAATTTTATAGGTAAAACCATTTTTATTTTTTTTTTTTTTTAAATATAATGTAGAATTTATTAATATTTTTTAAATTTAATACAATTTAGGATTTATTAATATTTTTTCAGTGTAACATTAAGTTTTATATATATTTATTTTACTATATATATATATATATATATATATATATATATATATATATAGTAAAATAAAAGAATTCACTAGAATAAAACTACAAAATTTTAAAAAAATGCCTATATAAAATTAAAAATTAAAATTCTTTGCTATAGCCAGTTTCAGCATATTCCACCATCTTAAATAGCATTACATTAATATTTAAATATTATCAAACTCTCACACCAGGTAATGTTCCCATGTGAATTACCTACTTTCCATAAATTGTGAATATTAACACAATGACACTGGTTATTCAATACATTATCCGTACTATTTATAAAATAGGACTCCTTAACTTTTCTTTTCCTCAAATCATTTTCCATATGCAAAATAAAAATTCTATCAATGCAGAAATCTCCATTACAAATCACTGCATGTTCTGCAAAAACTGATTTATACCTATCTGGAGAACAATGCAACTTATTATATAATAATTCATGCTCCCTAATCCTGTTTTTCAATGCACATTTGGTCTCCCCAATATAACTATATCCACAATGACATACCACTTTATATATAATATTACATTTGTTGATTTTATCATAGAATCTTTACTATTAATAACCAATCTTCCAGTATTTTCATCCACTTTAAATGCAACATTAAAATCAGCAGATACCAATGATGTAATCTTATTACAAACAATATCCTTTACATAAGGCAATGCTATCCAGCTTTTCTTTTCCATATCATCTCTTCTCCATCTATTTCTATACCTATATAATGCACATAAAATATTTGTCCTACTATATCCCACACCCAATAAATCATTCACACATTTTTCAATATTAATCATTTTATCACTCTGAAATTTACATAAAACATCATTTGTAAACAGAAATGTTCTAAAACAGCCAATTTTTAGGGAAGTGGAACATATGAAATTTTGCAGTTTTATTCTAGTGAATTGTTATATATATATATATATATATATATATATATATACATATATATACATATATATAAAACAATTCACTATATATATATATATATATATATATATATATATATGAGGGTGTATGCTTATGTTAAAACAAAGATTTTTATGGCTAGATATAAATAGCATGGTATCTAGATTCATTTATGTATGATTCATAGGTCTCATGTTTAGGCTGGTTTTCAGCCAGCAATCAAATGGATGTGAATACATCATCATCATCATCATCATCATCATAATAATAATAATAAGAAGAAGAAGAAGAAGAAGAAGAAGAAGAAGAAGAAGAAGAAGAAGAAGAAGAAGAAGAAGAAGAAGAAGAAGAAGAAGAAGAAGAAGAAGAAGAAGAAGAAGAAGAAGAAGAAGAAGAAGAAGAAGAAGAAGAAGAAGAAGAAGAAGAAGAAGAAGAAGAAGAAGAAGAAGAAGAAGAAGAAGAAGAAGAAGAAGAAGAAGAAGAAGAAGAAGAAGAAGAAGAAGAAGAAGAAGAAAGAAGAAGAAGAAGAAGAAGAAGAAGAAGAAGAAGAAGAAGAAGAAGAAGAAGAAGAAGAAGAAGAAGAAGAAGAAGAAGAAGAAGAAGAAGAAGAAGAAGAAGAAGAAGAAGAAGAAGAAGAAGAAGAAGAAGAAGAAGAAGAAGAAGAAGAAGAAGAAGAAGAAGAAGAAGAAGAAGAAGAAGAAGAAGAAGAAGAAGAAGAAGAAGAAGAAGAAGAAGAAGAAGAAGAAGAAGAAGAAGAAGAAGAAGAAGAAGAAGAAGAAGAAGAAGAAGAAGAAGAAGAAGAAGAAGAAGAAGAAGAAGAAGAAGAAGAATTCTATAGATATCAAATTATTTCACAAATACCAGGACTCTATCTGAATATGATACTTATCATAGAAGCCATTGAACTCTGTAAGAGGCTTAATTGTATCAACAAACATGATGATATGTGAAATCAACCTTGTATTTGTAATATTATTATTTTTAAAATCCATTAATGTGAATAACTTTTGATTTATTTTATTATTATTCTATCTCCACCTTTATATTTTTAAAATTCTTTATCAAGCTATTGTAACATTTTTCCTGATCTAATTGGTCATAAACAAATCATGCCATACATTTTAGCGACTAAATTCTCATATGCAACATAACATACTCTCATTATCGAGAATATAAGCATAAAGAAACAAAAATGTAAAACTAATGAAATGATTTCTGTATTGAATAAAACTAGTATGAATCTATAGATCTAAAGAAGATCACAAGGTGACTAATAAAGATGATAACTTCTCGTCAAAACAGCCCTAAAATCCACATAAACAATAGGTGATGAGTTAAATTTGATATTCCGGAACCTAATAAATAACTAATAATTATATGTATGGAATGATTATGAAACTAAACTTATAAATGAAATGATAAGTAAATTATGATGTAGATGACTCACTGAACGATAGAAAGCTGATAATTAAATAGTGGAATGAAATGAGTCTAATCATGCAGAGAAAAGACTGAAGATGTATGGGAATAATGACTGATTATGATGATGATAGACTAAGAGTTAATGAATAGTTAAGATGATAAAAGAATAAAAATTAATGTATGATTAATCAATTATGATAATGAATTAATGTCAAATGAGAATGAATAACTAAAAGAACGATCAAGATGAAATTGAAGAACAATGTTTATGATGGAGACTGAAATCCTAAACTATAAACTAATATGGTATTAAATTGTAAAAAGATAAGCTAAATAAAAATAGGGACTTCAAGCTTGACACACCCAGAATATTATAAAGAAGTTAAAACAAACTATACTTTTTTACAACCAAAGAAGTAATTTACATCTTAAAGTTTGGTTGACTTTCATAAAACAGTGATAGTAATTTATTTCAAGTCTAACTATAATAATTAACTAGATATAAAATTTATTACAAATTCAAATTCTATTTTGAAACTTAACAATTAATTCTTCTCAGGGTTCAAACACTCAAAATCCTTATATAAACTATATTTGGGTCAGTAAGAGGGATTTTACCACTACCCAAACCTAATGCACATAACAGCTCTCAATCTAAACTAAAATTAAGAACTATATGTAGCAGTTACACATAAACTTTATAACTAATACAAACTTTAAAATTTATGACTGGCAATGGCTTTTTAATAATTTAAAAAAACAACAACAATAACTTACCAAAATCCTGTTATTAGATAATGATAAACCATGTGATCAAGATCAGTGAATGATAGCTCTGCAGATTTAACTAAATCTGTCAAATCAAGATTATGTTTATATTTTAATATATTACTTAAAACAATCTGTACTCTAAGTTATTAACATTTTGATTAGTGTGTGATGATGCAGTAGATATAGTAATAAATTACAAGGCTTACCAAAATTATTATGATTTGGCATAATACCGTTAATAGTGCTATATTGGTCGATGATGATTTCAATTTATAATCTTCTGATAGTTTGATAGCAATAACAATAATAGTGTATATATGTGGTAATTAGCAATAAGATTACAGGCAACTAAATAAATTTTTAAATACAACAAACTTTATTTACAATATTTATAAATTTTTAATTCACAGACATATATTAAAAGAACTTATGGATGGGAAAATACCTGTTTTCCCATTGACTGTATACTCAGCAAATGATACAACCTGCTTATAAAATGAAATTTCAAGTATCAGTTGTTACAGTTTAACTTATTTTATAGAATAAGATAATGAAACTTATCTAAGCTAACTAGCACTTAAATTACAACTAACAGTATATTACAACTTTAGGATATGCACAATGTTTAAATTTAGAATTCAAAGAAACTCATAAAGTATTGCATTTTCCTAAATCCCCTTTTTATCAGAATATGATAGGGGCAATTATCATTCTGTGCAATTAATAACATATTCAAATTTGAAATGAATAGGTTTGATGCATTAAAGTAAGAATATACATCAAAAGTGAAATACACATAGATCTCACTTCAACATTACCCATGTCCACAACTCAATTATTGAATACTTAACTGATCTTACCAATACATTATCAAATCATTATTTGATGAAGATGAATCCACCTGCCAATTTGTATTTCTTGCTTTTATATCTAAAAATTCAACAATCATTAATAGATCCTGGTTTTATCTGTCTACAATTGATAATGATCCTACAACATCATAAACACTATTATAATTAGCCAACAGTATAGCTAAATCAGTGTTCTTAAATCTAACCTAATTTTATACTTGCTATATGATATTTTGAACTACTATACTTCACCATACATGGTGGAAAAATTAACTCTATATCATCATGAAGGATTTAACACTAACAAAGGAGGCTTTATAAAACATCATGATAGTTGTATAATAATATAGCTAATTCTACTACCTCTCTATGGGTATATATATATATATATATATATATATATATATATATATATATATATATATATATATATATATATATATATATATATATATATATATATATATGGGCTTGCCTCATCATGAAAAAAATAGAATTCAGACCATGGATATCCTTTCTTTAGGGTTATTTATGCTAACAAGCATTAATTACTACTTAGCCTCTACCAATATTTCCTCAAAATATTTCCTTCTCATGGAATCAGCAATAGGAGACTCTCCATCAGCCCATGCTCAATATTAATATCAATCTATTGGATGCCATTCTATTGGAACATCCTATCAGGTAAAAACTGCCACTAATTATTCTCAATATTATAGCAAGGTAAAACAATACCAACAATATCAATGGTGATATTCATATTCCATTTTAAAATGCAAAACCATTAATGCATCAATAGACAAACCAAAACATTAATATCAAGTGATTGTTAATTATTTACAATGATAACTATACTTTTGTTAGAGAGAGCACAACATATTTAAGTAATAAAGATCAAACTTGCATTTGTTTTCAAAGTGGACAAGTTCATTTTATACAAAATTACAAAATGACAAAGGTTTATATCAAATTTTATTTTATATAAGAAAATAATCTGGCCATTCTAGTATATATATATCTTTGTCAAATGTCTGCATATTTGCCCTTTAATAAAATACACTAGAATCTGTTGTAAAATATGAGAGAAGCAAATATTTCTCTCACTCTTTCTAGATAAACAATATATATAATCTTGTGTTTTCCCCTAACTAAAAAAAAATAGAAAATACATATAATAGAGGTATATATTTTACACATCTTTTTCTTTAACTCAATATATATATATATATATTTGTGACCCAATAAAACATATATGTTTGAAAAAAAAATCCCAAATAACACATTATGTAAGTAATATACATAACACAGCAGTAATAAAAATAATAATAAACAAACATTTTCTTCTATTAAATTTTATATAATTCATCCAAGTTATTTCATCTTTGTGAGTTGAACTGATATTGTGATGAGCAAACATTACAGATAATGCATATATATGTTTATTATCCTGTTGGATATATAATAATGCAATATTCACCACTTCTCCAAAGACAAAATTATTTGATGGTTTTTGTACCGATAATTAATAAGGCAATTAAAATTCACACTTCAAATTGTAGCAGACTTTAAAAGGATAGGTTTATCTATTTTTCTCTAGATAATTTTCTTTAATATCTCTTTAGATTATTATAATCTTCAAAGCAAACTTTTTAAAGACCTTTATTGATTTATTCTGTAAGCATTTCACATGAAGTATAACAACATCATTTATTTACATTTAAAATCCAAATAATTTTCCTTGAAAATGAGTAGAATTTTATTACACTTAACACATTTATCTTTTTTTTAAAATTCTTTGTTAGTTCTATTCTTTCCTCCATGGTAAATGTAACAACTTTAAGTAATTAGGACATTTTTCAAACATTTTTTTTTTAAATCTTATTTATAGGTATTGCACGGAAAACTTTTATAAGCAAATAATTATTTTGTTCCATTTTCGTTAGCAAAATGTTATATAATTAACAAAATTAAAAGGAATTTATCTAATTATTAATCTGATATCTTAAGCACTTTTAATGAATTTATAATTTTTATATTACTATCATTACACAAGTTTGGCACTATAAAATAATCAGCCGATGAATGTTTATTTCTTAATAAAGAATTGAGAATAAAATTACTTGCAATTATCTTTTAACTTTATTAAAATTATATGATATAAAATGACTTTTGACCTTATTTATAATATCTTCTGAAATTACTCTTTAAAATTATTTTGAATTATTGTCTAGAAATTACAATTTTTAAACAAACATCTGTTCTACTTTAGGTTTACTAGTGGCATCAACTCTTTACTTTAACTATAAATAATTTGTGCATTATTTCCAGAGAAGAGATTTTAAATATAAGAATAATATAAAAGAAAAACTTACTTTTTCTTGAATTTTTCTGGGTTTGAAGCAATACTTATTTAAATAGACTTATTCCCATGGTTTTCATTTCCTTCTCCAGTATGAATCCTAAGAAGTATGCGGTCATGGAAATGGTGCTTTAAATGATAGCAAGGTTTTAAGATTTTCTATTTAAACATTTTTAGATAGCAAGATATTATAATTCCATTCAATTAGTTTCCAGAATTTTCTGATTTTTATTTTTATTTTTTTGCTTAGTTATTGTTTTTCTTAATCAACCTCCTTTTACAACTTTGTTAAAACATATATAGCTTGTTTTTACAATGCATTGTGGTCAAAACTGCACCAATAAATCTCGGTATGCATAATTAATATTACCCCCTCTGGCTTCATTTTTAATAACTATCCACAATTATTCAAGACAGCTTTAGATTTACTACATAAAAAAATATGCTTAAGTAATTTACTGCAATGATTTATTTTACAAGACTTACAAATTTGATTTAATTATTTATTTATTTCAATTGCTATTCAAAATAATAAAATAACAATATATTTATCTCCCAATTAATAACAATATTTTTAAATTGTTATTTTAGTTTAGTCAGAGCCTAGACTGGGTTTGAAATCTCATCTCCACTCAGGCAATTTCCCAGTGCATCCAAAACAATCTTTATTTAATGTCACTCATTAACATGTTCATGCTAGATATATCATTATTTTTTAAAATTTTGGATTATTAAATACAGGGACCTAAATAAAAGGTCACTATATATATATATATATATATATATATATATATATATATATATATATATATATATATATATATATATATATATATATATATATATAATACTTATGAAATATCCCATAGCTGTATTTCAGATATCATTAAGCATCATTGCTGGTTATATATATATATATATATATATATATATATATATATATATATATATATATATATATATATATATATGCTGGCTTCACCATTTACTGTGGACTATTTAATACCCTAATTCCAACCACAGCGAATGTATGTTTCTTTCTTAAAATAAATTATCATCTGCACAAATAGTTACATAAGTTAATGAAGGAAATTGTTTAAAGAAAAAAAATTTAATGCAATAAAATATAAAAATTTTAAATTTTTATTTGTAACGATTTTTAAAATATATGTTGGCAGAATTAGATAAGATAAATTTTCTTAATTAAATAAAATCCATTAAAGAATGCAATTAATGTATGAAACAATTTAATTGAAAGAAAAAAATTGATAACGGAAAATTTGAAACAATAGGCTACTAATACGTAGTCTAATTAAAAATAGAATTGAAAAGGGTATAAATAAATATTTTTTATTTTGTTCTGGATCTTATGCTTACTGTAGTCTGGCTGAATAATTAGTTTTATTCAGAATTTTTTTTTGAAAGAAGTTTGTTGAAATTTACAAAATAAATTTTCTGCAAAAGGTTGCTGTATTGTCTTCAAGGCATAGTATTTTGCTTTCTGCTCAGCAGATAGATCTAAAAATTCAAAATGTGCTACTTTGCAAGAATGATGGAGTAATCTTCTTTGCCTTTGCTCTCCTGCCCATTCCTGAGACCGTAGTCATAGATATGTGAGCCAGCCAAAGAACCAAGAAAAATGCTGGATGAATGCCTAACCTGTTCAATACAAATTTTTTTCCATGGAAAATAAAACAACATCAAAACTCAAAAAATAACTGCCACACCACATCAAAAAAACTTCCATTCTTACACCAGCCTTCCAGTTACTGATAACTATCTCCTAATTTGAAATATGTTTTATATTTCCTTAATGTAGATATAAATGTCTGATTTGTTATTCTATTTATATATGTTTTTGAAATCTATATGTTTGCCTTGAAAAAATATATTTCATTAATTGCTTTCTTTTCTCTTTCTTTTTTTTTAAATATTGTAATGGGGGGGGGTGATTTATTACATATAATGGCGACAATAGTTCTTATTAAATTAAGTGAAAAAGTGTCATTTAATTTTTGCCATTATACACCCGTAATTAAGTATTTATTTTATATAGATATTTTACTTAGAAAGAAAGGAAGGCAAATTATAGAAAGTGCAAATCCTATTCTTAAAAAAAATCAGTATTTAATTGCTAAAGATTCTTTCGAATGACTATAAGAAGATCCTTATCACTGTCTTTATTTTTTTTTAGTCAATGAAGGGTTATGAATTTAAAGTTCTATTTTAAAGAGTGTAAAATAAAACAAACATTCACATTTATATTTTTAGTAATAAGAGAGTGTACATTTGACAATATATATATTAAAGTTTTTTTTTATTTTATAAATAGCATTGGCTCTGTGATAGATCAGTTAAACTTCAACTGAGTCAATAAAATATCCGCCCACTTGTGTTAGTGATCTAAATTTTATAAAGGGAAAGTTACTACTATTTTTCTGCAGATTTTCAGTGGTAGTTGAGTTTCATAAAATATATATATTTTGCTGAGTTTTTTTTTTTTTAATTTAAAGGTCATTGACCATATTTATATGGTATTGTGCCCTGGGTGATCTGTGGGCATCTCAGCATATATACATTGCTTCTCTTTTAACAAGTTTGCTTAGGTTAACATACATACATATGGATCTTCATGAAAATAAATAAAATATTCTGGATCTCATATCTATCTCAGATATTTCAATGTACATAACTGGACATAAGCAAGAAAACTTCGTATTCTGAATCCGGGTCATGTGTTTAGTGAACAGATTCCACTTTTCTCTCTAACTCAGTTTAGAGATGGAGGGCTATCAGGTCTTGTGTTAACCTCTTGGTATCTCTTATGTCTCACACCCACAATATGCATTTATTGCCTTAGTGCATGGTCTTGTATATTTATATTTATTTTTGAAATCTTTCTCGAAATATTGTTGAAATGTTTCAATCATAGCTGGAAATTTCTGCTGGGGTCACTATTTCATTTCTTTAATCATTAGTAGAGGGCTGTGATTTAAACATGTCCAATAAGCATTTAGTTGAGTTTGACCACTTATTGATTCCCATATGATACATCCATAGAATTAATGAATCATGTTTCTGTCTTGATTTTTATGTAACCCATTCATTGGCTGGAAATATTTTTTTAAAAATTTATAATATAAATTTTGTCTATCCTTATCATTACAAACAAGGGATCTTTTATATATATCTGTACATGGTTGTAGGGTCATAGCCTGCAGCTCAATCAGTGTAGTATTGTTTTTTTGTGTGTGACACCCATATATAGATCTGATCATTATATAAATATCTACTTGTTAAAATTCATGCTCAAATTCCTCCTTAGAATCTTGTCTCTCCTTGACCACTGGGCATACATTAAGAATAAATTCTAGTGAGGTTTGGAGAATAAGTCACTTAGTAGCAATCAAGAGTAGTAGGTGATGTCAAACCATCTCTACCTGCATCTCTAGGTTAGGTTAAAGCAGCTCTACTTTGCATACCATTACAATATATATATATATATATATATTATATATATATATATATGTATATATATATATTATATATATATATATATATATATATAATCTCTTCAGAAACACTGTAACTATTAATTAGTAATATTTTCTCTAGTTACAACTTTTAGACAAGCTTTATAATAAAAGAGTTTCTCTGTACATCAATTATTAATAGTAACTAATACTTATGAATATTCAATTATGGAAATAACACCTACTTAAGCACTGTAATTAATTAGCTTTATATATAATCTATTAAACTGGAAAATACATAAACATTCTAAATTGAATTGATTAGTCGTATATATACAAAATCTACAATTTTAGCGTAAGGTGCATTGATGCTCGTAATCTGGGGTTTATTCTAGGCCTAATAAAATTTGATCATTTTTTTTTTTTTTTACTTTTCAGATTTAGTATTTTTTTTTGTTGCGTGGCCCAATCATAATTAACAAAGTCACTTATTAAAAAATAGATAAAACGCTTATGAAAAAAATTTAGCTAATTTGGAAAGTAATGAATTGATTATGCATTACTGTAATTTGATTCAAAAAATAAAATAAATGATTGTGAAGCTTCATACACAGAAGTTGAGCGGTTGAGAAAAAGTCTTAAATATGATTGATAAAATATAGCCCAAAGAAAACATAAATAAATACTAATCATTGTCATTTTACATCTTTATTTCAGAAATGTGATGTAGTTATGAAAAGTGACATCAGAATTCTTATAAATAAGAGGATGGCATCTGTTTACATCATCTTGGTTTTGAACATATGACTAAAGTATTTGATCAATATTCGAATTACTACATAATAATTCCATAAAATTTTAATGTCTTTATTGCTTGGCACTGGCACTGCATAGAAGGTCAAGCGCCAGGATTCAGGAGATAATATTTAATGATATATCTATTATATCAACTGATCTAAATTTAAACAAAAAGTCCAGATTCATATGTTCAAGTCATTGTGTACGATTTTTAAAAAAAACTATATCTTTTTGCTAAAATAACTGTCACACATTAAACATGACAATAATCGAAAATCCTGCAGTAATTAACTAATAATTTCATTATTATTGTTTATAGCAAAAATATTAAGTATGATTTTGTAAAATCAATTGACTTCAGCAATACGTAAATGATTAGCAGAAATTCACTGCGAATTAAAAAAAATAATTAAGGCAGTATTTATATTGTTGTTTTTTGTTTTGTTTTTCATTTTATTTGTTTTTATATTAACAGAAAAAATATATAGTTATAAGCAAAAACAGGATTTACATATTGATTTTGTTTTAGAGAGCACAGCACCCACGTAATCAGGAAATTTTGTTATAATATTTGAAAATAATTATTTACCAATGCGTGTCTATTCTTATTATAAAATTGCTAAATGATAATATAAGAGGAGAGATTATTATTGCTAGAAACAAAGTCTGACACATTGTAACTAAGAGTGATGTTATAGAAAGAAATGAAGTAGTTGTAACTTTCCTCTTATTTTTTTTTTTTTTTGATAAATATCTTTCGAATAGTTTATAGGCGACCTAACTATTATACACACATGCGCTAAAATTGATACTCATTTGCTACTATCAAAAACTGTTTTAAAACCATAGAATATGGAATACCTTTGACTAAATTTATAATTTGACCAATTGAAAAAAAATCGTTATTTTTGGCTTTAAGAATGCTGTACTAATTACTGTGTTAATCATTCCTATTAAATACTAATTGCATACTATTTTTAATAATTTGAATGTTGTCTATAAAATAATTTGTTATAAGAATTAATGTTAAAGTTGGTTTATCTAAAAATAAATTTTAGGTAAGGATGGATTGCCCATGCTTTTAAAGCATTTATTAATGGGGGAGTGTATGCTTATTTATCACATGTATGTGAAGATTCATATAATTTTATATATGTTAAAAATTGCTATAGTTCTAATTAATGATATTATACAACAAACCACCACTCAAAAATTGTATGGTCATTCCAACTTCAGATAATAAAAGAGAGAAAAAGAAAAACTACTCTGAGTTTTACAGTGACTATTCACATCGATTTGTAACCTACAAATACTTCTACATATAGAAGATGCTGGTCTGATTTTTAGTTTGCTGATGAGATATTTTTTTTTAGTTTCCTCATCAGAAACATTTCTTTGTGAAATATTTCAACACCATGTCTACATTTAGCTCTCCAATGTATTATATTCTATGTCATATATTTCCAATGGAAACAAGTGTCAGTGCATTTCTTTAAAATGTCATTGAGGTAAACTTTATAGCATAGACACTGTCCACCTCTCCTACCAAACCCATGTTTAAGTTTACAATAAAACACACTTTAGGATGTATTCCATTGTGCATTTAATGTACATGTCCAATTCCTTGATTTAGATGGCATCTACCTCTCCTTCATGTTTGTTATAAAACACACTATTAAAAAGACTTCCATTGTTCATTCATTTTACATGTGCTATACACTGAAGATGTGATTTTACAATAGTGAACTCAATTGTGTTACAACCTGCAAGCTGAAGAACATATTGATTGCTTATATAATCTTGTCACTATATATTTTTTAATTTTATAGAATATACATAATTAAAACTTTTCTAATGCCTTTATATTACAATGGGACATTCATGTTTCACATCCATGAAGTAAATTGTGTAAAATAACAACTCTACATACAGCTAACTTAGTTGCACTGGCTATTTCCTAATATGAAATACTTTATTTAAAATACTAAAGTGATTAACTATTATTCAGTTGAAATCGATGGTTGTCTACTGGGTAAAACTTTTATTTCAAGATCAGTAAGAAATGCAGTTTTGTAATACAAATTCTGTCCTTATAACTAATTAATCAGACAAGCTAGTTTAACAGAAATGCACCTTGGTGATCATTTGCCTTTTTTCTGAAGTATTTCTCTATATATCTAAATAAGAAAAAAAATGTTTAATAGACTTTTAAATATACATATATTTAAAAGCACCTTATATTAGGAATTTATTTAAATGTATTATTTATTTAATTATGATAACTATTATAAAACGGCAATGTATTTTATTAAAGTAGTACTGTAATTAAACAATATCGATTTTAGAAATTATTTTTATTTTTATTTTAGAAGTACATGAATATAAAGGTGACCGAAGTAAGTTATGATTAATGTGTGTGAATATAAAATATCTCATTATATATATATTATTATTAAATTTTTCACTAATATTTTCTTACCTCATTAGCATACATATAGGTTTCATAGCAGTGGTAGAGTTGAGAACTAAGAGTTTAAAGTTATTACATTGCTGCCTATTTTACTTACCTTCAGTTTTCGAATTTCATGTTATTTACATATGTATTCCCAGCCACAAAGCATTCATCATTTTTATTGTGTTTAGTTAAGCAACTGTATACATAAATCAATATTTTTACTCCCTGAGGTAAAGTTGCAATCTTTACCATATATATATATATATATATATATATATATATATATATATATATATATATATATATATATATATATATATATATATATATATATATATATATATATATATACATATACAAGTAAGGCATATAATTTATCTCTGATGCTGATTTGCTGTGTGGGAATAATTCATTAAGACCATAGCAGTATGTTGTAAGTACACTTTCTTTTGTTACAATTTAACTAATTTTAAGTTTAAAATCTTACAAGTGAATACCTGTTGCTTTCATTCTTGCTGATTAAGTACTTAAGCCATTAACACATTCATGTGCTGTTTCATTAGTGAAATCTATTGTTCACTCTCCCAACCCTCATTTACTTTTAATAAAATTGTGGCATGATATTTTACTAATTTTTTTAAATAAAATAATATTATTTTTAATAGCAAGTTTTGAGAAATAATTTTGAAGCTTTAAATGATATTACTTTTAACTATTGGAGATTCAAATAAGAATAAAACTTTACTTTTAATTGCAGTTTTAACTATAATATTGAAGATAGAAATAACATTATTTTATTAACATTGAAATATATGTGTGAATTCAGCATACCTGACTTAAGCTTATATATATATATATATATATATATATATATATATATATATATATATATATATATATATATATATATATATATATATATATATACCCACATGTGACCATACTTTAAATTCCAATATAATTTAATCAATGTATTATTCTGCTTGATTATTAATTTACCTATTTATAATAATCACATGTGCATAGATTTCAACTGAGTAGAACAACATGCAGTACAATATATTGGAGTTTAAATCAAGGTATGAGGTTAAGTAAGAAATAAAGAAAGATTAAACTAAGATTTGCAAAGTGAATCTGTGAATCTTTGAATCTAAGATTCGCAAAGTGTATCTTACTGTTTCATATTTTCTCAGTTGCAGCACAAAAAAAAGTTACATTATAAATGAATGATCAATAAGCATCCCTTAACAAAGATTGACTTTATCATTTACATGGAATATTATGGTGCTAAGGACAAAAAAACTAACATGAAAGGATGAAGTTTCTTTACAAACCCATATCACATACTTGTTGGGGTAAATTAGACTGTACGTGAATGCATTTAAATTTATTGACCCTTTTGCCTATAAAATTGATTTGTGGTAATCCTATTGATAATCAGCTAACACCTATATATATATATATATATATATATATATATATATATATATATATATATATATATATATATATATATATATATATATATATATATATATATATATATATAACCAAAGTCTATTTAAATACCAGAGATCCTTATTTGAGTACTATCTTTCTTACTAATTTTTTACCAACAAGACTAGGTACAACATAGCTTCCCTTTTTATTACTGGAAATTTTTAGTTTATTTGAGTCCCTTTTTTATTACTGGCCATCTGTATATTTTCTGGAGTTATTTCCCTGGGCCTGGTGGGTTATTGATGAATGGTTTAAAGTTTTTGGCATTATATGTTTCTTTTACTCTACCCTTATCCTTCAATAGGTATACCTTCAGGCCAACTACCCAACTTATTACATAAGGTCCCTGGTACAATGGGAACATTTTTATATTTATTTTTGTCCCAGTCACTTGGTCATGAGGTTTGTACATGTACTTGTTTCATTACCTGGAATTGATGTGATTTCTGCCCCATTTGCAGTCTTTTTTAGCCCTTGTTTCAAATAATGGTGCAGTACACACTGATCTACATCAGTATCAATCATTTGATTCTTGCTGGTTAGTGGTATCTTAATCAAAGATGGTCATGACTTCCCAAAGTGGAGATGTATTGGTGTCAGCCCAGTAGATTCATTGAATGTCCTGTTTATGAACCTAAAAATTTCCTCAGTTTGATTTACACAACACCAATTGTTATGAGTTACATGGGTTTTAAACAAGCAGTTTATATACCACATAATACTTTTGCAGGGCTTGGAGTATGGGTTTCTTATAGATGGTTGGATGTCTTTGAGGTTTTGGCATTTCTTACAAGTTCTCCATTATTGTCTCATGAATGTAGAATCATGATCCAATAAAACTACCTTCAGCTTCCCAATCATTATAAACTGTCATTTCTTGTAATACCCTGATTCCAAACCATGAATCTGCTCTCAGAATGGGATAGGCCCACACATATTTGGAAAACAAATCATAGGTGACAAGAAGGTATCAGAATCTTTGATATGGTGGCAATGAACCATAATGATCAATTTCTAGGATCTCATTGAGTCCTGAAGGGATGATGAATGCACTGATACCACTAAAACATTTATACAGCAGTTTATACCTTGCACAGATAGTACATCTTAGAAGGGTAATTAGTATGTCTTCTTACATCTTTTGTCAATTGAATTGCCACCTTAGGGCTTTTTTGTTTTTCCTGGTGCCATGATGCCCTATTAAACCATGCATGTAGTTAATCATATGGCTTCTTGGGTCTTTTAACACAAGTATCCTCCAATATTTGTTTTCCTCTTCAACTTTCTGCACAGTAGCTGATTCCATAAATGATATTTTTTTCCTTTGATGGTAGTGGGTCTGTGAATTGGATTTCCTTGCTGCTATAATACTTGGATCAAATCCCTGTACTGGGGATATCCCTCCTTCCAGTACTGAATGTTCTTCAGCTTTTGATATTTCTCTTGGTCCAAAATGTTAGTCATAATCACATGTAGCTGATCAGCCAATATCAGAAACATGGCTTCTCAATTCAATATCACTGCCACAATGTTTTCAGGAGGCAGGGAAATAAATGACCTTATAATGGAACTTTTGTAATTCTCATGTTCCACTATATGAAATGATCATTGTTCAAATAACTATTGTTTAGCAATTCCAACTATTGGTGGTCCATGATGACTATCACTTCTGAGCCCAATAATATCTGCTTGAATTTGTTGCATTCCCACATTATGGTCAAAATTTCTTATTTGGTAGCATTGTAATTCTTCTCCAATTCCTTCAAAGTATGGATGCTAAAATAGAGTACCTGATGTAGACCATCAAGGGTGATTAGGAACAGCATGGCATACAGACCTTTCTAACTACTATCAGTTTGCAATTAGAATGGGCAGGTGAAGTCAGTGTAGTACAACATTACCACTTGCAAGAAATTTTTTATCCAATTAAAGTCTTGTTCATGGGCATGCATCCATTCTCATTGGTGGTTCTGTCTCAACAACCCCAAAAGGGATGGTGTATCTTTCACAAATCATGGTATAATCTTGATAATAATTCCAAAGCCCTAAAAAAGACATAATGTGCTTTCTGTTAACTGGTATTGAAAAAAATTTCAGTAGATTCAATCTTGTTGGAATTGTTTCTGATTCCTTGTCCATTTACTATGTATCCCAGGAATAAAATCTCCTATAAAGCAAAACAACTTTTTATAGGTTTACTGTGATGTTTTTTGAGTGCATTTGTGGAAAAATTGTTCTAGGTGCTCTAAGCATTCCTTGGGCTCTTTCAGTATTATTACAACATCATTCCCATAACAGATTAGTGTTTTAAGTTTTCTGACAGAATTTGGTACAGACATCTTGTTAGGATAACACCCTCGTTTATCATCCCAAAGGGTAATATTTTGAACATGTGCATTTTCACCTTATGCTTGATCATATCATATTTCCTATGCTAAGGGTGCAACATCATGTTCCTTTAAGTGGAAGTTAAGTCCAAAGTGAAAAAGATATTATTTGCAGTTAACTTGACAAAGGATTACGGTATAGGAGGGTGAAGTCCCCCTCCAGTATTATTATAATATTAAGCATCCTAGCATTCAAGCACAGACTAGTGGATCAACCTTTCTTTTTGATAACCATCAATGGGTTATTATAGGAGAATGATCCTTTTTGATCATACTAATCAATCATCTGCTGGATCTGGGTGCTTACTTCTTTTTGCTACAGGAAGGGAATGGGGTATCTTCTGTTACCCATATACTTTTCACATAGCCCTTGATTTCTTCTGGATTCTGAGAAAATATCTGTTGATTTTCCATTAATAACTACGGTTGCAACTGGTATTCTTCTTCTATAGCTTTTAATAATGATTTCTTAACTTTATTTTGCATGATGACTTCATCATGGTTGGCTTTCTTATACCAAACTTAAATGTCTTGGGGTTTGTTCATGCCATTTAAGCTACCCCTCATCTGGTTGAAGGTTAACCCATTTTGCCATAGTTAAGATACATCCATGTTGAGCCAAGAAATATGACCCAATTATAAATTTTGAAGATTTAAATGGCATTACTTTAAACTATTGGAGTTTCAAATAAAAATAAAACACTTTTAATTGCAGCTTTAACTATAGTATTAAAGATTGAAATAAGACTATTTTAATAACATTGTAATATTACAAGTGGATATGCATTTGTTGATGACTAAGTCATTCAGCCATTAACACATTCCTGTACTGTTTCATTAGTGAAGTCTATTGTTCACTCTCCCAAACCTCAATTACTTTTGATAAAATTGTGGTGTGATACTTTACTATTTTAAAATAAATAATATTATTTTTAACAGCAAGTTTTGAATATAACTTTGAAGATTTAAATAACATTACTTTAAACTATTGGAGATTCAAATAAGAATAAAACATTACTTTTAAAATTGCAGTTGTAACTGTTATATTGAAAATTGAAATAACATTATTTTAATAACATTGAAATATATCTGTAAATTCAGCATACCTGACTTTAGCTTATACCCAAATGAGACCATAATTTAAATTTGAATGCAAATTAATCAATTTAGTATTCTTCTGGATTATTAATTTGCCTATTTGTAATCATCACATGTTCAGAGATCTCAACAAAGTAGCCCAATGCACATACACACTACAATAGATTGGGGTTTAAATCACGTTATGAGGGTAAGTGAGGAATGAAGAAAGATGAAACTAATATTTTCAAAGTGAATCTTACTGTTTCATTATATATATATATATAATATATATATATATATATATATATATATATATATATATATATATATATATATATATATATATATATATATATATATATATATATATATATATATATATATAAACATTAAGGCATAAAGTTAACAATATAAAATCAAAACTACCCCAAATCAATATAAAACTAAGACCAGCATAAAATAATATTAAAATCTATTAAAATAATAAATTTTCAATAATAAAGACTTTTTAATTTTTCTTTTGATTTCATTTCTCTCAAAATAAAAATAGATATCTTAGTTCTGCTTTGTATGTCCATGAAAAAGATACAGGCCACTATTGGTTTGGGTGAAGCTAAGGTTGTCTTCTTTGAGAGAAATGAAATCAAAGGAATAAAGAGTCTTTTTATTGAAAATTTATTATTTAGAAGCAATTAACTTATTGAAGAGTTCTTTTAATATTAAGGGTGGTTGGGAGAGGATTGAATTTGGGGTTGTTTATAATATATTTAAAATTTGGGTTTTTTTTGTTAATTATTTTATATTGGGTTGTTTGTATTAAATTTATATGGTGTGTTTTAATTTTATATTTAAATATATTTATGATTTATTTTTATATATATATATAGATATATTTATAATTATATATATATATATATATATATATATATATATATATATATATATAGTAAAAATATATATATAATAAAACAAAATTATAAATAATTTTAGTTTACACTTTGTAGTCTTTATAAAGATAAAAGTATGAAATATAAAAATATATTTGTATATTAATATTGGAACGAATACAGATATAAATTTATTTATTATATATATATATATATATATATATATATATATATATATATATATATATATATATATATATATATATATATATATATATATATACACATACAGGGGATTTTGGTACAGATGTACTTAGTATCTACATTTCAACATCATGAACCAATAGTAGGATAATAATTGATTCTTTGGATTTGCAAAAGCGATTTATTGTAAGACTGTAATTTATAAATTCAATGTGTGATCTAAACCCTTTTATTATTTTTCATTAACAAATTGGTTTAAAACTCTTTTTATTATTTGTCTTTTCAATTTTTTATTTGGTCGTCGGAAAAAAAAGTGAAATGGAGAAAAAATATAGTCAATTGTATGATTTCAAATTTTATATTGATTCTTCATAATTGTACCTAATATTTACTTACAAATGAATTTATAAATTAAAATGTATAATTTCAACAACCACTTATCACTTACAATTGGAAGGTTTGTTTGAAATTTTTATTATTTTTATTTGTCTAAATTTTCAAATTTCTTATTGGTTTTCAAAAAGGGAAGGAAAAAATATGGTCAATTGAGAATGTTGCCAACTTTCATCAAAGCAGCAATACTAAAGACTTAAATAATTGTCTGCTACTAATTTATTTTGTTTTATCTTAAAAAATCTTTTTTTTTTGTTATTCAATAGAAATCACATTGAAACAAAAAGACCCCCCCCCCAAAAAAAAAAAAAAACAACCAGCTTGCTTTAAAACAATAACAGATTAAAAAAAAACTTAAAATGAAAATTATTTCTTTCATTAACCACTGCTGATATTTGTTTTCTTCTTACTTCCAGAAAAAAAGATATTCCCACTTCATATAAATAAAATAATATAGTGGTCTTGACAATGATGAATTCCATTTCTTTATCGGCAACCTAATTCAGGGTGAGAATTTTCTGTATCAATGATGGTGGATAAAGATATTTTTGAAGAAGTAAAAGGTTTAAACAGGATTTTTGGGCATCTGTATGGAATAAGTTTTTAAAGCAGGAAACCAATGAATAGTACAATTTCAAAAAAATATTTTACTTTCATTTTATAATTGTGAAATTGTTGTATTTTTTTTTTTTATATTTTCATTTTGAACCTGGAAAATTTATAGAGTAGGTAGATATGCACTGTTAAAGATCCAACTTTTATTTATTAAGATCATCAGCCCAAGCCACTAGCTCAATGAAATGCAGAGATTTATAAAATATAAATTATTTAAAATATATCTTCAATATAAAAAAATAAAAGTCACTGCCAGAAATTAACACACAAACAACTTTTATTAATGTACATATATAATCATTTAAAATTTGAGGAATAACATTTATTCTTTTAGATTTTAATATTAACTTTTAATTTAAATTATTGTTTTAAAATTTTAAACTATCTGCACAGATGAATTTAATAATATTTTTTAAGAGTGCCGAGTATGAATAAACTACATAGATTCCATTTGAAAAGAAAATATTCTATCCCTTATTTAACCTTATGCCAAAAGTTCGCAGTCAAACTGACATCAATCCATCTGATACATCGATGTATTCAATGCAACATGAATACGACAGCACAAATATCATACTGTCAGGAATTGCACATCTGAACAGTGTGATTAAAGAAGATATTGATTCTCATCCAGACAGGAATACTATATCTGTCTGACAAGAAGAGCAATAAAAAAACTCCATAGAAAGGTACTGTGTTTTCCATCTTACTATCCCCTTCCAAAGGCAAAAAGGGGGTGTGCAGCGTATAATGTGATCCTGCATGTAGTGAAACTCATACTACATTTACTAATTACACCGATATATCTGATCCATTGACTCAATCTAACTATAAAACAAATAACCTAAGATTAACTCTCCCTTAATTAATTAATATAACTTTACAAATCTATATAGCCATTCATGTCTGATTTAAATTTAACATTTATATAATTTTTCAAAGATGAATTTTATAATAGTTTGTTTTTTAATGTTGAGTACAGATCGGCTACATAGATTACATGGTTAAAATCATTTCAAAATAAACATAAATGATCAAAATATAAAGTCATTGATGGAATTGCAGAGGGAAATTTAGAAGAAACCCAATGACATTCATTATCAGATGCCGCATTGACACCAATAACTTAAAAGAAATCTGAATAAATACATTTTAGATACTACCGTAAGGTATCATTATTTACTGAATGTCTATATATTTTAATCAAATATGAAAACAAAAACATAATTAAACATTAACTAATCTATGCAAGTGTCTATACCAACTTAAATTTAATGCATTTAAATGATTTATACAATAATATTAATAAAAATAAAACAATGGAAATGATTTTTAGCAAACTCAAATGTATAAAAATTAAACATTAATAATTGATTTGAAAAGTCAGATTAAAGTTCATTTTAAAAAAATTAGGTTTAGCTTGTCAAATCTTTAAAGTTCTTAATTACTGTTAGTAAAATTTTTCTCTTTATATCTTACAGTAGAAAAACTCATGGTTCCTGGTGTCAATTCTCACGAAGTCTTTATTTGAAGACTGGTCTATCTGAAGGTGGCCTTAGCTGGTTCAATCCATGTATTACAGTCATTTCATTTTTAAATAAGTGATAGAGAGTGACAAGTGAGTCTTATCACTCTTTTAACAAAAACAATCTGGAACTGTTCTTAATTTCAATATTTTTCTTTTTATACCGATCGTAAGGATTCACTGAACAATGGTTTCCTGTTCCAATGTTTTGTTACAGTCCGGGCCTTCATTGCTGCTTCTATTGGACATCTAATTTATTTTTGTTCTCTTATCTATATTTCACCTGACTTTTTTATATAAGATCCCCAAGGGCTAGCTTGCTTTTCGATAATTAATAAGCACACCATTTCCATTTACAAAAATATTTTATCTTTAGATCTTGTACTTTTTTTATAAAAAAGTACATTCAAATTTTTTTTTTAAAAGAAAATAATTTTTAAAGTTTTGAGTCTGTGTGATATATTATATATGTTAAACAACTTTTAATTTTTTTTAGCTTTTAGTTTTTATTTACAAATTTAAAAAAAGTTTTATTCTAATTTTAAATTAATGTAACAGCATGTACCATTACAATATATATATATATATATATATATATATATATATATTTCCATTCTTGCTATTAAAAGGTGTGAAGGTTGCCTTGACAGCAGTTAGAGATATTGGTTGCTATATTTACTGTGAATGTTTAGGTGGTTACTGGTTGGAAACTAATTATATATATATATATATATATATATATATATATATATATATATATATATATATATATATATATATATATATATATATATATATATATATATATATATATATATATATATATATATATATTCCCTAACCTCAGGAAATATATAATAATAATAAAATGGGACTAGCTCAGATAAATGGTTATGCTCGGCCCAAAATAGATAATAAAAATATTCTATCTTAATGTCCATTGTTTAACTAGCTCTAACTAATAGGAAATAATAATATGGTTCAGTATTATAAATTAAATAAATAAATATTTATTAAATCATGAGACCATAAAGTGAGATACAAGTGGTAATATGAATTACATTGAGCCAATATCTTACAGGATACCACCTCAATGGCATAAGAATACTGCCCCCCCTATTATTTAAAATAATAATAAATCTATAGCATTCTTACAACTTTAAAACAATTAATTAATTAAGATAATACTACTAAATAAATCCTAATCTCTTTATCCAAAATAATATAATGAAAATAATCTCAGGTTCTTTAAACTAATTTTACTCAACTTATAATCTTATGTAGCTAATCATGATACGGGATTTGATATCACCCTCAACTACTACTACTACTACTACTACTACTACTACTACTACTACTACTACTACTACTACTACTACTACTACTACTACTACTACTACTACTACTACTACTACTACTACTACTACTACTACTACTACTACTACTACTACTACTACTACTACTACTACTACTACTACTACTACTACTACTACTACTACTACTACTACTACTACTACTACTACTACTACTACTACTACTACTACTACTACTACTACTACTACTACTACTACTACTACTACTACTACTACTACTACTACTACTACTACTACTACTACTACTACTACTACTACTACTACTACTACTGCTACTACTACTACTACTACTACTACTACTACTACTACTACTACTACTACTACTACTACTACTACTACTACTACTACTACTACTACTACTACTACTACTACTACTACTACTACTACTACTACTACTACTACTACTACTACTACTACTACTACTACTACTACTACTACTACTACTACTACTAGCTACTACTACTACTACTACTACTACTACTACTACTACTACTACTACTAACTAGCTACTACTACTACTACTACTACTACTACTACTACTGACTACTACTACTACTACTACTACTACTACTACTACTACTAGCTACTACTACTGCTACTACTCCGATCTACTACTACTACTACTACTACTACTACTACTACTACTACTACTACTACTACTACTACTACTACTACTACTACTACTACTACTACTACTACTACTACTACTACTACTACTACTACTACTACTACTACTACTACTACTACTACTACTACTACTAATAATAATAATAATAATAATAATAATATAGGGTAAATGAGCAATTCACTGTATAATTATCAATCTTATCTATTTTTCCCATTATAATTATTATCAATAATATTAATAATAGTAAATAAATAATATAGTATAATCTTTTAGCTTTCATGTGATATCTTAAATAAAATATGTGGTATAATCTGCCAATCTGAGAATATGTGGCAATGAATAATATTATAATTCTGTATAATAAATTGTTTAATTAATTTATGACCATAATGATAATAATGATAATGAAATTTCTCTAAATAAATAATATTAAAAAATACTGTAAATTCTGAAATAAATAATCTTCTTCGTACTGGGCAAATATTATGTTTTAGTTCAAAACCATCTGTAATCTTGTGTTTGCGATGTGAAGGAATCAATTCAACACAAGAATTTATAAAAAAAAAAAAAACAAGTTTAACAAATTTTATTATAACATTTCCAACAAAAATAAACTATGTACAATGTTTACAATTAAAATAATCTTAGATAATTACAAACTCCTTCTCCACAAAAAAAATCTTATATATTTTAAAATATTCATAATAATACTACCAATAATATTCATGGATATATGTAGAGTTTCAAATATATTATATACAATCGAATGACACTATAATATGTTTCCATCAAAACATACACCAATTATGAAAACATAAATTACAGAAGGATTACTTATTTTAATATATGTCTATCAATTTATACTCAATTATTTAAAATAAATTATCATGACAGTGCTGATATTATTAAACGAAAATATATTTATTTCGGTTCGTTACTAAAATAAGTGGACCCAACTAATAATATAATTATCATACATTATACATCTTACTTGGTATTAATCTAATATAAACTTTATGTATGTGTTGATGCATCTCCTAAAACATAAAAATAATATTTATAGAATATAAATACTTGTTCTATTCTATATTGCTTCTTTAGATGTACCATTAAAAATATGCATTACATATAAGTTAAGAATATTTAAAATTTATTCAAAAGTTTCATGAATAATTTTATCATCGCTTATATTTTCATAAAAATAGTTTATTAAAATACAGAAAATTTGTATGATTCTTTATCTTTATTTTAATTTTATTCTCAATCTCATTTGTATCCATACTCAACATCATTCAAAGCACGAAAAACCTATCTTATCCTCTTCTAAATAATGATCTTTTAATTCCAAAATTATTTATCATTCTTCCTCAAAAATACAGTTTTTTTGATGCAATACATAGAAATTACGATAGCGATAAGATGCATAGGTATGAAGAACAAACTAGAGTATTAACCCAATAGTACAAACATATAAGATAGTCAACATGGCAACAGTGCACTGACTTCTCACTCTAATAACCTCCACTAAAAATAACATTGTCCAAGCTATTTGTTAAACTTTTCGGAACATTAATATTCAATACTAAGGGAAACATTGTCCATGGTAATATGCAAGTTACAGGGTTTCACTATATGAACCTGCATAATTACTAAGATAATAAAACTATATATATATATATATATATATATATATATATATATATATATATATATATATATATATATATATATATATATATATATATATATATATATATATATATATATATATATCCCATAAAAACCTACATCAAAGCATCACTTTGGTTTCTTTAGTATACTTCAAAGTCACTACCTTTTAAAATTTATTACATCACCAAAAATTCTTAAAACAATAAATAAAATTCAATAAAATCACCGATCTATACTATTCAACAAGAAAAGGTTACTTCACTTTAAAAAAAAAAGATTCTTGAACAAAATACAAATGACTGGTATCGATGTAATAAAATCAATACTTTAAATATTTTAAAAATAATAGGTTTGTTTTTTTTATTTTTTATGAAATGATCATGTAATTATAATCCAGCATTAACTCATACTATATCAGTAATATAAAATAAAAGTATGCATACTAACTCATATAAGTATATGTGTTTAATGTATTCACACATACTCATACATTCATACAATAATATTATAAAATAGTCCACACGATCTAAAAAAAGGAAACAAATACATCATTAAAAAAGTTAATATTTCATAACTCTTACCTATAGTGATAATCACTAGTTGACCACTTTTAGACGTTTTCTTAGTCCACATTTAATAAAATATTACATAACATAAACACTTATTCAGCAACTACCGTACTTAAAATATTAAAACTTTAACAACTATATTAAGAATCCAATATGAGACTTGGACACTTAATAGAAGAGCAACACAAAGACTTCAGACCACCCAAAGAAGTATGGAGAAATGTATGTTTGGAGTAACAAGAAGTGATTGAAAACGCAATGTATAGGTAAGAGAACAAACAGCTGTTACTGACCTCATTGAAAAAATTAAAACATTGAAGTGGAGTTGGTCTGGACATATTATTAGAAGATATGATAATAGATCAACAATTGAAATTTTAAACTGAATTCCAAGAGATTGCAAAAGACCCAGAAAGAGACCACATGTGAGATGGATGGTTGAAATAAGAAAGTGTGCAGGGATGATGTGGAGAAGAAAAGCTAAATATCAGAGAAGATGGATTAAACTTGAAGAGACCTTCATCCTGCATTGGATTTATAATGGTTGATGATGATGATGATGATGATGATGATGATGGTAATTATAGTACAATATTAGTAAATAATTTTATATGTACTTTTCCTATCTACAATTATGATAAGAAAACCTTAATATTAATATAAGTTCATAAATAATAAAAAAAATATAGCTACGTAAATCTCCATTCCATGACAAGTATTCATTTTAAAAAAATGTTCTTTTTTTTCCTCGGGTATTCCATTACCAAATCCTTGTAAGCCTTGAAACTCCCAATGCACATTGCTATGACAACTGTCTTAACACTTGAAGACAACAACTCTGCTTGTAGCATGGCACATGATCAATTGATTAAAAAATGATGAACAAAAATAAAAAGGAAAGTCGACTTTGAAAATCTGGATCCATCTATAAAAATAATCACTAATCTTTTCTTGAAAGAATATAAAAGTTATAGTCTATTGTTTATATCTTTCCGAATAGTGATTATCGAAGATACTATTAATTCATAATGTTTAAAAACAATTCTCCAGAGTTTTTCTCATTCCACCAGGATTCTGTATCGGCTTCTAATGTCTCTGGCATGGTGATATGGATTCAGGTATATTAATATGAAAAAATTGCACATTTTTGTCCATGGAACTTGGTATTTAACAATTTAATAAAACTATCTTAAAGTTATTACATCAGGATAATTTTTTGTTTATCCAGGAATATTTTTCTCTTCAGTTAATAATTTCCAATATCAGTTTTTAATGTTATTAAACAAATGCAATCTTTTTAAATAACAAAGACTTATCATGTAAAATATATTTGCATTATTTTTTAATCTTTACTTTTCTATTGTTTTGGAATAATAGATTAGAATAAATTCTTTAAAAAATGTTTTCTTTAAAGAGAAACATCTTCAGGAATTCTTATTATAATGATATACTTTCAAAATATTGAAAGATTAAAAGTTTGTACCATCTTACTCTCAGGTTTTTAGATAAAACTATCTTTTACCAATAAAATACATTTTTGCTTTTAATTTCTATAAACTGTTCTGTTTAATTCCTCATATAATGTACAAAATATTAAGATGACCAATAAAATATTTTCCTTTGTTAATAATTTTAAAAATACATTTTCAATTAAAGATTGTACTTCCCTCTCTTCTTCACACAAGTATATAATTACTCTTGGTATGAATCCCATATTTATTGTGACGTTAAAATTAAATTTTGACAATACACTTAGTAGGGAATTTTAGTTGCTCAACAGTGCATATTTAAACTGAATAAATTTATAGTTTTTTTAATACTCTCTTTTTAAAAAATAATTTATTTAGTACACTATATAATACTTTACTGTATTAAAAATAAATTAAGAGAGTTACTTTAAAAAAAAACTGACTTTTAAAGCACTGAATTGACTGATTAATAGCACGCTTGACTAACAAAAAGTGCACAGAAAAAAATTAACAGCAGCTTTTATACCAAAATAAATTAATAATTGGATTGGCTGATTAGTCCTTAGCTGATTATCTAATTTACATATAACTAAAATTGCACAATTAAAATTAAAAAATAAAAATGTTGACTCATCAACCAAATATTAATTATTACGTTACTTAATTTTAAATTAGTTTTATATTTTATTTAACTAACTAAACATTTTAAAATAACATTTTAAAAATAATATTTCATTAATTTATTCAACATTTAGTTTTAATGTATCTATTTTTCTTTAAAACAAAAATCTAATTTTAGTAACTACATTCATTTTTAAAAACCCTAATTAAATATTTATAATAGCTAATTTTTATATTTTATCTTGTGATAGACAATTAAATATTTTCAATTTTATAGTACAATTTTAAAGCAATTTTGAAACTTTACTAGAAAACTTGTAAGCACACATGTATGAATATTTACATGTCACATGACTTAAAATTCAGACAAACTCCATATCAATTTTTGTCTGGCTAGTAACAAAAATAAATGTTTAGTTGCAAAATATTATATTAAAAAAAAGATAAGATAATATAATTTAGAATAATAATTTTGATACTATAAAACTAAATACACATTTTCCCAAAACAAAATATTACATTTTAAATAAATAATTTTAAACACAACAACTATTAAGTATAATTCTTTATTTTATTGTAAGCTATTACTTTTAAAATTCTGCTATAAATACTTATTTAAAATATGTTTATTATATTACTTTACGATGACCAGTTTTACAACCATATAGCTTTATTTACCTGCTTTTTTTAATATATTAGCATAGTTTTATGCATTAAATATTCACATTTTACCTTAACTAGGCTTTTAAAAAGATTGTCATCATAACATAGTAATCATACCAATAGAATACATCTTCAATTTAATTTTTTTTTTAGAAAATTGACACAATAAATTTATTTAGGCCTAAAAAAACACTATATATATATATATTGTAACGGGCTCACACACTGTTACATTATTTTAAAAATTAAACATTGAAAAGTTCGCAAATAAAAACTTTTGTAAGAAATAAAAATTGAAAGTTAAAAGTCATGTAAATGTTATATATATAAAATCGCATAGATGAAAAATTATTAGAAGAAAACTTTATTAAAAAAAGAAAAGTTTTAAAACTAAATATTAAGAAAAAAAACTAAAAAGATTTAGAGATAAAAATATATCTTTAAGTTTGTATAATAAATTAATTAATGCTATTGTAAAATGGAAATGATTATTTTAATTAGTTAAAAGTAATCTAGCCCCTGGGCATTGTAAAATGTATAAGTAAAGGTCAGATAGGAGAGAAAAAACAATAGAAACTAATAACCAATAAAAGAAATCCCTCAGGAAATGGACCTCAGTGAAAAGACCATCACCATTATCATGACGTTATGTCCACTGAATCCAAAATTCTAATATAAAAGAAAAAGTTTGGAAATAAATTTTAGTGAGTGAAGAAAGAGCTGGGAAGAGAACAGAGATGTGAAAGCATAGGTGTGATAGAGTTGAAGGAGGAGGGATTGGAAAGACACACTCTTTAATCCCTTCAGTTTTGTTATAAAAAAAGAGAAAGAAAGAGAAATGACCAATTGTTTTCCTATATTGAGGTCCACAGGACATTGGGGGAATTAATACTGGCACCAAATTGCAGCAACTGTTAAGCATGGATTTTTAAAACAGTAAGAACTCTAACTAATGAACTTTAATTCTAAAAAAGAAACTTTTTCCAGTATGTTAAAACCATAAGAACATTAGTTAATGAATGAACATTAAGTATAAACTTTCCCAGTATTTAAATTATTGCAATAGAAATTCCTATCTGACCAAACTTAATCAGTTATTAATAATTATTTTATTGAATATATTATTATTATTTTGTAAATCATTTATATTAATTTATTTTTTCTGTTCTTTTAAGTTTTTTATTATGATTTTTTTTTCTTTTAAAATAAGCTTAATAAATGCTAAACTTAAGTTGGGTGTGAATGGCAGCATAGATTTATAATGTTATATTAGTTTAATTAAGGGGGTATATCTTATGTTATTTGTTTCGTGGTTGGATTGTGTCAATGGATTGGATATATTGGTGTAATTAGTACATGTAGTATGAGGTCTGCTACATGCAGGATCACCTTATATGCCGCACTCGGGTGAAATAAGCCTTTTTTATTGACCATCAGAGACAGATGATATTCCCTGCTCCTTGGATCATCCCTTTGTCTATGGAATGGGATAGTAAGATGGAAAACACAGTCATTTCCTATGGAGTTTTTTTTTATTGGTCTTCTCACCAGACAGATGTAACATTCCTGTACTGGATGAGAGACAATTATAACCATGCTGTTCAGATGTAAATTCCTGACAGTATGGTATTTGTGCTGTCGTATTCATGCTACATTGAATACATTGATATATCAGGTGGATTGACATTGGTTTAACTGCAAACTTTTGGCCTAAAGTTAAATAAGGGATAGAATATTTTCTTTTCAAATGCAATCTATGTAGTCTATTTTACTCGACATTTTAAATAAAATATTAAACTCATCTATGCAAACTTAAAAGTTAAATTATAAATTTAAAATCCAAAGTAAAAGTTATATTAAAATAATTCTAAACTAAATATGTTTAATAAATGTTTGTGTGTGTTATTACTGGCAGTGGCTTCTTTTATTTTTTTTTTAATTTTGAAAATATTTTTGGATAAGAATTCATATTTTATAAATCTCAGCATCAACATGAGCTAGTGGCATTGGGCTGATGGTCAGAATAAACCCATATATATGTAAAGTTAGATCCGCCTACTCTATAAATTTTCTAGGTTCAAGTAGCCTAGTGGCACTCTGTAGCACAGACATGGTAAGACTGCAACTTCCACTTTTTTTCCGACTGTTATAATATATATATATAAACTGGTTAAACACTAGCTTGATTTGTACTATGCTATTAAATGTTATCAAAGACATTTTCTCATTTCTTTATGTGCATGTGGAATTCTGGGTCTTACTATATTATTAATATATTTGCTTTGAGGCAAAATAATTAACACGTTCAAACTCTACCATCAACATATTTTTTAAATGACATAAATTTAAAAATATCAAACAAAACACCTCTCTTAATAGTAAGAGCAAACTCTAAATGAAATCTTTTTTTGACATTTTAATTAATACAAAATCATGTAGAAAATAATAAATAGAAAAGGTCATCTCCCCTTATATATATATATATATATATATATATATATATATATGTGTGTGTGTGTGTGTGTGTGTGTGTGTGAATAAATTTATATATCTAAATACAGATATGTAAATGTATTTATTTATGTGCATTATAATCATTATATATTTATCGAATATATTTCAAATTTATAAGGCCATTCATTTTTTATTTTATTATAGCACAACTATCTATATATCAGTACTAAAATTTCTATCATTGTACTATTATTATCTACATTGATAGGATAATATTCATGAAATATACTCAGTCTATATGGCTAGGTGAAAAATTAAATATAAAATACAAATCCCTCTCCCAAATGCGATTTTTAGCCAATAACAATACCTTGTAAATAAATACAAATTCTGAATTTCAAACAACGTGAAATTATGGTCAAAAGATTATCTTTTGATCATGCTGTTTGAAATTCATACTATAACTTTAGTATGATGTTTCTATTACCATTTTTATTTAAATTATATAATGCAAGCAATAGCATTTTATTAGAAAAATTTTAATGTAAACTTATATATCAGTTTATATTGAAGATTTATACTATTATATATGTACACAATATATATATATATTGTAACGATATGTAAATACGTTGTTACATTAAATTGAAATAAAAAATTTTAAGTTGGCATATAAAAAAAAGTGTATTAAAAAGAAAAAAAAACTAAACGCTAAAATTAAAATGTTTGTTAAACGTATATATTCACACAGATGCTAAACTTTAAAAATATTTTTTTTAATAAATAAAAAAAGGTATTTGAATGTATTTTTTTTTATAAAAAAAGATTTAAATATAAAAATAGTTTAAAAAAGAAATAACGTAAGTAAAAATAAAAACAGGTATTAATTAATTCCTGTAATCTGTAAATGGAAATGATTGTTTATTAATTATCCAAAAGCTGTCTAATTAAAAAGTCAGAGAGTAAATTAGATAAGAGAATAAAGAGATTTTAGCTTGACCAATGGAAGCACTAAGCCTTGGCTCGGACCCTAACGAAAGTGATGGATTAGTGACGTTTTGTTGATTGAATCCATGTGGATTAATATAAAAAGGGAAATACAGTTTTTTCGGGAGTTCCAGCGGTGTGTGTTTGAGAGTTGTGGTAGGATGCACATACCACACTCTCTATTTAAAAAAAAAAAGGAAAAGACTGTGATACCTTGAACCAGCTATTGCCATCTCCAGAACATTATCTTCCAATGGAGGCATCGCGGGAATTAAAAACAGGAACCTGGACTCTTCTACCATAAGCTATATGAAATGAACAATTATTAAAATCAATTAAGAACTTTCGTCAAGTTTTATAAATTGATAAACAAGCCAACTTAAATGTTAAAACTGACTCTTATCTGACTTTTGTAAGTTTTTAAATCAAATTAATAATGTTTAATTTTATATGTTTTTCGATTGATAAACATCATTTCCATTTTTTTTCTTATTGTAAAGATTATTTAAATGCATGAAATTTAAGTTGTTTATAGACGCTTGCATGGATTCGTTCATGGTTAATTATATTTTGGTTTTCATATTTGATCAAAATATATAGACATTCGATAAATAATGATACCGTACGGTATCTAAAATGTATTTATTCGGATGTCTTTTAAGTTATTGGTGACAACGCAAGTATCTTATGGTGAATACTATTGGGTTACTTATAAATTTCCCTCTGCGATTGTCGGTATCAATAATTTTGTATTTTGATCATTTATGTTTAATTTGAAATGTTTTTGACCGTGGAATCTATGTAATCGATCTATACCCAACATTTTTAAACAAATCTGTGCGAATGTATTTAAATGTTAAATTTAAGTTGGGCGTGAATGGCTATATAGTTTTGTAAAGTTATATTAAGGGAGGGTAATCTTAGGTTATTCATTTCATAGTTGAATTGGTTCAATGGATTGGATATATTTGTGTAATTGTAGATGTAGTATGAGATCCGCTTCAGGCAGGATTGCATATATATGCCACACACCTTCTGTTTGCCTATGGATGGGTTTGTAAGTCGGCAGAAGACCGCAGTCCATTCCTATGGAGTTTTTTGTTTATTGTTCTACTTGCCAACAGATGTAACATTCCTGTTGGTGGAGAGTCAATGTCTTCTCTAATTCTACTTACTGTTCAGATGGACATTCCTGACAGTACAGTATTTTGTGTTGTCGTATTTTCATGCTACATTGAATACATAAATGTATCAGATGGATTGGCGCCGTTTTGGCTACGAACTTTTGGCCTAAGGTTAAATAAGGGAAAGAATATTTTCTTTTCAAATACAGACCTATATAGTCTATTCATACTCGACTCACTAAATAAAAATTAAACTTATTGAAATCTTTTTAAATGTAAATTTACAAGTTAATATAAAAATCTAAAGGTTAAACTTATTCCTCGAATTTAGAATGATTTTATATGTGCGTAAATAAATATTTTTATGTGTTAATTTCTGGCAGTGGCTTTTATTTATTGATATTTAAGATATAAATTAAGATATAGATTTTTATCTCTGCGTCTCCGCTGAGCTAGTGACTTGGGCTAACGATCAGAATATTTAAATAAAGTGGAATCTTAACAGTGCGTATCTGCCTACTCTATAAATTTTTCTAGGTTTAAATGCCTAGATGGCGCCTTGTAGATCAGATACCGTTTTGCGGTTAGATTCGATCTTCACTTCCATTTCGATCATTATTATATATATATTATCCTATAGGTATTTTACTATATATATATGAAAAACAAAAAACCAAGTTAAAAACTTGCTAATGCTTGTATTTATGTCAACAGATGGCATTCTACCAAAAACACCATCAAGTGTATGTTTACATAAATGTCAGAGCAAGCATTCACTATCTCTAACTTTAATTCCACTTTCAGATCATGATTTCAAGCTATTTGCTATCATCAGTGAAAGACAGGAATAAGAAACTAGATATAAACACAAACTCTGAGCATTTATGAAACAGTTTCTATTCCCTTATATGTATTTTACTATGTAGATATATATCTTATACCCATATTTTTATAAACATACCCTTTTGTGCTAGTGCACCTATAAAATAATTTCCTAGGCAATAAAAAAACACAAATCTGTAAGAAACTAGTTAACTCAAGGATGTGATAGTTCCTATATTCATATTCATACCATTAGGATATGTCTTAAATTTACAAATATAAAAAACTCTCCTTCTGTTTTCTGTCTCTCATGGAAGAGAAATGATCTTTTAACATAACCACTCGTAAGTCATCAATCGAGTGATCAGGTAAATTGGAAAGTTTAGAAACTGGGCTATCTTCATTTTTTTATGTAAAACATCTAATCCTTGGTTGGTCATTCTAATATGTAGACTATTTGCTGATTCACCTATATAACGACTCAAGCATCTTTTGCATTCTAGTAAATATACCAAGTTCATAATTTTACAATTGATATAGTCAGGTATATATCATTTAACACAAAAAATGGTATCTCCCTGAACCATCTTTTAACACTAATATGTTTGCCTGTAAGGTATATCCTATCATCATATGATAAACATACATTTCCTGACACAAAAGGTAGTATCAAAATCTGTCCTTAGAAGTCTATTCCTAAGTAAAAACAGATGTTGGGACTAATGGAAAGGGATGTTTTTCATGTGAAGATAAGAGATGTCTTACATGCAAACATATTAGTGTCACGAAAATGGTTCAGAGAGATACTAGTCATGGTTTTAATTGGAAAATCCCTGTCTATTTTTATCATTTTTTGATATATTTTAATAATAATAATAATGATGATGATGATGATGATAATGATAATAATAATAATAATAATAATAATAATAATAATAATAATAATAATAATAATAATAATAATAATAATAATAATAATAATATTAATAATAATAATATTAGTAATCATAATAGTAATAATAATAATATCCCGCAGCAAATCTCTGTTAATGTAAGAAGCAATCTTTAAGCTCTCCGATGTAAGTATTTATATTTTTCTCTTGTTTCAACTTGTTATTCGCAAAACAAACGTAATACAGTACAAATCAAATCATATAATAGATTAATAGAATATTTTTTTAAAAAAATATTGGTGTGTATTCATATTGTTTTAAAAAAAACTGACTTGAGTCAGAATAATAAATCATGGCTACTGCCCAGTCAAGCATGATCGAGTTAAGCACCAATATGAAATTAACAACATCGTTAGTTTCAACATCGCCTATTTTGTATGCAAAAATACTTACAAGCAACAGCAATATTATAGCACCAACCCAAATACTGCATTTCCGAATAACAAATACAAATGATATAAAAAATGTAGATCTACCTACTTTAGAGGAATGTCAACTTCCACCCGCAATCTGGACAAAAGAAACACTTGAAAATGTGATGGACCATTTTAATAATACGGTGCCTCATGTTGTTTGAAACTTTTCGCAGGTTTTTTCACCAACTTCGCTAGTACTCACAGTAACAGATAATCAATGCTCATTATATCGTTTCCCAAAAGCTTTATTATATGAAGCAATTATGCAAAATGCACTATGGCAAACAATCTCTTGTATCGCAGACCATCCAAATTCATGATATATAACCATTGATTTTTATACTCAGCAGCAAAAAGAACATTTTCAATCCACTATTTTAGCACTCGATAATTATGCACTCGTAATTATAGATGAAAACCAGAAAAATATTATTACTGGAATGCTAAAAAATAATTATCTTAAATACAACTTTCAAGATTTTCAAAAAATGATAAACCCCATTTGGAAAAGTAATTGCCCTACAGCCAATATATTTAAAAGACACACCTATACCAATATGTAGTAATCATTTTGAATTTAAAATAAAACTCCATAAAAACGTAGATGCTGCCATGATCCCAACCCAAATTACAGATCAAGAAGCAACACTCTCTCTTCACATAAGAGGTTTAAAGCCACATTGTTTTGGCTGTGGACAGAGAGGCCACCTAGCAACTCAGTGCATCAACACCAAAGGCAATCACTGTGAACAAACCAAAATGCTCTCCCCAGAACAACCCACTGATTATGAAAATAAAATTTGTAATAACACTACATCCATTGACAACCCAATAATAGAAACTGGAAAAAAACAGGTTTAAACACCCACATACAAAAATGATAATGGAGCAGAATTGCCAATCCCAAAGACTAGCCAAAAAAATAATAACACAAAAATTAACATAGACACCCAAGATTCAAATGAAAATAACTCTCAAGAAACCACAACACAAAATGCAGTAATTACATCACAGGATCATCATCTCAATAAAACAAAAGGTGTACCAAAAAAAATCAACAAACAGAAAATAAACACACACAGCTATATAATGAAATTATAAATCAAGATAATATAAGGACAACAATAATAAAACAAACCACAATAATAAACAAAACTGCATCAAACTTAATGGATGCAATAGAACCGTCTCTTCCACCCATTCAAAAGAATATACCAGAGGGAAAATGAAAGCCAGGTAGACCACCTAAAAACCAAGAATCCAAAAAAGCAAAAAAAAAAAAAAAACAGACCAAAAGCACAACTCATCAGACATATACAACTTAGAAAATGATGAAATAAAAATGGATTTAAGCCAACAACAAATGGACAACTATTCAGTTTCATCGTAAATTGCCTGTATAGAGTCTGAACCAATATTAAATGATAGAAAAACTGATAATAAACCCTACCAAGTCTTAAATATGTATCAGCATCCATCTACTACAATATAAACAAAAATTTAGATTTAAAAAATCAATACCCTGTTACAAAATTATCCTGAAACATGAAGATAAAAATTGGATCTCTCAACATTAGAGGCTTAAATGTCATCAAAAAACTTTTTGAACTCAAACAATGGTTACATACAACACAATCACACATACTAGGGCTATTGGAAACAAAAATATACAGTTGCTCTCAAATTGATCCTTCAAAATATTTAGTCAGCCAAGGGTTTTGTGCATTCTCAAGGCAATCATCATTACCATCTTGTGGCACAGGTATTATTATATCCCACAACTGCCCTTTTGATTCTTTTAAAATTATATATATTGACTCTAATCTTATCATAATAACACTCCATCATAAAAAAAATCGCACTTAACCTAGTATGTGTCTATATATCACCAGGCCCTGTCATCATCTCAAAAATAATAGCAACAATAAATACAATGCTTACAGCAACACCAAATCCCATAATACTCCTGGGAGATTTCACCATGACCTACCAATTTTTGTCACCAAATGGATCCATCAAATAACAATCTCACTTATGAGTGCTGAAGGTTTTCTCCCTTCAAACTCAATATCTTTTAATAACAATAGATATGTCACTTATTGATTTGACTTTCTACTCACCAATGTTACATCATTATTTTAATCTTGAACTCTGTCCATCTATAATCTCAGATCATGCTACCCAGTTCATCACCCTCGACCTAACAAAAATACAGAATACAAAAATAGCCCATCAAAAGACTATGTGAATACTTCTTCCAGCACAAACAATTGAATTCCTATATTCTGAAACATATATAATGCTCCAAAAACTTCAAAACATGTCACTCGATCCAGTACAAAAGTATATAGCATTTACCAATATACTTTCTTTCAACATCAATCATATTACTTACAATTCAACAACCCCCACCAGATTATTAGCTTTGGCAGATGAACAACATAAAATAATAACCATTTCCAGACCAACTACAGATAATCAAACACAAATTAAAAAAACTTACAGAAATGTACAACTATACATGCAACATACTAAAGCAATATGTAGCAGTAAAAAAGAAAAATATATATCTTACACAACAACACACTTGGACCAGATCATACATACGGGGGGGGGCAATGGGATACCCATCCACAGTCAGAGTGCCTATGGCACTTGAAATAGATGGCTCTAGAACATCTGGACATAACATGATAAACCCAATATATCAACACTTTAAAAAAACTGCAAAAACAAAGTGTACATACCAAATGAGGACATATTTGGAGACCCTGAAACAGACACACCAATAAAAACAACTGACATTGCATTTCAACTTGCAACAATAACAAACACATGTCACCCAGGACCACAAGGAATTCCCATATTTGTGTTCAAACATCTTAGTCACTTCACAGCCAAATATCTAGCCAATTACATATCCCAAAAAATTTGCAACATACAAAGTCTATATCCAATTGCAATGCTTCCATTTAACAAAAAATCAACAGCAATATCATCTTTATCTAATCTATGACCAATTTCAATGGGAACTTTAGGATTAAAAATTATTGAAAGAGTAATAAAGGAGAAATTAGAACAACACATACTCCCTGTGTTATCATCAGCACAATATGCCAAAAAAGGTTCATCCATTGGCCAGGGTGCCTTAATGTACAATACAATAATTGAAGTAGTAAAAAAAAGAAAGAAATATGCACAAATTATAGTTCAACTAGATATTGAGGCAGCATTTGACTCAATGCCTATAGCCAAATTATTAGATATGCTGAAAAAACAATACTTCTATCCCTACTATATATAATAGCCAATCTGCTACTCAGCTGTGAAATTCACATCACAATGAAAGGAAAAATTCACCAGCCTTCCCACAAGGATCCCCCCTCAGTGCCTTGCTCTTTACAATATATATATATATATATATATATATATATATATATATATATATATATATATATATATATATATATATATATATATAAATGCTCTATTAATAGAGATACAGAAAAAATAAAAGGCATTTGAATCTCAAACACTGCTTTAAATATATCATGCATAGCCTATATGGATGATTTAACAATATTCGTCCCCTCTAAAAAGAACCTCCCCATATTACAAGAGATAATCAAGAATTATTCCTCAAATTACACAAATAAAACTGCTGTGTGGTCAATATACACAGGCAAGCACTGTACAGAGATATTTAATGGTAAACCATCTGCTTTATTTGGTTTCCCATTCTACCTTGGAACCAATGGAATGAGGCAAAAATTCAAAATAAATTAAAAAAGATACTGAAAAAATCACAGCCTCACTTGAAAAGTCATACCTTTCAATATACGCAAAGTTAGCACTATTTAATCAACTTATAATTACAAAAAATACCTACTACACACCTATAATCAAATTTGCAAAAACATTCATATCTAAAATCTCATCAATCTGTAACAAACTAATATGGAAAAGAAAGACAATGGCAATCTCTTTAAAAAATCTGAGCAGACCACCACATAGCAATAGACTTGGACCCCATACAATCAATGTTTTTTTTACACACAGGAATTAGTAAATCTAATAACAGAAATCATAAAAAGATTTCCAGACCTGGAGTATGTAATCAGTATAATATCCATAGACAGACCACCCCCTTCATATGGATATCTACCACACTGATTGAAGAACTCAAGCCAATATGCAACAAAATACCACTCAATAATGACAACAAGTATACATACAGGGACATTTATAATATACTATACCCAAACCAGATACCTAATCTACATCCATCAGTTCTTGGGATAGAAAACAGGCAACTACAGTAACAATTCAGAAAATGGTCAATAGAACCTAAATTATTTGATTTTCTACTTAAGCTTAATCTTAATGCTCTACCCACAACACATTTCCTTAGATTTTGTAGATTCTAGACAAATATAGACCCCATGTGTGGGTTATGTCATAGAGAATAAGAGACACAAGATCATTTTCTTCATTCCTGCAGTGCCCTAGAAACAATACATCACACAATGTTTACCACATACATAAAGGCTATCATTTCAATTGATGAAATAATAAATAAATTTTAAAAAGTCAACATCCCTGCTATTCATACAGCAACATATAGCCTTTATGCCTACTGGTGTACCAGATGCACTTTGGCACTTGCTAATAACCCTCGATGCTACCCAGCAACATTTTCAATAAAACTAGAACTGTTCAGAAAAAGAGACAGCATTCTAGCTCAAACAGATATGTTTGCAGCCACATGGTCACACTTGAAACAAAGATCCAGTCTATAAAATATAAAGTCCAATATGATAGATGATGACATTTTCAATATCAGCATTTTTTTCAACTTCAAAGAGATGCAAGCATAAACTGAACTAAATAGAGAACCAAATTTAAAAACAAGAAAGAAAGTATGTAGAAATGATAGACTTAAATACTAAAAGTTTTTGTAATTTGTTTTGCATTTGTAACAAATCAATATAGTACTAGATGTGACTCTGTAACTTTTTAGATTCAATAAAGTTTTGCTTTGAAACAATAATAATAATAATAATAATAATAATAATAATAATAATAATAATAATAATAATAATAATAACAGCAACAATAACAATAACAATAATAATAATAATAATAATAATAACAACAACAACAACAACAACAACAACAACAATAATAATAATAATAATAATAATAATAATAATAATAATAATAATAATAATAATAATAATAATAATTATTATTATTATTATTATTATTATTATTAAATTCAATTCAATTCAATTTATTAGTAAACAACAACTTACACAGCCAAGAAAACCTTTACAATGATTAAAATTAAAATTTACATAAAATTTTGATTTAATGAATCTAATATATACTTTTTAAATATTTTAAAATCTGATGTAAACTCTACATCAGTGGTCTTCACCCACCGGTCCGCAGCCCGGTGCTGGGCCATAGAAGTTTTTTGCTGGTCTGCGCTAGACTGGCAAGAAAGTTTTTAATAACAAAATAATAAGATTTTAAACTTTTAATTAATATAAACAATTTTTATTTATTTTTTTCATCGCACTTTTACCTGATTAAAAAAAAAAAGAAACAGAACAAAATCTAATCAGTCATACATAAATTAATTTGTTTTTCTAGTTATCACAGATGTTTATGGGGGGGGGGGGTAGAATTAAATTTTTTATTTCTTTTCTAAAAAAATTCAAAATTAAAAAAAAAAAGTTTTTTATTATACAAACTCCATATATATATATATATATAACTTCATCTAAGGCTAAGCTGTTTACATCTTTAAGAAAATTTATCTATAGACTTCTGCTGGTCCATGAAACCTTATCCTTATTTTTGCCGTTCCGCGAAACCTTATCCTTATTTTTACTGGTCCGCAGGTGTGAAAAGGTTGAAGACCACTGCTCTACATCACTAAACATATCATTATATTCATTTTGTCATCTATATACAGGTCCATTTTTACACATGTATGTTTAATTAATGGTAAATGAAAAAGTTTGTGATTTCTGCTAATGAAAGTTGGTATTTTATATAACACATTTGTTACTGAATTATCAAAAGTTATTGTGCCATTTATCATTTTATATAAAAAACACATATAATATTCTCTTAACACACAATTCATTATTATTACAAAATGAAGTTTTATACACATATTTACAATATTTATCATAAACCTTTTGTATTTTTTTTCATATTTGTTTCATTTATAGAATTCCATATAATGGATCCATAGTGTAAAATTGGCAATATCAAACTATTAAATATTAATTTATTAATCTGGAAATCAAAAACAATTTTTGATCTGAATATCCTGCCAATGAGTTTAAATGCTTTATTAACAGAATATGTTATATGGTTATTAAAAGTAAAATTGCTTGTGAAAATTATACCCAAATCTTTATGGTCAGTAATTTTTTTTTTTATTTTCAAGATGATCAATATGGTAACTACCCCATATTAACATTGTTTTCCTTGAATATGTCACAGCATTACATTTATCAACATTTATTTTCATGTTATTTTCTTGGCACCACCTGTAAAATACATCTATATAATTTTGTAAAGTTTTAATATCTCCTTTACTATTAATCTCCAGAAAAATTTTAATATCATCTGCATAGCATAACACGCTCTTACTTGGAATAAGTGTTATCAAATCTGATATATAAATAGCAAAAAAATATTGGACTTAACACACTCCCCTGTGGAAGTCCAAGTCTAGATTTAAAATTACTTGATTGTTTATTATTGTAATAAACATAATTGCTTCTATCAGATAGAAATGACTTGAATAAATTCATTAAGTTGATTGAAAACCAATTTTTTTTATTTGCATAAGAAGTAATCTATGACCAACTCTATTAAAAGCCTTTATAAATCAAAATATATTACATCCAATTGACTTCTTGCCTCAATAGCTCTACCTATGGCATCAGATATATGGACTAAATTTGTTTCTACTGATCTTCCTAGAAGAAACCCATGTAAAGAATAAGAAAGAATATTTTTTAAATTTTGTATAATTCTGTAATAAATTGATTTTTTAAAAATTATTGATGGTATAGGTAGTAAAAAAATAGGTCTATAATTTCAGACCTATTATTTTTTTCCGATTTGTATATAGGTATTACTTTAGCCATTTTCCAGTAGCTAGGAAAAATTGACGTTTTAAGTGACAAATTAAAAATGTACAATAAAAATGGAGCCAAAAGTTCAATGCATCCTTTATAAATAAAAACTGGTATATTATCACAAGCAATTCTTTTTTTTATTTTTTATTAATTTTGTAGAATAGTATATTTCATCCAAATCAAATTTTAATATGTTTATGGAATCATTATTGAATATGAGATTTGAGTAAATGGATATTCCAAAATTAAGTTATTATTTAGTTCACATTAAGTTGAAAAACAAGTCACAAAATCATTTGATTCTATATCTACTACACATGTATTTTGTCTAACTGAAGTATAATGAGTCTTTTAATACATTACAAAAATGTGCTGGATCTTTATGTATTTTGTTTTGAGTCAGTTTAATATATTCTTGAAAATCATATTTTTCAAGTACTTTTACTATGTGTCTATAATTCCTATAGTTATTCAAATACAAAAAGCATTTATATTTCTTATAATATCTATGAAAAATTTTTTTTCTCTTTATACATCAAACTAGTTTCACGGAGAACCATTTTGGAAATTTAATACCTCTACTTTGCTTAACTGGAATGAATTTATCAACAGTATCTGACAATATTTGATGAAATATATTGGTAGCTAATGATGGGCATTTACATTCATAAACTTCACTCCAAGAAATATGTTTAATGGCTTGATACAAATTATAATAGTCTCCTCATACATAACATTTATTTACATAGGTTATGGAATTTTTTCTGAATCTAGTTACCACTGACAGTTGCAATTCCAATGCTGGATGATATACATCTTCTGATACTAGAGAATATTCAGAATTATTAATAATTATATCTGTAATTCTTGTAAATATCAAATCCAAAATATAATTTTGTTTATTAAATATTTTGTTTACTTGCTGTAGATTTAATAGTTTAATAAATTGATCCAGTTCAATAAACTTTGGTGTATTTTCTTTTTCCTTAGTGTTTTCATGATAAGCCACATTGAAATCTCCTAAAAGAATCAATTCATATTTATATTATATGAGATATAATTCCAGGCTTTCAAGATTTTTTCTGAATTCATTTATTGATATATTTGGTGGTATATATAAATTTCCAATTTTGAGTTTTGAGTTTTTTAATTCTAATTCAATCCATACTGACTCAAAAGTTATATTTTCAATATTTATCTCTTTATGTATAATATCATTCTTGGCAGCTGTTAGTACACCACCTCCTCTTGATGCAATTTTGTTTGGTCTATCATATCTAATTACATTATATCTATTATCTATCAATTGGTCATTTATAATGTTTTCTTGTAACCATGTTTCTGTGAGACAAATAATATCATAATTTTCAGTAAGAATATTATGTTTTACAGTAAATAATTTTGTGTGTAAGCCTATAACATTTTGTACATAAATACTTAACTTTTTATTTGACTTATCCATCATGACAATATGATTGATTGATTAGAAATTCAATTTTCTACTTCAAAAGTATTATATTTATGTTCCAATTTTTTCATGTCAGTATTAATACTTTTATTCATATCTGCAATTTCTTCAGTTGTTTTAATAGAATTATTATTGTGTAAGGGACCATAGTAAGGTAGCAATACTGATCCTATGGGCCAAAGCTTTGGTTTTGTTATTTGTTACTCAAATTTGCTATGTATTGAAATATAAAAAGAAGCATATTTCTCCTTTTTGGATGGAGGTTTATAACCTACAATGGTAGTTTTTAAGCTATCTGATAGATATTTTATATTTGTCTCATTCATTGACGTATCAATTCTTGTTAAAAATACTTTTTATAATGTATTCTAGGTTTTACTGTTTGTATTATATGATTAGTTTGATTCCATTTATACCTTTTTTATTATATTTATTTATTTTATTTTTATATGTGACTGTAATAAATTCTTCATCATCATTTTTAACTACATATTTCTGTTTATTTTCTATGATTCCATTTTCTTCCAAATCAAGTTTTTCTACAGAATTCTATTGATTTTGCTATTTTGTGGAACAAGGTTTTGTTTATTTGAAGTGAAAATTTTTGCATAAAAAAAATTAAGCTTGTTTAGAGCTAGTAGCAGGCTCTTTATATATTACATATTGGTAATACAAGCTATATAAGTCATGTGATATATGACTGATTTTTATTATCATAAGTTATATCATTATTCTTTCCATTATTTTCAACATTATTTTTATCTTTATCAATAATAACTTTTCTTTTTTTGTTAAAGCCATTTTAGATATATCATTGTGTGAGTTATTTTTAGTTAACTTCCCATTATTGTCACATTTTATAGAATTTGGGACTTTTTTTCATTACTCTGGCAACCACTAGATGATGTTACTAATTTGTCTGGACGATTGCATTCATTTATTTGAATAATCTTTTCCTCTGAAAAATAAATCTTACTATTCTGATTTTCACATTTTTGTTCAAAAATAGACATTAAAATATCTTTTAAAATTTTATTTTCTTTATGAAGATTATTCATTTTTTGATTTACCACTTTCACTTGAGATATAATAGTATTTAAAATTGAAAATACCTGTTTACAACAACTTTTATAATAATTCAATTCAATTCTTTATTTAATGTACATATCGACAGCATTTAGCCAATTATAGATTGCACAGTAATTTCATTATCATATACAAATCTAAATAAGCATTAAAAATAAATAAATAAATAATACAAATAAAATATAAAAACAATAAAATGCACAAATAAATAAAAAGGCAATATATCAAATGAAATTAAGGATAATATTTTTTTTATGAGGACTTTAGTGAATTGTTTAAAATCCAGATTAAAAACATCATCATTACCAAAATCTTTTTTATAAATTCTAGGTAAACGAAATAAAGGGGAAAATCTTAATACATCAGATTTACAAATTTTCAGTTCAAAAATATTGTGAGTACGAGTATTATAATTCTGTTTCTTAATACCTAAATTAGAAAGCAAATTAGATACAAAAATATTCTGGGAAATAACTTTATGAAAAAGCCTGAGATCTCTTGTTTTTCGTCTCAGCAGTAAATCAATATAGTGAACATTATCTAAACTATTCAATTTTGCAAATTTGTCAAAAACAGACTGAATTCTTATGATATCTGTCCTGTTATGAGGACTCCATATAATTGAACCATACTCCAAGATGGGAAGATCTAAGGATATAAAAAGTTTAATTTTTGTAAATTTATTAAATGCTTTTCCATATCTGTAAATAGCTCCTACAATTTTAAGAGATTTATTCACCATAAAATTAATGTGATTATGAAAAGACCCATTATTGGAAAATATTATTCCTAGATCTTTTTGATGATCATTTGTTATAATTTTAGAATCACCAATATAGTAGGAAAACCTTAAAATTTCAGATTTTCTAGAGTAAGAGACAATGGAGCACTTATCCATATTTATATCTATATAATTACATTCACACCAATTCAAGAAATTATCTATATCACTTTGAAGTAAAAAACAGTCATTAATAGAATAAATATGCCTAAAAATTTTGCAATCATCTGCATAACATAGAAGATGTGAAAATTTAATGCATGTTTTAGGTCATCAATGTATACATTAAATAATAAAGGTGCAAGAACACTGCACTGAGGTACCCCAGTGAAGCAATAATATAGTAATGACAATTTATTATTAAACCTCACACAAGACACTCTATTCTTAAGAAAAGAGTCAAACCAATTAATTAATAATTAATAATAATAATAATAATAATAATAATAATAATAATTATTATTATTATTATTATTATTATTATTATTATTATTATTATTATTATTATTATTATTATTATTATTATTATTATTATTATTATTATTATTATTATTATTATTATTATTATTATTATTATTATTATTATTATTCAATTCTTTATTTATTTAATGTACATATCAACAGCATTTAGCCAATTATAGATTGCACAGTAATGTCATTATCATATACAAATCTAAATAAGCATTAAAAAAAATAATACCAATAAAATAGAAAAACAATAAAATGCACAAATAAATAAAAAGGCAATATATCAAATGAAATTAAGGATAATATTTTTTATGAGGACTTTAGTGAATTGTTTAAAATCCAGATTAAAAACATCATGATTACCAAAATCTTTGTTATAAGTTCTAGGTAAATGAAATAAAGGGGGAAATCTTAATACATCAGATTTACAAAATTTCAGTTCAAAAATATTGTACGTACGAGTATTATAATTCTGTTTCTTAATACCTAAATTAAAAAGCAAATTAGATACAGAAATATTCTGGGAAATAAATTTATGAAAAAGCTTGAGATCTCTTGTTTTTTGTCTCAGCAGTAAATCACTATAGTGTTCATTACCTAAACTATTCAATTTTGCAAATTTGTCAAAAACACACTGAATTCTTATGATATCTGTCCTATTATGATGATTCCATATAATTGAACCATACTCCAAGATTGGGAGAACTAAGGATATAAAAAGTTTAATTTTTGTAAATTTATTAAATGCTTTTCCATATATGTAAATAGCTCCTACAATTTTAAGAGATTTATTCACATTAAAATTAATGTGATTATGAAAAGACCCATTATTGGAAAATATTATTCCTAGATCTCTTTGATAATCATTTGTTATAATTTTAGAATCACCAGTATAGTAGGAAAACCTTAAGATTTCAGATTTTCTAGAGTAAGAGACAATGAAGCACTTATTCATATTTATATCTATATAATTACATTCACACCAATTCAAGAAATTTTCTTTATCACTTTGAAGTAAAAAACAGTCATTAATAGAATAAATATGCCTAAAAATTTTTCAATCATCTGCATAACATAAAAGATGGAAAATTTTAATGCATGTTTTAGGTCATCAATGTATACATTAAATAATAAAGGTGCAAGAACACTGCCTTGAGGCACCCCAGTGAAGCAATAATATGGTAATGACAATTTATTATTAAACCTCACACAAGACATTCTATCCTTAAGAAAAGAGTCAAACCATTTAATTAATAATTTAAAAAAATCTAATCTACAAAGCTTCTGAAGAAGAATTTTATGATTAACTCTATCAAAAGCCTTGGACATATCAAAATAAAGAACATCTAACCTAGATTGATTCTCAATTGAGTTTGAAATGTGATCAAAAATAGTTAGCAAATTTGTTTCACTGGACATATTAGGCAAAAATCCATGCTGTCTTGTGCCAAAACCTTAGAAACGTCCAAGATAATTTTATTATATAAACATATTTCAAAAATTCAAGCAACAGTGTGTAGAATTGAAATAATAATAATAATAATAATAATAATAATAATAATAATAATAATAATAATAATAATAATAATAATGATGATGATGATGATGATAATAATAATAATAATAATAATAATAATAATAATAATAATAATAATAATAATAATAATAATAATAATAATAATAATAATTCAATTCCTTATTTATTTTATGTACATATCAACAGCACTTAGCCAATTATAGATTGCACAGTAATGTAATTATTAGATACAAATCTAAATAAGCATTAAAAAATAATAATAATAAAATATATAATACCAATAAAATCTAAAAACAATAAAATGCACAAATAAATAAAAATGCAATATATCAAATGAAATCAAGGATAATATTTTTTATGAGGACTTTAGTCAATTGTATAAAATCCAAATTAAAAATGTCATCATTACCAAAATCTTTGTTATAAGTTCTAGGTAAACTGTGTGTAATATTTTAGCGTTTAAATTCTGGAAATAGCCATTTTGCTGTGTTTTCTGATGAAAATCAGTCTGCTGGTTGAAATATTAAAGCAGCTTTATAAGTAACAATTAGAAATGAGTCAACATGTAGACAATCCCAACCCTAATATAGATAACAATCAAGAATTTCAAACTGTTATCAAGGCAACCTACTTTTATAATGGTTTCATATATTTATAAAGACACTAAAGTTTGCAACTAGACTAAATAGATTGAAATTATTAATTGGAAGAAGTTTAAATAATCCTCTTTAACCAAGTAAATATAATCTGTTTTGAATGTAGACTAATAAATAGTCAATTAATATAAAATAACAATTTGTGTCAATTGTTAATACAGAGTTTAATATAAATAAATAAAATAATAACAAATAATATTTCCAAGCGCTTTCAACTCTTACGAGTCCTTATCAAGGCAGTGTAAAAAATTCTATTTTATCCTAGGTGATGAATTTAACATTTCATTATATTGGCCAGGAACTACTAATCGGAAAGCTGGTTAATTTCGAATTCATAGCCCAAGATGAATTTTGTATAAGATATGATTCTTTAATCTTGCATTTTTCATCATGTGTTTCATGCATTAATATTTTAAAATCTTTTGGACTACATATATGACCTGCATTATTTTGGTGAACATAAAAAGCTGAATATGGATCAGTGGATCGATCTGCATCTATTACAATTTTGAGAGATAAATTGTATGCTAAAAAATGCCACAGGATAAAATATCTTTCATTATAGATGTTTTAATTTGGATAAGCAATGATATTGTTGCAGCACATGGTAGTAACTTATATAGAATGGAAAAAGGGTGGTCAATGGGTTTGGCTGTAAGTGGATTATTAAGTAATTTATTTGTAGATAATATAGAACAGTGAATAGTACATCCCATATTAGTAAGAAATGAGAACACATTATATTGTAGATATGTGGATGATGTTTTGATATATGGGCTACCAGACGCTATAAATAAAATTTTTGATAGTTTGCAGGACCAGGATGGTTTAGTTTGGACAATAGAAAGAGAAGACAATTCTAGTATTAAATACCTAGATTTGCAAATATCAAGGGTAGATGATAAATTAGTATATAAAATGGTTGTAAAACATATAGATAATAGAGGTTACATTCATTCAACATCTAATGTTCTTTTAGTACACAAATTGGCTGGTTTTAGAGCTTTTTTAACATGTAATCAATGACTGTGTTCAAATAAAATGTTTATGAAAGATAATATAAAATGTTATATGCAAGATTTAATACAAGTGGGTTATAATAAACAAATGCTATTATCTACTGTATTGAAGCATTATAAACAATGCCATAATAGTGACTATATACATATGAATAATAAACCATGGATGTCATTAGCTTTTATTCCCAATATTAATAAAAATATAATAAAAGTTTTAAGTCAATATTTTCGATTAGCATTGGAGAACTCCACCTAACCTTAATAGGTTAATAAATAATTCTAAGGAAATAATAAATAAGGAGGATAAAAGTAGTATTGTATACTCTATTAGATACCCACAAATAAATTGTAGTGCAATATATGTTGGAGAAACCAAAACAAATATTAAATATCGCCTTCAACAACATAAATATACTTATAATAGAGCAAGAGAAGATGCTACAGTTTATTCAGCTTTTTATGTTCACCAAAATAATGCAGGTCATATATGTAGTCCAAAGGATTTTACAATATTAATGCATGAAACACATGATAAAAAACGCAAGGCTGAAGAATCATATCTTATACAAAATTCATCTTGTGCTATGAATTCGAAATTAACCAGCTTTCCGATTAGTTGTTCCTGGCCAATACAATGAAATGTTAAATTCATCACCTAGGAGAAAATATAATTTTTTACACTGCCTTGATAAGGCTTGGATATATTATTTGTTATTATTTTATTTATTTATATTAAACTTTGTATTAACAATTGACACGAATTGTTATTTTATATTATTTTTATATTATATACAGAAGTATTATTTATTTATTTATTTAAATAGTCAATTATAACATTACAAATTGCAATTATAATTTTCAAATTGCACCCAATGTATTACTTAAACAATAAGTGTAATAATCTTCTAGGCTAAATGGTTACTTATAAACCCATTTAGCTTTGAGCATTATTACACAAAGTTTTCCTCATTTAATATTTTTATGATTAAAATGGAATTACTAAAAACAAATACTCTGCTAACTGCTATAAAGCTAGGACCATTAAATTTACCCTGGATTATAAAAATAAGAAACATAGTTGGATCTCAAATAATGATTAAAATATTTTTGAATCCCAGCATCTGTGTTACTAGCATGAAGATGCCAAAGAAAATTCTGCAGGATAAGAAAGCCTTATACGAAGTTACATATATGCTTAATTTGGTAACAGATGTTCACAGACAAATCTCTTCTGATTATCTAATCAGGTGGCTTTCACTTTCCAATAATAATTAAAAATATAATAGTCACTTTTGATAAATAATAATAAAAAAATATTCTTTATTAATAATCTTTATTAGTTATATATCAATTTTATGATGTTTTTTTTTTCTATCATTCAACATGCATTTTGATAAAGAAACTATAAATCAAACAAGTAAGGCTGGAATGAATTATTAACATATTACTTTTATAAAACTAAACAAATTTAAAATATAACTAATATTTCATATAATTTATTTCAAAGTTATAAAGTAAGATTTATCACAGCACATTGAAATCATTACATCTGGTAACAGTGTTTTTTTGTCTGCGCCCTATGTACTACTATATCAATATTTTTTATGCTGTTGTTAAAGCTACATTTGTCTAGGAATTATTAATTGGACTATAAATATCATTAAGATTATTTCATGTCTATGTGTACATATATAGGCTTTTGTAGCAAACCTCAAATCACATATTCAATAGGATTTATATCTAAAATGTAACAATTTAAGCTCAATTAATATGGATCAAAATATAAATGTCTGATAAAATCTAAATTTTTTCTAATGAATGTGAATTTTAATTAATGTGACAGAATAATATTCCATAAGTTTAATTTGCAAGTTTAGTACAAATTATTCATAACTTGGTGCTGATATAGTACGCGCTCGGCGGCCATTTTGAATTTGAAAACAGCCAAAAACACTGCTGGCACATGCAAGCGATAAATGTCATCGACTAGAAACACTCATTTTTTAAAAAAGTAAATCGCCTGAGGCACTATAATTAAAAAAGGTGTTGGGAAGGGACTACACTTAAAAAAATTGCGGGAAACGTCACATTAAATAGCTTAAGGTGATACTATCAAAAAAAAAAGGGCGGGAAAAGGAAAAGAGGTGAAAATTAAAAAATACTTTAAAATAAACCAAAAACGCTAATTTATATATATAGTCATAATCAAACATTGCAATATTTACAAAAATCCGTTAAAATATAGCGATCACTAGAAAAATAATATAATGCTATAAATCAAACCTTACTTTAAAATAAACCAAAAACGCTAATTTATATATATAGTCATAATCAAACATTACTTTAAAATAAACCAAAACCGCTAATATATATAGTCATGATAATCAAATATTGCAATAGTAAATGTCAAAAGATTAACCCTATGTTAAGGCACTTTTTTAAAAAAAAAATCGTAAATGATATTTACAAAAACCCGTTAAAATATAGCCATCATTAGAAAAATAATAAATGCTATTTTAAAAATATCAGTCCGGTTTATCAACGCTATATACTAAATCAGTATTATAATTTTAAAAAACAATATTTAAAAACTATAATGCTATAAATCAAACATTGAGTTGTAACGTCACATTGAATAGCCAAAGGTTATACTATGGAAAATAAACCAAAACCGCTAATATATATAGTCATGATAATCAAATATTGCAATAGTAAATCTCAAAAGATTAACCCTATGTTAAGGCACTTTTTTTAAAAAAAATCATAAATGATATTTACAAAAATCCGTTAAAATATAGCGATCATTAGAAAAATAATAAATGCTATTTTAAAAATATCAGTCCGGTCTATCAACGCTATATACTAAATCAGTATTATAATTTTAAAAAACAATATTTAAAAACTATAATGCTATAAATCAAACATTGAGTTGTAACGTCACATTGAATAGCCAAAGGTTATACTATGGAAAAAAAGAGCGGGAAAAGAAAAAGAGATGAAAATTAAAAAATACTTTAAAATAAACCAAAAACGCTAATTTATATATATAGTCGTAATCAAACATTACTTTAAAATAAACCAAAAACGCTAATATATATAGTCATGATAATCAAATATTGCAATCGTAAATCTCAAAAGATTAACCCTATGTTAAGGCATTTTTTTAAAAAAAAAATCGTAAATGATATTTACAAAAACCCGTTAAAATATAGCGATCATTAGAAAAATAATAAATGCTATTTTAAAAATATCAGTCCGGTCTATCAACGCTATATACTAAATCAGTATTATAATTTTAAAAAACAATATTTAAAAACTATAATGCTATAAATCAAACATTGAGTTGTAACGTCACATTGAATAGTCAAAGGTTATACTATGGAAAAAAAGAGCGGGAAAAGAAAAAGAGATGAAAATTAAAAAATACTTTAAAATAAACCAAAAACGCTAATTTATATATATAGTCATAATCAAACATTGCAATAGCATTTATTTAAGTAATTTTTTACTAATATTTTAAGAATTTAAAAAAAATTACCAACTCTCGATCGGATGGATGGTCGTCCGCTCAGGCTAAATTTGGTTCTTCCTCTTCATTACTGCAATACCACAAAACATCAAATTATACTTTTAAGATTTAGGTTTATTATTTTAAAGAAGACGCCAGTAAACAATTAATTTATTCAGGAAATATCGCAGCTTGATATGGTCTCTTTCAAATTTATTTTTAAAACTGTGTACTTGGGTCTGACACAAGGTATCTATGACGTAAGATAATTTCCAAGAATTATAGTTCGGATTTGGGCCTTTGTCTTACTAAGATAAAAGAAAGTGTTAAGTTAAACTTTCAAATTTAAAAAAAAAACAAAACTATAAACCAGCTAATGGACTTTTATGCCTCAAGCCTAACTAGTCATCAAATGCAAAAGATGGTTAAAATTAATTATAACAAAAAATTTATAATAAATTAATGATGTAAAAATATAATCGCACTGTAACATATTATACATCACAACTTGTACTCATATATATATATATATATGGGTGCCGATACATGTATTAGTTTTAAGATTTTAGTTTTAACACTTTAAAGACGCAAATAAAATTATTTGGTCATTTATTATAAAAAATATAAAAATAAATTAATGATTTAATTTATTTACGGGTATATTCTTTTTTTACTTTCTAGTGCATGTATTTCGACGTAGTCGACCCACGTAGTCTATCATGTCAGCTGCCATCCCACCCCATCCAGTATTATGAATGCCTAATAAAATATATTCTTTAATTATATTTGCGTATTCACTTATTGTTGCTAATTCTGTCTATCATTCCGTTTCACCTTCTATGTATCATAGTAGGCCTGTTTGTCAAATTCAAACCCATCCCAGACCACGTGTATAATCCTATAATAATGTACTTTGATGTATAATAACGTATGTTTACGTGTATGTGCGCACATCTAATATATAAATAAATATATTTATATATTAGATGTGCGCACATATTAGACATCAAAATACATTATTATAAGATTATATACATAACGATGTTAGGCTTGAAGCATAAAAGTCCATTAGCTGGTTTACAGTTGTTGTTTTTTTTTAATTTGAAAGTTTAACTTAACACTTTCTTTTATCTTAATAAGACAAAGGCCCAATCCGAACTATAATTCTTGGAAATTATCTTACGTCATAGATACCTTGTGTCAGACCCAAGTACACAGTTTTAAAAATAAATTTGAAAGAGACCATATCAAGCTGCGATATTTCCTGAATAAATTAATTGTTTACTGGCGTCTTCTTTAAAATAATAAACCTAAATCTTAAAAGTATAATTTGATGTTTTGTGGTATTGCAGTAATGAAGAGGAAGAACCAAATTTAGCCTGAGCGGACGACCATCCATCCGATCGAGAGTTGGTAATTTTTTTTAAATTCTTAAAATATTAGTAAAAAATTACTTAAATAAATGCTATTGCAATGTTTGATTATGACTATATATATAAATTAGCGTTTTTGGTTTATTTTAAAGTATTTTTTAATTTTCATCTCTTTTTCTTTTCCCGCTCTTTTTTTCCATAGTATAACCTTTGACTATTCAATGTGACGTTACAACTCAATGTTTGATTTATAGCATTATAGTTTTTAAATATTGTTTTTTAAAATTATAATACTGATTTAGTATATAGCGTTGATAGACCGGACTGATATTTTTAAAATAGCATTTATTATTTTTCTAATGATCGCTATATTTTAACGGGTTTTTGTAAATATCATTTACGATTTTTTTTAAAAAAAATGCCTTAACATAGGGTTAATCTTTTGAGATTTACGATTGCAATATTTGATTATCATGACTATATATATTAGCGTTTTTGGTTTATTTTAAAGTAATGTTTGATTACGACTATATATATAAATTAGCGTTTTTGGTTTATTTTAAAGTGTTTTTTAATTTTCATCTTTTTTCTTTTCCCGCTCTTTTTTTCCATAGTATAACCTTTGGCTATTCAATGTGACGTTACAACTCAATGTTTGATTTATAGCATTATAGTTTTTAAATATTGTTTTTTAAAATTATAATACTGATTTAGTATATAGCGTTGATAGACCGGACTGATATTTTTAAAATAGCATTTATTATTTTTCTAATGATCGCTATATTTTAACGGGTTTTTGTAAATATCATTTACGATTTTTTTTTAAAAAAATGCCTTAACATAGGGTTAATCTTTTGACATTTACTATTGCAATATTTGATTATCATGACTATATATATTAGCGGTTTTGGTTTATTTTAAAGTAATGTTTGATTATGACTATATATATAAATTAGCATTTTTGGTTTATTTTAAAGTAAGGTTTGATTTATAGCATTATATTATTTTTCTAGTGATCGCTATATTTTAACGGATTTTTGTAAATATTGCAATGTTTGATTATGACTATATATATAAATTAGCGTTTTTGGTTTATTTTAAAGCATTTTTTAATTTTCACCTCTTTTCCTTTTCCCGCACTTTTTTTTTTGATAGTATCACCTTAAGCTATTTAATGTGACGTTTCCCGCAATTTTTTTAAGTGTAGTCCCTTCCCAACACCTTTTTTAATTATAGTGCCTCAGGCGATTTACTTTTTTAAAAAATGAGTGTTTCTAGTCGATGACATTTATCGCTTGCATGTGCCAGCAGTGTTTTTGGCTGTTTTCAAATTCAAAATGGCCGCCGAGCGCGTACTATATCAGCACCCATAACTTTTTGTTTACTTTCTGTTATTTATTTAATATAATTACAGATGACTTTAAATATATTTTATATAGATTAATTGAATGTTTTTTTTTTTTCCTTTTTGTTTTAGAACACAAATCGGGAAAAGGAGGTATAATCTTATCTAAATATATTATTTAATTATACATGTATTAGTTTTTTGTTTTTTTTTTGTTTTTTTTCAATAGTGACACGCAAATCCTTGACATATATTTTATTTACTTTTTTTGATAAAATGAAAAGTAATTAAAACATAGGATTAAATATTTATTCAGAAAGATTCTTTTTTATTTTGCCTTAAATATAAAAAAAAATATTACTTATATATCGTTTCACTTCTTCATGGAATATATATGCAATTTTAAATGTATAAATTATAATAAAAATATTATATATAATAACAGCTATTAAAGAAACAAATATGTATTAATAATTTTACAATGAAACCTTTTTAAGGTAAGGTTTAATTCTCTTATCAAATGTTAAATATCTATTTTAACCATTAAGCTATTATTGCATAAAGAACGATATCTACTGAATGTCATCAAGGGATTGTGGGTGCTATAGTAGGATAACTTCTAAAGCATATGTTTAATATTTAAGAAGGATATAAAATCATGCATTCTAAACAAAACTTAATTATTAATATATATATTGTCCATAGTAGCTGTTATATATTATATTTTTATTACTAGTTGTAATATATTGTACCTGTCATACAGGTCCTACCTCCAACATGACCTAAGATCCTTGAAAGAACTTCAAGCTATCCTGATCTTGATTAAATTCAAAGCCAGTTTGAATTCGAACCCATCCCAAGATCGCACATCAAACCTCAAAATATGAACTATAATGACCGTACAATGATAATATGTACCACAAACTAGCTTAACGGATATTATTATTAATGAGACTACTTAACTGATTCTAAGATAATGCAGGATAGAACTATTTACGGATATTTCTGAGTATATATATATATGGGTTGCCAAAACAATAGTAAACATTAATACTTAATCTAATAATAAATAATGATGGGTCAGACACCAAGTATAATATATATTTAATATAAGCAATGATTATATAAATGATGATTTACATAAATTATCTCTAGTCTTAAAATATGAAATTATAATATACCAGGCTGATGGCGGTTTGTTATATATATGCCAATAATTAATGCATAAGTACCTTAGGTATATATATATATATATTGATAAAATTAAATTGATATATATATATATATATATATATATATATATATAATCTATGCTCTGATGAAACAGACATGTGTGATTAAAATACGTATAGCATATATGCCAAATGAGTTGCGTATGTTAGCTATTAATTTGACACTTAACTAGAAAGAAAATAAGCTTCTAATTTATTAAAAAAAACAAAGTGACATTTATCTCCCCATCCTCTATAAATCAGTTTAAGGAAAGCATGAGAATTCCAAAAAGTATGATTTCAATTTAACACCAAGCAAAGTACGATTTTTTAGAATTTCATAGATATTTAAAATAATTTGACTTTAAAACGAATCAATTCGTCATGAATTACAAAGTAAAAAAAAAATGTGGTCCATTATTTGAATTCATCAATGCAACCGGTACTAGCACTATATAAGCATTGAAACGAATGATGAAGTGAATGGATTTGTCGTCAATTCGAGAAGACCACTGGCTACTTGTTTCAACAAGTACATTTGGCATGCGAATCATTGTGGAACACATGGGAAATTCAGGTAGGGACTTAGCCACAAAACTTTGGGGTTCCAAACAACCAATGAATGAATGAAAAAATAACATTTGTTTTATATTTCAATCAATTAAAATAATGCCACAGGAATGACTAAACCTAAAACATCAAGAAGATAACTTGTACCAGCAATGTTAGAAACAGAAATAATATAACTAATAATATTAAATTTAAAGCCCAAATTATATAATATAAATGTTTGTTGTGATGACTTGATCAATAAGATTAAAATCAAAATTACAACAGGCAAATGCCTAAACCCAATTACATAATAGTACCCCTTATATCATGCTCTCTCCAAACACAAATGTTGAAAGACTAGGCTTAACTCAGAAGATATATTTTATTTTCCTTACAAATATTCACCAAACCTTTAACGAAATTAAATTAACACATACAAATTTTTTTTTTCTTCTAGAAATTAAATGAACATAGTCAGCAGTATAGTGGATATAAGTTAAGCTAATGAAATTTATAGCAGCTCTTGGTAAAATAATATCAAATAATTAAATAAATCTTTCAAATTGATACTTAGTAGAACTATTACTAATTTAGTTCTCAAAAAAAAAAAAAAGAAGTAGGCTATAAAAATTTATATGGCAACTATTTTCTTAAGATAAGTTTAAACGAAAACATTAACGAGTTGAAAGCCTTATTGGCATATCATATCAAAATTAAATCGCATCATTAATCATTAAAAAATACATGTATGAGTTAGTAAAAAATAAACCACTATAAGAGGAGAAAGAAAATTATCAAAATATTAATTTAGGACTAGAGATATAATAATATAGAGAATTACTGTGTAACAGTTTTAAGCATACTTAAATGAGTAAACAAGATTTAAGGCGATAGTTACTTTTAACATAATTAGTGAGATAGTTCATGAATAGATTAGAAAGTTGTGGTTTAAGCAAATTTAAAATCTACTAGTCATTCATGACTTGTGTGTTGATTCAGGAACACAGAGTCCGGTTAGATTTAGAAGAAAACATAGGTGCACACTTAACTCAAATAAAATTTATTTTATAGATTAGTTTCTATGTGGATTTTAGGCAGCTTATGATTTGGCATTGGACAGTTCTATTTTAGCAGCAACATTTGAAGATTTATTGCGGAACTTCAGGATCCAGCAATCAGATTTCCAAAGTTACCCGCATACCATACTGTGAATACGATTAAGGTTCAATATTAAAATGGACATAATTTTTGGTGGCAAATCTTCTTAAAATTCAAAGTAATGGCTCCTTCTAGGTAATTTTCCCAGAGTATTTATCTCCTTTTTTGTGATTTAAAGCTAAATCTTTTATCTTGTTACCAAAAGAAATTTCTCTAAATGAAATACGATCCATTGATTCAATAAGACTTTCAAGTCCATTATTTTGAATTCATTTTCTACTTAGAAAATTAATTTGCAAAATCTATACAACTAATTTTAAATTAGAACCACCTTTAGACTTCGACTTGTCATTTTAAAATAATTAATGAAGGATTCCCCATTATCTTTAGAAAATGATGAATTAAAACTTATCGAAGGTACATGACTTTTAATTGTAAAAGTTTGGACAAAATGGCAAAATATAAAATAAATACCCCAATGTAATGAAATCTTATACTAACGTATATTTAACTATTTATAAGTAGTATATGTGTAATCAAATAACTAAATTCTTAAATAGCATTATTTGTTAATATTTTACCATGAGATAATTGGTAATATTAATACAGTTAAATATAACACAATTAGTTTTAATAAATATTTAAATAACAAAGAAGTTTTAATTGAAGTCAGACATATAGGGAAAAGGGTATAAAATCTCATTACAGAATTTGGAAGGATTCACAATTAGTAATGGGTTTAAACTAAGTAAAGAGGTAACATCCTGAAGCTCAGATCGAACTTAGATCCGCCCACTTCAATATATATATATGAAAAAATAACTAATAGACTTTATTTTCATGTTTGTTCATTTTTTAATGAGTCAAGAACTTTTGTGCTACTGTATGTTATATTTACTTTGCCTTTTATTTATCATTGTTGCCATTAATAAAATTCAGTTAAATGAATTTGTTGATGCATGTCTTATTATCTTTAGGCATGAAATATAAATTTATTATTATAAATGTCAGCAATTTGGCTATTTTACCACACAGGATATCCTGAAAATAATAATAATATGACATCATCATTTATCCATGAAAATATTAGAATTAGCATATATATATATATATATATATATATTGAACCGAGTCTAATTAAAAGAGACTGTATTATGTCTTCATTTCATTATAGCATTATTCACTCATCTTTGAACATGTGAATGAATTGCCTCTTCAGGTAGAGGAAAGAATCCCATTGATAGCAGAACCATGGTCAGACTGACCGATGCGAATCATAACATGATCACATTTCCAGCTGTGGCCCAGCTCAGCTGCTAGATTCATATCCCTCCCATGCAAAGTATTTTATTTGTTTTGAGGATCAACCGCAGTCACCAGCCAATCATAAGTTATACAATCTGCATGCTTTGGATGACAGGCACACAATCCAGTAATTGAAATATGCCATGACTAGTTCACACTCTTTATCTTAGTCCAGCATAATTACTTAACACATAAAAATAATTATACACTAATTTACTGATGATGCAGTGACAAGAAAAAAAAGAAATAGACAAAGTTACAATTAAGGCAAAATTAATATATAATTATTTATGCAGACATATATTTAATATAATATAATATAATAATCAAACATTTGACACAATAAAAATATAAGTGACTTTAGACTAAAGTTATAATAGTTAATTAATTAAAGTTCATTCATTTCAAATAAAGAGTCAAGACTGTGATAAGAATATATTTAAAAGTATCTTTTCCTAGGTTTTAATTTGTTTTATTTTCCAACTGGTTGGCTTCTTGATCTCCATTGATGGTTCCATGGCTTATTTTCCATTGTTTGTGTTGGCAACAGGAGAGAGAGAGTTTGAGGTAGTGTTTACTTGCAATCTAAGCATTGTTCTGGGCAAGTTCAGTTGATTTTCATTTTTATTAGGGTTATTGCAGCCTGAAGTCCAGCTGAATATTTTAAAGTTGTCTAGCAATACATGTTGCTAGATCTGAAGCTTTTTCATGGATGTTGATCACAGTAGTAATTGAATGGCTTATTACTGTATTTACTATTTCTGAATATCTGGATCTCTGATTCTTTGGATTCTGCATTCTGTCCAAACTGGATAATAATAATCTGAACTGATTAATGATTTAGCAGATTGCAGCTACAACTGAAGAACAATAACCAAGATGTAACATTTATACCTTACATCACTCATTGTTTTATTTTATCTTGACTTGAATCTGTCTTTTAATTAATTTTAAATTCCTTTAATTAATTGATTTTTACATATATCTTATTAATGTTAATCCATTCAGATTCATCTACTACCTTGATAAGATAGGTGACAGTTTCTTAATTAATTCAACTAATTATTTTGATTTTAATATCAATCTGAAATCTTATAAACTAATTAATTATATTTTTGAAAGTTTTACAAAACTTTTATTATTACAGCCTAATTTTTAGTCTGATTTTGCATTTGCTTACTTTGTACATTATAAAAATTTTCTTTATAAAGATGGAGAGAAAAAAGTTTTAAATCTATTTTCTAATACTATGTTAGATTTATCATCCCTCTCGCTAAGAAGTTTTATTCTAAAAGAAAAATATGTGACAGTATTTTTATTTCTGCAAAATTTTGTTTTAAAAATCTTAACACTAATCATAATTTTTTTTAAAAAAAAAAGAAACATAACCCTATTTTCTATATATTTTTATAGAGCATAAATAAGAAAGTAATATTATATGGCAGCATATACAGTCTCATATACCTAATATTATTGATTTCTATTTTTATAGATTCATTAATCTATTCCTCTGTTATCCATCCTCCATACTTTATTTTATTTTGATACTCAAATGAAACCATAAGTTCTAAAAAATTTAAGAGATTTTGATTTTAATCTTACTTTTCTATATTGCTTTCTGCATTTACTATTCAATCAGAAATGTTATGTTTTGAGGATCTTAAATATAACTAACTGTAAAAAAAATGTGAGTCTTCTGATAAAGTAATATATACTAAATAAAAGATATGTATCATAATTTCAAATTTTCTTAATATAAAGCATGATAATAGCATATGTTTATATAATACTACCAATCTGCAGCTATTTTGGACATTACTTTTTTTAAAAAAAACTTTCATATGAATCTAAATTGGCTGGATTTTTTTCTAAGGCCTTTAACATCACTTGGAGTACAACATGTTACTTTTTTATGAAAGTGTTCTTTTCACTTATTTTAATACAGTCTTTTTAATCTTTTTGCTGATACTGGTTTTCTCTGACTCATTTATTTCATGTTCTCTTATTTCTTCTAAATTATTTATTTGCATATATTTCACAGTGTCTTCTGCTATTCTTGAAATGCTTATTTATTAATAGTGTATATTTTTATTCATATAGTAAGCACTGCTAAAACACATTTCTTAGACATTTTTTCAAACTCATCAATATTTTTGTTTAATATTATATTATTTTTGCTAATTGGGCTTATTCAAATTTAGCTTTATAATTAATTTTATTTATTTTTTATCTTCTCTGTACAAATAATTTATTTAAAAAACATGATCTTTAATTCATGTTTTGCTCCTATTCATGTTTGTTTATTTCTTCTTTGAAAGCTAAAAACATTATTTTATTACTTTTAGATTTAAGTTATTCGTTTATTATATATATATATATATATATATATATATATATATATATATATATATATATATATATATATATATATATATATATATATATATATATATATATATATATATATATATATATATATATATACATGTATATGTTCAATAGGTGGAGCTTACCACTAGCTCCTAACAAGCTTTAATTATAAATGCCGAAAGAGAAAGTGTTCAAAATTTCTACTGGAAAATCCTCATCCCCAGACCAACCAGTTTCAAGCTTATCTGGTTTGTAAGGCTGGATTTGAAGACATTTACATGTCTGAAAAATTCTAGTTTTCAAATTGATAGTAAAGTATTAAATAAGTGCTGACGTTTGTGTTGGAGTTTTAGATCTAGTGTCTGACATCCTAACTCCTCACTGAGGTGAGCCATAAGCTCGAAATCAATTAATCTGGGAATGAGAATTTTCCAGTAGAGATTTTGAATTTCTTTCTCTTTTGGCACTTATAAATTTTACTCAGCTGAGAAATAATATGGACAATTAAACTTATGAGTGTAACTAATTAGGTATGGATGGTAAAGCTCAAACCTTTACAGTATCTGATGAGGCAATCACTGACAACACATTATTAAAATAAGATAATTCATTTTGGATGATAACAAAATTTTTTCTAAGTGAATGATTTATCTTTAATTATCATGCAAGAGAAACAATTGAATAAATGTACTATTAATCCACATGTATAAATCCTTAAGTAAATGTATAATGCTAAGATTAATATGATTACATATTATATTGTATCAGTTTTTAATTTTAACTGAGGGTAGGAAAATTCTTCCATGCAAATGAAAGTTGTATTCCTAGAATCTTATGTCAAACCTAAAAATAATTTTAATAATGTTTATATTTATGAAATTTGTCATATTTTTATTTCATAATAATGTATAAGATTTTAATGACATACATTTTATGGAGACTAAAGAAAGTGGCACTAAAAAAAAGAAAGATGAAAGTGGAGAATGCCAATAAGCTCGTGTTCTTCAAATATTATTTTATAAGCCTAAAACATTTAATCATCTTTACCTTCTACAGATTAGTCAGATATTTATGGTAAATTAAGTGCAAATGTATCCCAATTTGAAAAGTCACGTAATTTGAGTATGATGAGAGTGTGAGGCTCACATTAAAGAATGTAAGTGTATAATGAAGAAAAGATGATTTTAACCTGATAACATATCCACTTGACAAAGTAATAAAATATGTATGCAAAATAGATTTACACAATTTTAAAACAGCAAGTTTTAATTTAAATTTATTGGAGTTTTTTTGAAGATTTTAATTATTTACTATTAATACATTATTTTATTAGAGGTTTTCGCTCTAGTTTTCCATTAATTCATATCTTACAACTTATTAATTGATGTTCAAACAAAATATAATAAAATCCTGTTATTACTTGGTGTGAATCTTTTCGTGTACATTTTCATTCTCCATTACTTCTCAAATATTGAATTCATAAAAATACAATTTTTTTTGTTTTCTGCCAACGTGTAAAAATTTTTGTATTCTCTCATTTCTGTCACTCTAGTCAAAAATAGCCTTAACATTTTCAACTTTAAATCTTTTTTTTATATTCTATCATTAAAGTCTTCTTGACAATATTAAAATACTTCTAATGTGATCAAGCACATATTATACATTTATACAAATTTTCTATTTTCTCATTACAATGACAAATTGTTAGCCATAATTTTGAATTAATTGCATATAATATCTTATATTAAGTTGAATAATTAATATTATCACTATATTTTATATACATCAATCTCCACTATGTTGTTGTTGTTTTTTCAAAGTCTCATTTCTCCACCTAAAATTCAACAATAAGGCATTTAATATTACCATTTTTTTCTAATTCATATAAACTTCATTTCCTCAAACATCAGCAGCATTTGTCGATATCTACATAAAAAGAATGCCATCATCGAATAACAAACAGTCTCGTGTCAGTAAACCCATGGTTCTTAACACCCTCTGAGTTTGGTTACCAACTGCTGTATTTAATAATGACTGTACAATCTCATGGACATGCGTTTACAATTTAGTTTTGTCTATCATAATGGTAAATATCTAAAACATCAATATAAATTATTCCTGCATTTATAACTCAAACTATGTTTCAGTTAAGAATTATCAGGAACATGAGAAAAAACTGTATAATATTTCTTGCTCCAAAAACTTATAAAAAAAAAATACAATTCGTTATACTGACTGGTATATTTTTGTTGACTATATGAATAATCACATTATGATAGCAATTCTACAACAGAGCATAATAGTGTAGTAAACATTAGGAATTTATTTTTCTCATATCTTTAATTAAAGACTGAAACATAAATCAAATTTTTATTTTTCATTAACAGCAAGCTATTTATTCTTCAATAGATAGATAGATGGATGGTTCGATAAGATAGCTGGATAGACAAATATATAGATAGATGGATGGATAGATAGATAGATAGATAGATAGATAGATAGATAGATAGATAGATAGATAGATAGATAGATAGATAGATAGATAGATAGATGGATGGATGGATGGATGGATGGATGGATGGATGGATGGATGGATGGATGGATGGATGGATAGATAGATAGATGGATAGATAGATAGATAGATAGATAGATAGATAGATAGATAGATAGATAGATATGTAGAAAATAGGTGGATATATATATATAATACAGGGAATTGTAGAACATATAATTTAACATATGTTTATGTATTGTTTGTCAAAAATAATTAAGAAATTAATTTAAAATGTGAAATGAAGATATTTTATGTAATAGTTATATCGGAGTACATTATGTGTTTGATACAAAACTCTACATCTTTATACTAATTCAAACTACATTACAGAATAGATTTCATAACTCTCATAATCACAATGCAAAATTTCAAAGACCATAATGGTTCCTCTACATTTATATGTAGCTTACATAGTAGAAAGTTTGAAAAAAAAAAAACTTTTAAAGAATTCTCCATAACAAGCATATTTCCGTTATTATCATAATGTTATATATATATATATATATATATATATATATATATATATATATATATATATATATATATATATATATATATATATATATATATATATAACATTCTTCATTGTCCAAGATTTGAGCATTTAACTAAAGTTATTTCTCTGTCTATCTGAATGTAGAAAGAGGAAGACTGGAAATACTAAACTTCAATTCCAACTTGAGACGTATTTAAATAGTTATGTCACTGTTGAATGAATAAAATTTACACTAAGCAATGTTTATTCTTTAATTATTTTGAATCAATGAGTGTTATTGTTTATCTCGTTAGAGTGAATGCTAAATTAAGTGATAAAATATTTGACATTATGTAGTATCTAATTCTATATATGTATTACAATATCATGTTTTTTTTTTTGTAGATACATCTCAGTATGAGGATTATCTGGTAGAAGGTAATGACACTTTTTTGTCTTAGCTTTATATTTTTTAAAAGCTAAATCTGGATTTTAGTATTCTTGCTACATTTTTAATATAATAGTTACTGCTTTAGCTATGACTTTTGCAAATAGAAACAACATTTACAACTGAAACAAAATAATGTAATAAAATTGTCTGCTCTTAAATATTCTTCAGAAAGTTATTTTTATTTGAAAGCCGATTATAATTTTTGTTAAAGTTATATGAAAATAAAAATATAAAAAGTAGTTATTTCTTTAGGATCTTTTTTTTTCTTCTAATAATGCATTTTAAAAAAAAAAAAACTCGTTAAAATGTATGTAATCTTTCAAACATGATTTCTTTTCTATTTTTTTTTTTTTTTTTTCATAAAGGCTTTTGATAAATACCATAAAAGAAATACTTTCCTTTAATGTTTTTCCAAATATCATTTAATTCCCAGTTTTTATTTTAAATATTGTTAGAAATTTAGAAAATACCCATGTATTTTATGGATACATTAGTCACTTTTGCCAGAAAACATATTTTATTAAAATAAATATAGTGTTTCCTTAAAATAATTACTAATATTAAAGAGTTGATGTATTATATTTTGTTTAACTGCAATAATATGATCAATTCTTCTAGTATTGACTATTGCCCCTTGATTATATTTGTAAATTATTAAATATTTTAGTTTTGCAGCCCACTTCTCCACAACTTGATAGTGAATCATGGGATAATGTTCAAAATTAATTATTCTCAGATTAGTCTTTCTCACTTTTCATTTGCAAATTAACTATAAATTTGAAAGACCCAAGCATATAGGGAGATATTGAAGTGTTGTATATTTCTAGTTTACTTGATAAACATGGAGATTGTTCACAAATTAAGTCTGAGATCTTTTTCATTGAAAGTGATTCCAGACGTATGTTGTTAATCTAAAAGATTTACTACATACATTGGCATGATCAAATAATTTTGCCAATTTATCAAGATAACTTTTAACACCCAGTCATACTCAAAATTAGAATAATAATAATAACAGCAATAATAAAATAATTTCACAATTTAAAATAATAACATTAATATTTAATAGTGTATTATAGCTTAATAAAAATAAGGGAAAAACATATATATTTGACAAAACAAAATACACTAATAGTTATGTTTTTTTCACAGTCCGGTTCAAATCATAAATTAAATAAAAGCAAATGTTATAGGAAAATATTATTAGAATAATCAAATTGGCTAGCACATACACAACACTGAAATGCCGTACAGTATATAAAAATATATGTTATTAAATATGTTTTATGCAAATGATGAAAATAAATTTATTTTTTTATGTGAAGTAATAACAAGGGATTTGAAATAAAGTAAATATATTGATTTGGTTATTTTTGTAATAAAAAATTTAACATAGTAAATAAATCATAAGAATTTATTATTGTTAATAAAACATTATTTGCATTAATTCATTTTTACTTTTTGATCTATTGTCTTTGCTTTCAGTTTTATTTTAGAGATTGTTATATTATTACGTTAAAATAGATATGATTTGAAAATGTAAACTTAATTTTTTATTTATTTCAAAAAATATTTATTTTTGTATAAAATATGTAAGCGGAAAATGTTTGAAATATGGATTGCTAAAATTTTAAAGCTACTCATTTCTTTACTAACATAAACATGTCAAGTAATTGACTTTACTATTGCTACAGTAACAAATAGAATTTTTAAAATAAAGAGAAAACAATGTATACAAAAGTAATACGATTAAAAGCCAAAGGAATATTGAATAAAGGGTTAGAGTTAGACTATCTGTATTTATAGCATATCTGAATTTATTACAATGACAAAACCAAGAATTTATCTATTGTAAAATGTTTATTTTATTTATATGATTAACCAGCCTAAAAAATTCTAAATTTTATTATGTATACTTAATTTCTTAATTAACGTTTGCATTTATTTATATCACATATAAGAGATGTAAATTTTAATGCAATGGAATATTTTTTATTAGAACAAAACAAAAATCATGCTTGTAAGGGACATACTTAAGCCCTATAGATTATAAAATACAGGCTATAAACATTTATTTACAAAACTTATTAATGCAGTATATATCATGACCAGTTTTCCCAACCATATAATATTATCATTCATCCTTATTTAACCGTTTTTCTCAAATATTAGCATAATTTTACACATCAAATATTCTTATTTTACTTTAATTAGATTTTTAAAAGGTTGGTGACAAAACACCAACATCACACCACTAAAATGCATCTTACATTTAAAATTTGTTAGTAAAATAGATATAAGCAAATTATTAAGACCTAACAAAAGGGTACAATATATATTAAATGGCAGCAAGGTTTTGCTTCTTGATACTAATGATGATAGTCACTAATAATCATTTTTGTTGCTGTAGTTATTAGCTCAGTCTTTCAAGTGCTACAAATATCAATCCCATTATTACAACAACCATTGATTTTTAAAATATAAAAGTTAATAAAAATTACGTACAAATATATGCTTTTTAATTTATAAAAATAAATATATAAGTAATAAATAATAAAATTATATCACAAATAATTTCAAAGCAAAAATACAATGTAAACACATTTAGTAATTTTATATACCAATATTTTAATCATCAACATTACTAAAGACAAATACTTTAAATACAAACTAATATCTATGTAAAATCTACACACACTCACATACACACACACACACACATATATATATATATATATATCACCACTGCCACACACACACACACATATATATATATATATATATCACCACTGCCATTTTCAAATCCTAAAATGATAAATAAATGCATATACCAATATATATATATATGTTAATTCTAATATTTTCATGGATAAATAATGATTTCATATTATTATTAATTTCAGAATATTATGTGTAGTAAAATAGCTAACTAGCTGATGTTTCAGTAGAATAGCAAGTACCTTCCTCAAAGCATTCTTTTTTTCAAATCATAGGAATGTGTATGAGATTTAAAATCGTTTTGTTTCTCTTCATAGTTAAATTCTATTGGTTGAGAAGTTTTAAAATTTATTTTGTCAAATCTCATGTGAAAATTGTAAAGCTTCTTACATAGGTATGAGTAATTGTCACATCAGTGTTAAAAGAGATGAGCATGCTTATGCAGTTAAACAACATTCATCATCATCATCACTCTCACTCCATACTATAGATTCAGGTCATAAAATTGATTTTTCTAATACCAGGATCATATCCAGATGTGATAGTCTCTACCAGTGCAAAATTAAAGATGCCCTTGAGATATTTAAAAGGCCAAATTGTATTAATAAGCAAGATGATACATGCAAACTTCCTTTATTTGGAAATATTTAAAAAAAAAAAAAACATTTTTAATTTAACATTTTTGCTATTGGTGGAATTTTAATGTTTTTTGTTTTTTTTTAAATCAGTGATTGTAGCGCCTCTACAACCATATTTCTACTTTTTATCACCCAGTAGATGACTTGTGTGATCAAGTCGAAACGTCTCGGTATAGAATTTTTTTTTAACACGGATGAACCCGCAAAATATGTCTTATATATATATGTGTGTGCGTGTGTAAACAGCATAAAATTATTAAAGTATATTAAATACATTATATATGTCTTTTGTATAATATAATTTTAAAAAATATTTCTTTTTTATGTCTTTAATTACATGTTACAAGAATGTGTAATGGAATGAAAATGTTAAATATTTCATAAAGGTATATTTAAATAAATCAATTATTTTATATAGCACAATGTTTATAAACTTTAATAGTTAAACAGCATTAAACTGTTGCACATGCGCTTTGCAGATTTTAACTATAAATAACTGAATATTAATCTAAAAAATTAAGTTTTTCCAAAATATATGCACACTTATAGAAAGTGTTTCAACTTTATATGCTGATGGATATTTAAGTTATCGTAAACTGAAATGTGGGGATGATACAAACCAAAAATAATTTGAATATATAAATGCAGTAGTATATATAGTAAGTATGTTGCAAAATTGTACATTCTTATATCAATTCAAATTTTATTTCAAAATCAACTTCATAATTTCCATTATCTATTGCATCTAACTCTATCGTCTTTAACTGTCTTAAATTGCAAAAGCAATTATAATTGGTTTAATACAGTTAGTATAGATTGGTTGAGATAATTTTAGTGACAGAAAATTCATAATCATCATTATGTAAAGAAATATTTTTATGCAAAAAAAAAATGCACCAAATTTTGTTCTTATTGGCATAAACCTGTTTTAAAAAAACACTCTCAACAATGTAATAATGTTCATTTCAATAAAAATTTTACTAACAATAAATAGTGATTACATACCAATAAAGGATAAATAAATGAATAAATTGTACAATAATATGATTATATAATGTTCTATTAGTCATCTGGCTAGATTATGTTAACAGTGTAATAATGTTATAGTAGCAATAACACTTCATTTACAAATACTTAGAATTTTTAATAAAAATTATTTGTCTTTTTATATAAATACAAAACTGATTAAAACAAAAGTTCAAATATTTTTAAGTAGGTATTTCTATGTTATCATTAATAAAACATATTAGGAAAAATTATACTTTAACGTTTAAGAATTGTGACATATTAGGAAAAATTAAATTGTGAATCAATTGCTAATGATATATATATAATTTGTCACATTAATTGGATTTTATTGATAATAATTTTATTTAATATAACATAGTCTTTGTTTTTTTTTTTTTTTAAGAGTCACCTGATTATTCCGATCTTCCTGTAGGTAAGTATATTTTTTTGGTTTATACTTTTTAAAAGCAATAATTCTAGAATTTATTAATCTTGTTTAAACTTTTAATAGAATTATGTATTTTTGTTTTACTTTACAAAGGAAAACAGCATTTAAGAATAAAAATAATTTGATCGAGTAGTATAATATTTCCACATATTTTTTTTACAAGACATCATTTGTTTATGGCACTTTTCTATATTTATTTTAAAGCCTAAAATGTGCCTATAATAAGGATTATATTTTACGTTAAATTGTAAAAATGAGTATAATCTTTTAAACATTTTTTTATCTTATTTTTTAACACATATTATTAATAAATTACTATGAAAAATGTCTTATTCTACACTATTTACAAGACAGCATTTAATTGATAAAGTCTGTTATTGGACATTTTAAAATATGTTACTTTGCTTAATATTTTCTTAATGTATATTTAATTTAAAAAATAAACTTTAAATTAATATGTTAATATCTAGTTAATAAGATTTATTTTCTTAACAATAAAATGATCGTCAGTTCTGGTATTAATACCAAGAAAACATTATATATATATATAATAGTAAATAAAACTATTAAGTGTAAAAATTCAAGTACTTTGAGTTAATTTTGTAGTAAACATCACTGTGTGATATCTCAAAATTTATTAATATTAATATTTATACTTTGCCTACAATTAAATTTTTCCTATTTTTATTTACAAAAATTAAGTTTGTCATCTTTATCTCATTATGTTTTTTTTTTTTTACCTTATGCAGAATTGTACTATTTTCCATTTTAAAATTGAAAGTAAAATTTAATGGGTTTTTTTCCCATGATCAAAGCAAACAAATGCAGTTATTTAGTATTTTTTGTTATTTTTATTTATTTATTTAACCGTTGTATATGAAATAGTTATGAGAACAAATATATTTTATTATAATCAATTGTAAGGCTTTCAAGTTTATTAAAGAAATTGGTGTTTAAATTTATCTTGAAAATGCAAAATAGAAAACTGATTGAAAAAATAACACATTGGCTTTAATTTTGCTTCAATAGTTAGTTCAGTGTTACTCTTTATTTAAAATATTACCGCAACTGAAAATTAGTTTTCATTTTTATCTCCTAGATTTCAGATAGTGCTGCTTGAGAAATGAACATTTGGTGCCATGATATTTTTTTTCTATTTCATTTCTTTAAAAAAATCTAAAAAATATTAACCATGTATATATAATTGCTTAAATTAGATGTAATGAAATATAAATTGTTCAATTTCTTAACAAATTGTCTGCCTAACTTTTAGCATAATTTCATACTATTGTGGAGATTTATGAATAAGTTATATCGATCGTTAAGTGTAATTTAATAAGTACTCATTAATAAGTTGCAAATTATACTTTGGTATTAAAAATTTAAACATTTATCGAAATTGCATGTAAACATATATTTCGACATGTATAAGTATTGAAGATTCTGTGCTTGATACAAAGTTTTTTGTAGCACAAGTGATTAATTTTACTGGAACGAGGTTGCGAAAAGCATTACGCTTAGTCTGATTAACTTTTTTCTTCAAACTGCGGGTATTAATATTGATCATTTAAAATTAATTGTTTTATTAAGAATATTAAAATCTCTGCAGAAGTCATAATAATTAAAAAAATAGAAATTAAAACTATTTTCAATTTTTAATAACATTTAAAAAAAGGTAATTATATATTTAGATGATTATTTTTATAAAGTCAATCATGTAACAGTGAAATCCAAAATAGAGAAAAAAACATCAGGTTTTTTTTAAATTTAGTCATGCTTAGAATTATTGTTTAACATTATTCAAATGAAATCACAAATTTAATCTCATCAAGATGTTACTCCTGGAATTTGATTTTATGGTAATTTTTCTGCTGTCATAACATAGATAGAAACCTCAGTGATTATTATTAATCATTTATCTGACAATAGATTATTTCTAATATAAACTTTAAACCTCATTTAATATATATATATATATATATATATATATATTAATATAGGTTATAATATATATATATATATATATATATATATATTGTAACCCTCCCCAACACCTCTCCTACCTTTCTTATCAACAAATCTCTGGGGCGTCAATTCTATTGATAATAAAATAAACTACTAATCTGATGTTGCTTTAAATTATTAATGAGACTCTTATAATGCTGTCCTACGATAGCTTAGTTCAGATGGGGGCTACAGAGATCTATAAGGTGTAAAATGCATATGGTATGTAGAAAGAAACATTATGATTTAATAGGAATAAATCAGCTATTAAGCATTAAAATAAATAAATAATTGAAATTGGTGAAGTTCCACCATTTAAATTTACAAGTTATAATCTAACCTCATCTACCCTCATCCAAATGCATTGAACAACCTCTACTGTGTGATAAAATTAAATTAATAAAATAAAGATGTAATACGGATTAACTCTATTGTAAGGTAAGTTGGAATTAAATATAAAATAAAACTCTACTTAACTTTTAATTGTACAGTAATTTAAAATAAATAACTAAATTATTGTCTAATCCAAAATAATAAAGAAATATCTCAGGAAATTAATTTATTGCCTGGCTTAATTTTAAATCTATACTTTCCAAAAACTACAAATTACTATCATAAAAGTAATGGCATAAAGTAAGCATTATTCTAATAAAAATGGTAGTAGTTAGATCATGAAAGAAATAGGATGCATTTTGATTTTAATTCATCATCTAAATAATAACTGAGTAATAAAATTTCCAGAGAATCACTAATCAGTCAAGCACTTTCTATAGTGTTTGGATGAAGAAAACAACATCACCAGAGCTAATCATGTTCATCATTAAATTATGGAATAATGCGATCATATCACATTGGATATGTAAGTGTGCACACATGTGTGGAAACATATACATGAATGCCTGTCAGAGAAGAACTCTGAACAAAGCTTTTAAATAAATAAAACATTTATTACAAGATAACTAAATAAACATTTGTTTTTTTCTAATTTGCATGTATACATATTTTGTATATGTCTAACATCAATGACTGTATAATCTACATGAGAATAAATAATAATTAAAAAAACTTTCTGGTATTTTATTTCAACATTTGCCAGCTATCAGTCTATTCTGATTAGCTTATGAAAAGAAACATTATAATACTAGCACTAAACTAATAAAATATGAAACTAAACTTATTGATATTTTATTTACTAAAGATATGCAAGCTATATGTCAATTCTGATAAACTCATGAAAAGAATCATTATAATACTAGCACTAAAATAATAAAACATGAACTAATATTTTTGGTATTTTATTTCAAATACACATACATTATCAGTCAATTCTGATATGCTTATGGAAAATAAAACTTTATTTAAACACCACACAAAAATAATTAAACATAACATTATTTTTTTATATTTTATTTCCAATATACTCAAGCTATCAATCAATTCTGATATGCTTATGAAAAAAAAAAACTGTATTAAACACTGGCACTAAAATAGTAAAATATGAAACTAAAATTATTGACATTTTTTTACTTCAAATGCACATCAAAATAATACAATATGGGTTTAAATCTATGAGTAAGAGGTTAAAATAGTCTTCATAAATCAAATGAATAATTATTTTAATTAGCTACACGTTTCTTTTCTTTTTCTTGCTCATTCAAAATGAGGATGAAACATTCTGAGAATTGATGATATAAAACCTAAATAATTAATATATGATTTGAAACATTGATTAAAGAATTACAAATCAATGATGGATTTTCTCCATACCTTCTGAATTAATAATATTTTATGCATGCATCTGCATGGTGCTACTTGTTATAAAATAATTAAATCCAATCAGTTTATTTATGAAATTGGGATAAAATGTCAATATATGGATGATGTCATGGCCAACCAAGCTTTAACACTAGTTCTACTCCAGTTGTTCTGTGAGAAAAATCAATTCTACATTTATTTTATTTTCTTATCAGCAAACTATCTTACACTTGGCTATGAATAAATGATGGGAAAACATTCCGCATGAATACATGAGAAATAATAAGACTTTCTTAATGCTAATATTTTAAATAAAAAAAATACAGTGACTCTCTAGCCTAATTCTGAGGCTTAATTGCTGCAGTGGACATGGTCTTATCACCAAGAAACAAGGGAAATACACTACTTGACTTCACATACTATAATTATCATAAAATACACAATTTCTTAATTCGGAAAACATGATCTACAACTGAGAAATATTTCAACAAACTAATAGAGAGCTCTCTCAATCTCTGACAATACAATATATAATCCACTCATGACAAGTATTAAATAAATTAAGGGAGAGTTTTCTCAATCCCTGACAATACAATATATAACATTAACACTCTCTTTCTGCATATCCACTAAATCAGGGGTCCCCAACCCATGGTGCCCACAGACCATTTTATGTGTTCCCGCCGCTATCCAAACATGATAAAAAATTATTTATCTCATACAAATAAATTTAATTTTTAAAATTTCTTATACATTATTGTATTATATTGAAATCAAATTATAGGGCATACTATACTTTTACAGCGTAAAAATATAAATATTAATTATATGTTAAAATTTTATTTTTGAAATAAATATTTTTTTGTACATTATGTGTATTATTAACAATATCCAACTATAAATTTATATTGAAAAAATAAATGGTTCTCACCATCTGGTTGAAAAAATAAATGGTGCCCGCCACCTGAACAGTATTATAGAATGTGCTTTTAAGTGCAAAAAGGTTGTGGACCTCTGCACTAAATACATTTCAATCTAAGCATAAAAAGAATAATAAATTCACTCTTCAATAAATCTCTAATCCTTTCACTTCTTTTTGGCACATCCCACTATCTGAAACAGATGGAAATTAAGTTATATTCTACTTTCAATTCAACAATTATATAACTGGATTAAATAACAGACAGGTATACAAGCATAATATTGCATAAAACAATTTCAAGTCACATTCCATAAGGAAATAATTGTAATGACATTAATTAGTAAGTTATAAAAAAGGAATCTCTCATTTCTGACAAAGTATAATATTTTAACTTTGAAGTATAATAATTATTACTAAATAATTCTCAATATTTCTAGTGAAGCAAAGACAAAGTAAATCTTTAGTGTATTTGGCATTAGCCCATAAATTGAAATAAAAGGTCTGGTTTGGACAAACAACAAATCTTTAAATTTGGAGCAAAATAATTATTGAAAAATAATTCTCATAACTTCTTAAAAACTCAAAGATAAAATAATAAATTTTATTCAATTACCCCTAATAGAAAACAGATATTTCTATTGCCAACATTGCATATAGAAATGCATGCACACAATAAAATTATATTAAAATAATAACTTATTACCCAGTATAATATTTCCCCATATTATACTTTTCCGGGATATTCTGGAAGAGAGAAATAATAATTAAATAATATTAAAAAAGTCAAATAATTGATTTAGCTATCTATAAAATAATAATAATAATAAGCTATCTATAAAATAATAATAATAATAATAATAATAATCATCATCATCATCATCATCATCATTAAAGTCTTTTTTCTTAGCTAGAATGTAAAAGTTCATTTACACTGTCTGTAGACACAATTTGGTCATGTATAAAAATGATGATAATCATATGTATAACAGTAGATATAAACACATAACATTTTTTGCATGGAGACAAATAATATTAATTGGATCCAATTAGAGAGCATTTCAAAGTTCTTAGTGATAGCTACTAAAACTGTTGGTAATATCACATATGAAACATTTCATGATGGCGAATAAATATTTATTACTGCATAAGTTGAGCAATAATTGACTAATTTATTCATTACACTCATTTAAGCATTTGTTCTAAATTCTTAAAAGTCATTCCTTAGGCAATAACTACTGAGTTCATAAAATCCATTTAAATATATGTAAGTTTATTGATAATAAACTTTAATAATAAAAAATCAACTGTAAATGAGGAGCAATAATAAATTTCAAATATCAACATCTAGTTTCCATGCTCTCCCACACATTCAGTTATAAGCCCATTTAGAGATAAGTTAATTCATTAATTATATGTCACATGTTTCATTTCTTAATTCTAGAGCCCCGAATGGTTAGGTATATATTGTTGTCAATATTAATAATAAAGCATGTTATAATAAGTTATCCACATACATCCTTCTACTTAAATTTTATTTTTTATAGCTAGTAAAAATGATCAAGAAACAGTCTGTGAAGTGTTTTATGAAAATTTTCATCATAAATTTTCCAGAATAACAGTAAAATTCACACATTCCAGTTATTTCTTTAATGTTAGAGATTAAATCTAAGCAAACAAACTTATAATATAGACACATATTTCAAATGCTTTTTTTAATATTAGAAATAAAATTTAGGAATAATATATTTGAAATATAGACCCACATTTCAATTATTTGTTTAATATTAGAAATTAAAGTTAGGCAAAACAAATTTATAATGTAGATACACATATGCATCCCAAATGATGATTTTAAATTTAAATTAGTCAATTAGAATTGTAGAGAAGATAAACCTTGTTTCTAAATTTGTTTATGTCTGCATTTCAATTTTTATTTTTCTCAGTAGAATTTCTGAGCTGTTTTTATCCAGAAAATTAATAAAAGTTTTTATTTTTAAGCTTGAATTATGGAAAAACCAATTTGTATAGACAAAATTGTACTAATAAAAACCTTTTATGGAGAGAGAATTGTTGAAATCAGAAAAGACAACTTTTTTGTAAAAGTACCACTTTTTATACCAGATTATTACTTACGCATTTGTTTCTTCCTCCAATCCAAGGCCATTCAAAAGTTCAATTCTAAAACAAAAGTTACTCCTCCTATTGTACTGATATAATTAGTTACAAATATTCAAAAACTTTTCTCTCTTGAAAAAAAAGAAAGAAAAATCATTTTGTCTTAAAAAATAATTAAATTGAACCAAGAATAAAATCTTTTACATTTCTAAAGTAACACAAAAAAAATAATTATTTTAGCAAATAAAATAATTGATAGTGTATTTGTCTGTTCTACAATTCACTGGTCCATTGCTCCATTAGTTCATTTAAAATGTATTTAAGATTGTTATCCAAGCTATTGAGTAGGGAATTAAATGTTTTGCTGTGAAACATAATATCTGGTAGTATAATGAGTTACATGAATGAAAATGAAGTAAAAGATGGCACAAGCATACATCCACAGCCATAAATGATGTACCACAAGTGCTAAACCAGTCTAATCAAATGAAAGTTTATATGATTATGAGTTAAACATATTGCACTATTACACTATGGATTGAAGTACTAAAGCAAATAAACCAGGAAATTACCTAAACAAATATCAATCACTGTTCTGCAGGCAAATAAAACAAACTTGGATCAACTTAAACTAAACTGACAATATCTATGACAAGCCATCCCCTTTCTTTCATTAATTACTCACTAAAGAAACATATTAAATATCTCAAACCTTTCAAATTATATCTGCAATTGCTTTTAAACATAGTTTAGGTAGGTCATTAATAAAAAAAATTCTAAATTTCATGTTATTTTATTTTTTTTAGTTAGCAGCAATCAGCTGCTACTGATACAGTGCATATACTGTAACTGTATATACTGTAACTGTAGGGTTGGGCTTGATGTTTGTCAAGCCTTATTTAAGTGGTTAAATGAGAAATTTTTTGAATTTTAATTAATAACATTTGTAATATATTAAATCAGTGTATTATCTTGCTGGTATGTAATAGTAATTGTCAATGGTATTATAAATTAAGTAAATTTTGTCAGTCAGTCTCATGACAGTGATAAAGACTCAGATTGTTCAAGATATGATTAACCCTTCAGGTGGGATATGTATGAGATTTTGTATGCAGTTTTTCAGGTGGTCTAATTTTCAATATTATTAAAATAATAATTTAACAGTGTTATTAGTAAGTATGTTTTGATACTTTATTATTATTAAATAATGGTTAAAAAGATTTAAATCTATAACCTTTCTAAATCAACATTTGTAATCAATTCTTAGGTGTATTTTATTGTGATTAAACATGGTATTGAACAGCCTGATTAATTATCACTAATGAATATAGGAAGAGAAGTATTAATTATATGCACACATCTTGCTGTTATTGGTCTATTTCTTGTACAATAATTCTATGTAATAAAAGGTATAAATAACTTAACATACATAGTATAGGGGAACCATTAATAAAAAGAACAAAAGGAGGTATACTATTATCTGAAACAGCAAAATTAAAGAAAAGATGAAGGAGCTGTAAAAGTGATAACACTGGATTTGAATTGATCAAAATTAAAATATGTTGTAATTCCTAGATTATGGAGTAGATAATTCTAACTCCTTGTATGCATTATGACCTTTTTAACCATTAATCAATATTTGCCAAGATTTTATACTGGGAGAATACTGGAAACCGGTTTGAAAAACAAGTATTTCACCAATAGAGACGTTGAATTTGAAACCAGACAAGAAATCATAAGCGTGAAATTTTACTCCACATATTATTACAACTTTAATTATTATAGTCATTACGTACATTTAAAAATCAAGTGTCAGTTGTTTAAAATGGCAAAAAAAGAAATATTCTGTGTGTTCGTTTATAAAGTAAAGATAAAATATGTTTTGCTTTTTATGTCAAATACTACTACAAATCTGATTTAAAAAAATAATTTGGACAAAACTTTTAAAATTCATATTGAACAAAGTAAAATTAACTTTAAATGAATAATAAAGTTTACTGATTTTATAGGATGTGTGAATTAATTTATATTTTTTAAAAAAAATATTGTTCTGCTAAATCATTTGCAACTCTAGCTTACTTAATAATTAAAAATGGAAATTGGAATACATTTACTGTATTGATAAATGCAAAAGAAAATGTTTAACCCACAGTTATTAAATATCTTTAATGGAAATACTGATAAGAGAAAAATAATGATAACTATTCATTACATTATTAAAGAAAATATTTAATAGTATTGATATAAAAACATAAATAAATAAATATCTGCTTTTTAATACCCTAGGTGGAATGCTGGAATTAATATTACTTTTAAGTATGAACAAACAATCTTAAAATGATTTGAAATGCTGAAGTTGTCACCAACTACTTAAAATGTATTACCACAGATAAAATTTAAGAAATGCTATCAAACTTGAAGCTATTATTAAAACTACAAATTAGTCAAATAAGATGGATCCAACATGCTGCATGAAATAATTATAAGCACTATTACACATTTCATACCTAGAAAAAGGGTATTGGAATCTGCCATATTATTAGACAACTATACAATGTTATTTTGAAAAGCCCTTTTTATTGTCTGATCCCTCATGATGATGTCTAGTTATTTTCCACATGTATGGGGACACTTGTTTATCTATAGTGTTTGGTTAAATAAAAATAGTGTATGTATTGTACAGTTGTACTTTGTCAACAGTTTACAAGAAAACCAAAAATACTTACTAGTAATTTTAAAACTTAACTTATGTATACCATAATAAGAGATACACATGTGCAATGCCATGTTATTTCCATCAAGCAATAGTTGGCCAATGGATTGGTAAGACCTTTCAATACTTATAATGATTATTTTATAGACATAGGCAAAGTTTAATACCCTGCATACATTTGATTTCTGGTATCTATTTTCATATATATATATATATATATATATATATATATATATATATATATATATATATATATATATATATATATATATATATATATATATATATATATAACAAATTTCTTCATTCAATACAGTAATAATTATCATTTGCACTTAATATAATTGACATTATCATAATTATTGATTAATAAAGTTCAGTAATATTTTAATGCTTTCAGTAGCATACTATAAATGAATGTTATGTTACTAAACATAGCAGTGCATCAAAACTGTTAGTAAATTTAAAAGGGATATACTTGTAACCAAATCAATATACCTTGCCTTATAATTTTTCTAAAATATATTCCTGTTTTTCAATTGTTAATTATTTTTTTAAAAAAGTTGTAAATAGTGTAAATAACTCTTGTTGTTTTAAAAATATATTTAGTTGTTTGTGGTCTTACTGCTAATCATCAACCATATTATTATTGTTATTGCTAACACATTACTTTATTGTCTTAAAGTCATCATCAATTAATATGGTAATATTTTATTATGCATTAATATATCGTGAGAATTTTGGTAAACGTTTACATTATAAAGTACATTTAGAATCTATGGCTTATTAATTAGAATATTGTACATCTTAAGCCCATGTCTTATTTTAAATAATATTTTAATGATCTATGGGTTTTGAAATAATCTGTTTATTTCAGTCATTAGATATATCATTCACTGATCTTGATGATATTTCCCACAATTATTTAATAAAAGAGAGGCTGTAAGTTATTGTGCTTTATTAAGAACTTATTTGTATTTCATAAAGCATAAAGTTCATATTATCATTGGTATTGTGATTACCAAATATTGTTTATTAATTCTATTTTGTTGTATGAGCTGTTTTGTTTGTCAAATTTGGGTAGTGGCAAATTCCCTCTCACTGACCCTATTATATCTCGTAAAATGATGATATTTAATTTATTTGAACTCTGAAAAAAGTACATTATTAATTTTTAGTTGTAATTTTGAACTTATGGTAATTTTATGTCTAAAGTTATTATAAAGTTCCTGCTTTGATTTGAGTTATATTTATTTTCACAGTTTTATTAATTCAGTATAACTTTAAGATATAAATCTCTTATTTAGTTTTAAAACTTATAGTTTATCTTATCTTCATGGTTAAATATTCTGGTTTAGTCAAGATTAGAATCCATATTTTGTTTCATTTTGCCTTAATATTAGTTAATACAATAGTAGTTTATAGCCTAGGATCTCATTGTTCATCATCAACATTCTTTTCATATTTCATCTTGATGTTTTTCTTTTACTTCTCCATCTTCATTTTATTTTAATTCATCATCATAATTGAATCATCCTTCATTGGCTCCTGTTCGATTATCATCTCAATCATTCATTATTCTAACACATATTCTTTCTCTTAATCTGGTTTGTTTTCTTTACTTAATTATTATTTATTTCCATCGTCTATTTATCATTTAATTCAAATTCCATATCTATCTCATAGATCCGATTATTAATTATTTACTTGGTTACAAATATTAAATTTATCTTATAGTATTTTGCTATGCACTTTAAAGCTAGTTTAACTGATATCAATATTTATAAGTTATTATCTTCATGGACACTTTGTGACTTTCCTTAGATGTATTGTTTCGTGCTAGTTTAGTTGGTTTTAAGAAAATAATATCTTTATTTTAACATTTCTTTTATACATATATCCTTAATTATTTGTGTAGCAAGGGTTGATCAGTATTTATCAATATCAAATTGATAATATTTGATGTGCAAATGTTAAATCTTTATTTAATCATAAAATTGATATTATCCACATTAGATAAATTCATAAATGTTTATTACTAATTCTTTGTTAATCTGGGGATTATCATATCATTTTTATTCTTAGTAAGAGTTTGATATATATATATATATAAGTAAACGTAAATGCATGTAATGTGTATTCATCTAAAATAGATGATGTTATTATAGTCATAAAAAACATATGCTGAAACATTATTATGTACTTAGCAATTTTGTTTTGATTTCTGAAGTCTTTTTAACAGCAGCAAGTGCTCTTCAGTTCTTTTTTTTTAATGTACATTTTGATTCACCTATATATCCATTGCTACATCTACATATCTATTTATAAATTATGCAATTTTTATTTATAAATGAGGCTTTATCTTTAAAATTATTTATTAATTTGTATAATGTAGGAAATGTATATATATATATATATATATATATATATATATATATATATATATATATATATATATATATATATTTTTATTATATATATATATATATATTTTCAAATGTTTTACTTTTAGTTATAAATGCTCTCAGCAAAAACAATACAGGTAATATTTAAACATATTTATAGAAAAATATAGATTTTTAATTTTTTTATACTTTTTGAGTATATTATCTATTGAGTTGTGTTTATATGTATGCATGTTTGCAAATTTTTAATTATAATATTGATTCCATAACAAACATTTCATTAATAATTCTTAATCAAAAGCTATATATTCAAACGTAAATGGAAGATAGAGAATTTTAAGAGATTAAAAATGGTCATCTTATTTTTGTATTTAAATGTTATTATATAGGCTAATCTAAAGCATTTTAGAATGAGAGCAAGAAAATTTACCTTAAATATGATTTATATTATCTTATATAATTGCATTTAAGTACATAGGTAAGACATTCATTCTTATTGTTTAAAAGTCTATCTTGATTTGTTTTGAGAATGTTCTGCATAATCACGCTAACATTAGTGAGTTAATAACATGAATAAACAGCCAGCACATGTCAAAATCAGTTTATCTTCTGATTAAGAATTATAATATCAGTAAATGATTAATAATTCTAAAAATACTTTTTTTCTAAAGTGCAAAAAGATTATTATATAATACATTACATGTAGATGCAAAAATAGCATACATTGGGGAAATTGAGATGGACTTTGGTAAAATGATTAAACAAACACCAACTACCATACAAACCTGTAAAAATGCTACAAATAATTAGTCATAATACTGCCTCCATTTTCTTTCACCATGAATTTTTTTTCAATTTAAACTTATCTTTATTCCAGATCACACAAAAATATTAAACGAAGAAAGGCTCCATAAAAAAAGAAACAGGCAATTTTTATAAACCAGTCTAATAACTGCAAAATCTGAAAACATCTTTATATACATTCTTAAAAAATTGCATGCCATCTGTTTTTATGTGACAAAATTTATTATAACTACACAAATTGATAATAATTACAATGTAATTTAAAAGTACTTCTGCTTCAGTTATATATTATTTTTGTTATCCACTACTATTATTATAATTGAATATTGATATATAGTTTACTGTTTAACAGATAACTTGTTATTTTATATGTAAACAAAATACAAATGTTTGTCCACATAATCAGTGACCTGGTTTTTATTAGAAGTACAATTTTTTTTTTGTACAGAAATCCAGCACTTCTGATAGCAGTGAAATAAAAATATCAATTTTCATTATTATTAAACCTTAGAATAAACCATTACTTATATAGTTGCCATATTACACTATATTTCCTTTTTGTTTTTGTTTATAAACATTGCATGGAGATACTAAAGCCATATTGAAATAACTCACCGATACATTTGATCATTTTGGAGGAAAATTGGATTCTCATAAAGGGATATCATACTAATATATAACACTAACTAATACTTTGGAAGATTAACTTTCCCATAATTCCCTGATGTTAACATTTGATGACTTCCTTTCATTAAGTCCTGCTTGTATTTATATATTAGTATAGTTTCCTTCATTTTTATTTTATTGTTATCTCTTTTAATTTGCAATATTTTTACATTATTATAACTGAAATTAAAACCTTATATACATGATTTATTATGGGCATAAAAACTAAAGCTGGTAGATTATTATTAACTTTGCAATTTTTTTTTTTATATTTTGACACTTTTTAATAACATCAAGTGCTCTTTAGTTATTTTTCCAATATATATCTCGATCCCTCTTCCCCTGTATATCCACTATCACACCTACATATCCATTCATAAATGATGCAATTTTTATTTATAAATGAGGTTTTATCTCTAGAGTTACTTATTACTTTATTTAATGAAGGAGTTGCATAAAATGCAATTCAAATATACCTTTATAAATATTCCTTAAGAAACTTGCTTGTTGATTTGAGATATTTGAAAAATTTTTGATTTTTGTATTTACTAATATGTACTCAAAAGTGCTCCTAAGTGACATTTACATTTTTGTTTTGTTTTTTAAATTTTAATTACTGTGTTTCCTGATATCCCTTTATAAGTTTACCTATACAAACATCAATTTGTGATATATATATATATATATATATATATATATATATATATATATATATATATATATATATATCTTGTAACAGTTTGCTACCTGTGCGTAACATGTATATAGATGGTATACGTTCATTACATATTTAAAATCGAAGTTTCTTCTTTTTAGTTGTTTTTAAGAAAATTATGATGCGAACATACATATATAGTTAATTCTGCATTGGACTCTTATCACTTGCCCAGCATATTTATGGATGTCAATTTGACTCCAAGTGCCAATCCCATTTACAAGTAAATAAGAATTATGCTGGGAGAGAACGAGTATCTATTTCTAATAGATAGAGCTTATACCTCGGGCTAGCTCACTCAGGGGTAGTGGTCATTGACCATGGGAAAGAGGTGGGAGAACAGATCAAGTGCGCATGGTACGTATAAACAATTCAATTTACTTTCTTACTTTTATTCTTAATACTACTCTCTAATTGTACTATGTAATCTAGGCTTTTAAAGAAATGAACATTGAACACACACAATTATACTTAAAACACTAACTTAATATTTATTGATAAAAAACAACAATAAAACAAAATATAATCCCATAATTGGGTATTTGTTTGTGCTCGAATACTTGAATGATATGCATGCAAATACACACACCCACATAAATTCATAAATGTAACAAAAAACATATATATCTTAGCATATAAAGTAAATGTAATCAGTCATTATCCTGTCTATTCATTCACATAATTATATAGGACGTTATTTCAGATATCTCTTTATTTTCTTTTAGCCCTTATGCATTATTATTTTACTGAAATATGTTCTTATTCAAGAGGTGACTGGTATTTATGAAAATATTTGAGTTACCTTGCTTTATCTCAGCTGGGTGTAGATGAATAGTAATTTTCACTGGATTCATGCTGCGATGTAGTGAATAAGTGATTTCTTTCTTTTTGTAGTCATTCGTGGATTCCGTAAGGCACAATCAATGGGGTTCGGGGAATGTTGTTCTTTCTGTAATTTAATAAGGGCTTCACTCCTACATGGACAGCAACCATACTACCTCTGCAGGATGGATGGCTAAGCCCGGTTTGTTTTTGTCCTTTACCTCAGCCTGTTCATGGTTGACCAAGATATATAATTTTTATCTAATTTTTCTTCGATCCTGCTCGTGGCAGTAACAGTTCTAAAATCCCTTTCAAAGTTCAGCTTTAAAACTCTAATTAAAAATTCTATTGTTCCCTGTCTTCTTTTTAATGAAACCACATGGTTTTCCAATAGAAAACCTTTCAATAACTTTTCTTTTTTTTTCTATATGTTCAGGAATTTCAATTATACCTTGAGATCCACATTCATTGTCTTTTATTTATAACAGTTTCTTTTATTTATAACATTTTCATTTTTTATTTATAACATTTTATTTTATTTATAACATTTTCTTTTCTAATTAAAATGGCTTTGTCTCGAGATAGTGATCTACACATTTTTGAATTCTTTATTTTCAATTAACATATCTTTTGGAATTTGTGCCTTTCATTGTCCATCTTGGAAACAATTTCCTTTCAATTAAAATAGCTTTATTCCTTAAGATAGCAATCTATAACTTTCCTAATTCTTTTTTTGCAATTAACTTATTTTCTTTTTTGTAAATTCTTTCCTTAGTCGTCCATCTTGGAATTAAAGCTTGGCCATGTAAATTTTTTTATTTTTATGAATCTATTACATTTATTCACCCATGCAGCAATATAAATAAATGCGCTTCTAAACAAAATACAAGAGCACAAATCATATAACCCCCATCCCTCTTATGTTTCAATCTATTTTTATTTACCCATTTAAAATATATACACACATGCATACAAAACAACTATGAAAAAAAATAATTTAACTTAATATTAGTTTTGATTGAGTATATATATATGCTCGCTGATATCATCCTATGCCTTAGAACATGGTTTGAACCCAGCCCTGTTATAATACCCCCTTCTTCGAAGACTTTAAATACTGTTATAGTATTTAAATGGCTCACTGCTAAATCACAAATTAATTCTAAATAGCTAATAACCTGATAGAAAACACACACATATCAAATAAAAAAAATATGCATCTTCTTGAATCAATTTGCCTTGCCTTTCCCCCTGCAACTTTAGAACCAAAGAGTAAAACGACCAACAACCCAATGATACACAATGAATTCTACCACCACTCACACGCACACTGCCGGCAGCACACAACATATAACTAACCCCCATTCTGACTGGCTTCGAATACGCGACCCCCCAAAAAAAAATTTATATATATAAAAAAAAACTTTTTTTTTTAAAGGAAGGACTTTTCTAACTACACTCTGCTGCTTCCGAGTCTTAGGAGTGTAGATAGTTAGAATGATACCTGGCTCTTATTTTGAGCCTTCAGGTTCAGTATAGGTTGCCCTAGATCTTGTTCACTTTTGAAATCTTACAGGTGGGACTGTGGGTGAATGCCATGCTCACTTTGGAGTCTTTTCGGCTTGAATTAACAGACTTTTAGCATCTGCATCTTACATTAGATAGGTCAACCATGTCAGAAATTAGCAGCAGCCACACACGGCGCACAACACACAAGGTGATCAATCAAGCAGCCAAACTCACCATCCACTGACAGAATTGCGAGACCGCTTCTCTAACTGTCTAAGCTTACATGCACAAAACAAAAGAATTATACATTTCTCTTTTACTCAATTTCATATAAAATCCATATAATAAATATTATAAATATTAACCCACCACCTAGCAATAATGATAAAAACAAAGAAGAAAAAAAACGGCATTTCAAAATTTGAACCTTTCCTTCCATCCCTGAAGTACTGTGTCACCTGTCTAATTTCCCTTTCTAGCCTGTTTCAACCCTATTCCTTAATCGCTTTCTTTATATTTCACTGAGACGATTAGTATTTCATGTTAATTCGCCTATTTAACTAGAATAGTAACTTATTCAAAATGAATCCACAGATTTCTAGCACTAGCCTTATAGTATAATATGCCATTGCATGGGTAAAATTGTTCAACAAATATTAATCTCATAATCGCATACACACATATAAAACGGATCAACAAAAAAAATTCAGATGTATTGTTTAGATGTATATATATCAGAGTTCATGTAAAAAGTAGTCAATACAGTGCTTTCCAAAGCCAATCACTCTCAATTATATCAAATTAAAAATTACGAAAGTTTTATTTGTTCACCTTTTCACTTGTAAATGTCAAAAGCAGTTAAATATTTAATATAATAAGAAAAACCTTAAACAGAAAATATAACTCGAATATATAATATTATTTCACTGCAAATCAAAACACTAAAATTTCCACGGAATGTTCAATACATAAACATATACACCAACATATTAATCTGAATGTGCTTTTATCCTGAGTAATTTCAATATAAAGTAAAATTGCCAGCAATAATTCATCTACAAAAGCTATATTTAATAATTCTTTTTTAAAAAAAAAATACTGTATATGTGTATATAAAACCATATAAAGCAAAACTGTTCTGTTTTATTTAACTTATATTCTATCCCCCTCCCCTACTTTCCGCTCTTCGAACGCTTTTTCATTGGGTAGCCATTGTAACAGTTTGCTACCTGTGCGTAACACGTATATAGGTGGTATACGTTTATTACATATTTAAAATCTAAGTTTCTTCTTTTTAGTTGTTTTTAAGAAAATTATGATGCGAACATACATATATAGTTAGTTCTGCACTGTACTCTTATCACTCGCCCAGCATATTTATGGACGTCAATTTGACTCCAAGCGCCAATCCTATTTACGAGTAAATAAGAATTATGCTGGGAGAGAATGAGTATCAATTTCTAATAGATAGAGCTTATACCTCTGGCTAGCTCACTCAGGGGTAGTGGTCATTGACCATGGGAAAGAGATGGGAGAACAGATCAAGTGTGCACGGAATGCATAAACGATTTGTTTTACTTTCTTACTTTTATTCTTAATAATACTCTCTAATTGTATTATGTAATCTAGGCTTTTAAAGAAATCAACATTGAACACACTCAATTATACTTAAAACACTAACTTAATATTTATTAATAAAAAAACAACAGTAAAACAAAATAGAATCCTGTAATTGGGTATTGGTTTGTGCTCGAATACTTGAATGATATACATGAAAATACACACACCTGCATGAGTTCATAAATGTAACAAAAAACATATATATCTTAGCGTATAAAGTAAATGCAATCAGTCATTATCCGGTCTATTCATTCACATAGTTATATAGGGCATTATTTCAGATATCTCTTTATTTTCTTTTAGCCCTTACACATTTTTATTTTACTGAAATATGTTGTTATTCAAGAGGTGACTGGTATTTATGAAAATATTTGAGTTACCTTGCTTTATCTCACCCGGGTGTAGATGAATGGTAATTTTCACTGGCTTTGTGCTGCGATGTAGTGAATAAGTGATTTATTTCTTTTTGTAGTCCTCCATGGATTCCGTAAGGCACAATCTATGGCATTTGGTGAATGTTGTTCTTTCTGTAATTTAGGAAGGGCTTCACTCCTACTTGGACAGCAACTGTAGTACCTCTGCAGGATGGATGGCAGAGCCCAGTCCATTCTTGTCCTTTACCCCAGCCTGTTCATGGTTGACCAAGATATATAATTTTTAACTAATTTTTCTTTGATCCTGCTCATGGCAGTAACAGTTCTAGAATCCCTTCAAAGTTCAGCTTTCAAACTCTAATTAAAAATGCTATTGTTCCCTCTCTTCTTTTTAATGAAACCATGTGGTTTTCCAATAGAAAACCTTTCAATAACTTTTCTTTTTTTTCTATATGTTCAGGAATTTCAATTATACCTTGAGATCCACATTCATTGTCTTTTATTTATAACATTTTCTTTTATTTATAACATTTTCATTTTTTATTTATAACATTTTCATTTTTTATTTATAACATTTTATTTTATTTATAACATTTTCTTTTCTAATTAAAATGGCTTTGTCTCGAGATAGCGATCTACACATTTTTGAATTCTTTATTTTCAATTAACATATCTTTTGGAATTTGTGCCTTTCGTCGTCCATCTTGGAAACAATTTCCTTTCAATTAAAATAGCTTTATTCCTTAAGATAGCAATCTATAACTTTTCTAATTCTTTCTTTGCAATTAACTTATTTTCTTTTTTGTAAATTCTTTCCTTAGTCGTCCATCTTGGAATTAAAGCTTGGCCATGTAAATTTTCTTATTTCTATGAATCTATTACATTTATTCACCCATGCAGCAATATAAATACACATGCCTCTAAACAAAATACAAGAGCACAAACCATATAACCCCCCGTCCCTCTTATGTTTCAATCTATTTTTATTTACCGTTTAAAATATATATACACACACATACAAAACAATATCGAAAAAAAATATTTTAACTTAATATTACTTTTGATTGAATAGCAATCTATAACTTTTCTAATTCTTTCTTTGCAATTAACTTATTTTCTTTTTTGTAAATTCTTTCCTTAGTCGTCCATCTTGGAAAGCTTGGCCATGTAAATTTTTTTATTCTATGAATCTATTACATTTATTCACCCATGCAGCAATATAATTACATGTGCCTCTAAACAAAATACAAGAGCACAACCCATATAAACCCCCATCCCTCTTATGTTTCAATCTATTTTTATTTACCGTTTAAAATATATATACACACACATACAAAACAATATCGAAAAAAAATATTTTAACTTAATATTACTTTTGATTGAGTATATATATATATATGCTCGATGGTATCATCCTATTCCTTAGAACAGGGTTTGAACCCAGCCCTGTTATATATATATATATATAATAATCAAGATATTTGTAATTGCTAACTTAATTCATGATCTTTTTTTTTCTGAGAAAAGTTTTTCAACGATATTTTAGCCATTTTACTAGTTTATAGGATTATTTTTTTTATTTTTTTTATCTAATATGTATTGCAATATATGCAGAAGCCCCAATGCATTATTAGCAAAAGACCACATCATCTGAAAAATCTCAACTAATTAAATAACCCCCTCAAATTTTTTATTTCCTTAGTTTTCATTTTAATTCACAAAATATTTTTTGTAAAATTGTTGTAAAAATTTTTAATAATAATGTACTGCTCTATTCTCAATCCTTATTAATGTAAAAGTGTATGGTATTGCCATACAGTTAATTTATATTATTGCATTTTGATAAATATTCTTTAGAGTATGACAATATTTTTTTAAAAAAACTATCTATATCATGATAATCTATTGTTTAAACCACTGTGGAAAGGATTAAGAATTAAATACATATTTTTATTAATACCATGATAATTCATATTTCATGAATTTTTCTATTACTTCTTTCAATGAATAGTCATAATCCACCATGCTAAAATCATATTAATTTTATATTGTTTTTTTTTTTTCGTTAGTTAGAATAAAAAGTTCGCGAATAGAACAAGTTTTATTTATTTTGCTGCAGAGATTATGTAAAACTTGCATCTTGTTAAAGAATTTGTATAGATCTCATAGAACATTTAACGTGTCATTTAATTTCTAATAATTTTTTTATCACTTTTCTTTAATATAGATATTATTACTATATTCTTTCAATAGATTATTTTAGTGTTTGTATAGATATTTGATATATTATTCTGGAAATATTTTTTTATTATTCCTTCTCTTGTTTTTCTTAGTATTGTAATGGTCATTCCATCTACCTTTGATCATGGAGGGTGGCACCAAGTCACTGCATATCTGGAATATTTGTTTATCATGATTAAAAGTTTTGGTGATGATGATTTGCACTGACCAGACCCAGGGAGATAACAAGAGATCTTTAAATTTCAGACAATTGAAAATATAAAACTAAAATAAATGTCAGTGAAGCTAAGTTTAAATAATTTAAACATTTTATTAAAATCACAACCAAAACTATAAAAGTTTGAACTAAGTTTCTAGTGAAAGTATGTATGGGCGAAAAAGAAAATAACAAATATCTCAGCAGATACATTAATCTTCTCATAGGATTTCTTGAAGGAAAAAATAACTTTACTTCAGCTGATGATTCACAAAAAAGAAAAAAGATTTTCTAAAATACAAAAAAGAAATTATCTTGTAAAGAATTAGTGAATCAGTACAGATGAACACTCTCTAGTATATTGAACCTAGACGTATCATTTGTCTGAAGGACAGCTCATGGATAATTATATTTAAAATTTCCAAGGTTGACACATTTATATGAAGGGCAAATATAAGATGAAGATATTATGTCATACATAATTTTAAAAGGAAAACAAAATCCCAGGTTTCAGTAAAACCAGAAACTTTCCAATCAAGAAATCATCTGCCAAATGATGGTGATTTACTAAGCTACAATAAATTAATCAAAAATATCTCAAAAGGAGGCAGATAAGTAATAACAAAATTATTAATATCTGCCAAGCATTTAACGAGAATGTGAATTACACAAATAAAAATGTAAATAGCTAATAAAAAATATCAATTCAGACTCTGCAACATAATAAAAGAATAATTTAAAATTACAAAGTATAGCATTTAAACTAAAAGATAATATATTTCACACACGAATAGACAAAAGAATAAGTAAAATGATTTTGATATAAGATAAATTTATATACATGTCTACTTTAGATTGAACAAACGTTTTACTAGAGATTAAAATTAACCATGGCAAGCACATAAAAGATATTTATTACCTTGGTGTTGAAAAGTTCAATGAGTACTCAGTTGTTTTCAGGTAATATTAGCAATGGCAAAGTCTTCAAATGATTTGTTCTTTAAATGACAGTGAGTGTGGAGTCCAATTTTGACACAGTTCAAGTTTACACTTTATAGCATACTGGAAGGAAGAGCAAGAAAGTCAGGAACCATCTTAGGTTAGCTTAGCATGGCATACTGGAGTTTTGCATATCCATGGCATAAAATTTAACTATCTGATAAGAAAACGTTATTAATTCAGACAGCTAATTTTGAAAGGTCAGTGGGTAGTCTAACAATAGGGTTTATATATATATATATATATATATATATATATATATATATATATATATATATATATATATATATATATATATATATATATATATATATATATATATATATATATAAATTTCTGATGGTCATTCCAGAAACCTAACAGCAATATATTAAAATCAATGGTAGAAACAAATATGAATTTTTACTCACAGAATATTAATCAACTAAATGGAATTGGCTGTTAAATATTCTTCTGCAAACAAGCCTAGATCAAGCTGACCAAGACAAACCACAAGTCTGGAAAATAAGAATTTTGAAGCTTAAGTGTAAATAAATATCTGATAAAGAATAATAAGTCCTAAACTGAGGGCTATTTATATAGCTCCCTTATCTCCTGCATAAACTTTATTTTCCACCTCATAATTAAGTAATCAATATATGCCCAGGGATAATTTAATACCATGTTCAATCTAATTAAAATCTCACCAGGGCTAAGTTATGAAAAACAAAATTAATTAATATACAATTAGATCTCCAATCTTTTTAGATAAATTAAAATATGTTTATAATTACTAAGAAAGTAACATCTTTTAATTAATATAAAAAAATACTTTATAAGTTTTACAAAATTGACTTAAAATATTTTATTTTAACAAAACAATTCTAGAATAAAGACAATTTTTTAAGATAACTGTAAAAGTCATGATCACATTTATGCAGCAGATAGTATTCAGTTCAACTGCTCAGTCACCCATCAAAAAAAAAATGAAAAACATTTCTTTGCTGTCTATTTTTTTCTTTAAAAATCTTTTATGCTTTTAACCCCCTATAGAAACTCTTGCAGGACATTTGTCCTGTTTTGATTAAAGCCATTACCTTATTTTACAAAATATTTGAATCCAAACTCATAATCCATAAATGAGAAAGAAGTTATTTCTGTTAAAAGTATTATTGACTACTAAAAGACTAAGCTCAGTTGTGGGGTTCCTTCTTATATTGTGATGACTTTGGTAGTCTACCCAAGTAAACCTGTTTATAGATTCTTTCACTATATTGCCATAATCTATCTGTTAAAAACTGTGCCATTTCCCCTCTTGACCACCACTACTGCTTATTATTTGTTATATGGTATGTGGTATATTATGATAGATGGTCCTTCTAATATGGTTCTCCAAGAGAGGAAATGCCATTAATAATTTTAACTTGGCAACTTGCCTAAATAAATAGGGTGTATAGGGTTCTTGATGGATGCTGGGATACCTATCCTGGAATATTTTATAGATTGTGCCATCCTGTCTGGCTTCACTACTGAAGGTCCTCAGAATGGCATGTCAGTATTCTTCAAACATCTGAGATTTTTTATACAAAGTATGTCACCAATCCAAGGTTATTCCCTGGAGATGACTACTGGTGAGCATGACTTAATCTCCATGAAATCAGTCTTGAACTTGAAACAAGTGAGACAGACTTTCTAAGTGACTTAAGACATTTTCTCCTATCTCAGTCTTAAATAATCAAATGAAAAATTGTTTTTCCAATAATCTGTTTGTGGATACCTCCTGCTTTTTACTTCCTTAGTCTCTATATTCATTTTCTATTTCATACCATCTGTTTTCTATACACCCTATTCTTATTTTCTATTTCAGCTAGCCTATACTTGAGCTTTTTCATTATATCAACAAACATTTGTTGCATCTCTGTTTTCAAATTATCCTTAATTTCTTCTATGTTTTAATCACCTTTCTAACTTTCTGACAATATCATCTATCTCCGGCTTTATTTCTTTCAATTTTTTTTATTTCTTTAACATCTCCAGTTCTACTTGTGTCATTTTATATATGTCTATCTACTCCTACCACAGCCCTTACATCTGCATTATCATTTTTAATCTTCCAGTTCTAATGTGATCTTGTTCCAAACCACCCTCACCTCTTTCATATTCTCTTTTACTATTTCAACTTTCTGTCTCATTTTGCTCATCTTATCTCTGAACTCTTCCATTCTTACCCTATTCTCTTCCCTCATTTCTTTTATCATTTCTGCTTTGAAGTCAGCCAACATTTACTGTTGATTCTGTTTGATTTCTTATTGCATTTCACTCATCATGCACATCATCATCTTTATCAACATCTTCTTTATCCTTTGTGTTTCACTTTCTTTACTTCCCACTATTTCAGGATTTTAAAATAAAACCAGGCTTTCCTCCAACCCAATCCCCTTATCATTTTACACTGTCTTCCATATTTACTACAAGACAAAATCCAACTATATTTAACTTTTACATAAGCTATCTGAGTACAACATAAATTTAAAGAAAACACTACTTAAATATTTATTTATTTTTACTTAAAGAGAGAAAAAAACTTTTAATATCTATTTAATACTTCTCTTTCATTTCAAATAAATCTAAAAGAAAAATGCTGTTTAATTATTCATTCTTATATTGAATGATGAAACCCTATACCAAGCTGTCCCAGCAATACAAAAAACTAGCCCAAACTCATTCCAAATACTTAATTTATATGTCCTACACCTTAAATCTTTCTCAATTGTCTGAACAAAATTTCACATGGGCTTATAAAGTCAAAGCCCCACATTGGGTGCCGAAATATAAAAATGTGCAACTGTCACTCTATCCACTTTTGATCATGAAGGATTCCACCAGGAGTCACTGTGTACATGTAAAATTTGTTTACCTTGATCAACATTAATGGTGATGATTATTTGCACTGACCAAACCCAGAAAGATAAGAGTTCTTTAAATTTTAGACAATTGAGAAAGTAAATGAGAAAGTAAAACTAAGACAAATGTCTGTGAAATTATGTTTAAATAATTTACCAGTTTTATTAAAATTACAATCAAATGTAAGAAAGTTTTATCTAAGTTTTTATCAAAGTGATTATTAGAGAAAAAAATAGCAAACACCCCAGCAAATATACTAATATTCTCATAGGATTTTTTGAAGAGAGAAATAACTTGCTTCAATCGATTATTCACAAAAAGAAAATAAACAAATCACAATTTGTTTGAAAACATTTTCTAATATATAAAAAAAATTGTCTTGTAATTACTCAATGAATCAGCATGGACAATGACACTCTAATATATTGAAACTAAAGGTTTCATTTGTCTGCAGGACAGCACAATGTAGACACATAAGAAGAGGAAATATAAGGGGAAGATATTACATTGTACATAATTTTAAAAGGAAAACAAAATCCCAGGTTTTGGTAAAACCAGAACTTTCCAATCAAGAAGTCATCAGCCAAATGATGGCGATTTACTAAGCTACACTATATTAATCAAAATGTCTCAAAATGAGACTGTTAAGTAATAAGAAAATTAATAACAGTCAAGCATTTAACAAGAATGTGAATTACACAAATGGAAATTTAAATAGCTAATAAAAATATCAATACATGTTCCACAATATAATAAAATAATTTAAAATTACAATCTATATCATTAAAACTGAACGATAATATATTTCATACACAAGTAGACAAAAGAATAAGTAGTTATATATATATATATATATATATATATATATTTGATATATATATATATATATATATATATATATCAAATCAAAACTACTCCAAATCTAAAATTAAACCAGACCAGCATAAAAATAATATTAAAACACAACCTAAGGTTTCACTGCTACAAGCAGACACTTCTCAAGTCTAAAGAACTACAAAAAAACTACACATTATATATACTATTAAAAACTACCCACAAATCCATTCACTTCCCATCCACCCTTAATATTAAAAGAACTCTTAAATAAGTTAATTGCTTCAGAATAACAAATTTTCAATAGTAAAGACTCTTTAATTCTTCTTTTGATTTCATTTCTCTCAAAGAAGACAACCTTAGCTTCATCAAAATCAATAGTGTGGCCAGTATCTTTTTCATGGACATACAAAGCAGAACTAAGATATCTATTTTTAACTCTACTTTTATGAACCTTTATTCTTTCATTGAAACTCAAACTACTCTGACCTATGTAAACCTTCTTATTAAAACTCATAAAGATGGTTTTCCTTTAAGATTTATTTTTGATTTTACAGGTAGTGTCGTAGAGGGTATTTCTAGATTCTTGAATATTTTTTTAAAACAATTTGTTGATTTTGGTCAGTACACAGTTTCTTCTTCTTTTGAGGCTTTTGATAAGATTAATAATTTTAAAATGGAGAGTAAATGGGTATTTGGAAGTTTAGATATTGAAAATATGTATCAGTCTGTTAATAGGTTAAGCAGTATTGATGTTCTTTTGTCTGTATTGATTAAGAAAAGTTCTTTATCAAAAAATAAAATTAAGGTAATTAAAGATTTGCTTTTGTTATTGGAAGATTCTATGTATTTTACTTATAGAGGTAATTTTTATAAGATTAAGGAAGGGTGGATAATAGGTTATATTATTTCTCCTTTAGTATGTTCAGTTTATATTAGTTTTTTGGAAGAGGAAATTATTATTAAAAAGAATTGTTTATATGTAAAATTATTTGTCAGATATGTTGATGATTGTTTATTTGTAGTTGAGAATGATAAATTGAAGGAATTTGTAAATGAGTTTAATTGCTTTGATCCTTCTATAAAATTTGTGTTAGAAGGAGGGGGGTTAGATTTTGGTAAGTTAAAATTTTTAGATCTTTTGGTGATTAGAAATATAGAAACTAATTGTTTATTGTGCAGTCATTTAGTTAAAAGTAAAGAATTAAGATCTATAATTAAACCTGATAGCTATCAGTCTGTATCTCATAAAGTAGCTGCTTTAAGGAATTATTGTCATAGGAATATTAAATTAAATAATTCTAGTGGGGTAGCTTTGTTTCAGAAATATCAATTTTATAAAGATTATTTGAGTGTTAAATACTCTGATAAATTTGTTAAAAGTATTTTATTTAATAGTAATATTTGTAAGGATGTAAAGGTTAAAGGAAAATATGATTTTATTTCTTTGCCATTTAAATTGTCTTCTTATAAAATTATGTGTAGAAATAGTAAATTGTTTGGAAATAAGAAAATTGCTTGGAAAAGGGGTGTTACATTGAATAATTTATTAAATAATACAAAAGAAGTTTTTGATAGAAAGACTATTCCTGGTGTGGTATATTTTATTCCTTGTTTATTTAGCGGCCTGTAATTTATGGCTGACACTACAATTATGTAACAAAATACTATGTCCATTGTATTGTGACAGTATTCCATATTAAAAATTGTCAAGTCTTCACATACACTTCGTTATGCTTTTGAACTGCAAACAACTTGAAAAGGTTCTTTTCAGCAGAGTTGTTTCTGATTTTGCATGCAAATGCCTGTTTTCGCATGAATCCGTGCGAGAACAGTAAGGGAAGTTAGTTTGAGGGCTCCAAAATCCCGTTACTTACAGCTTTAAGGCTTCCCTGTTATTTTATCTGTGTGTTACTTTTGTTTTGTTTTGTTTTTTATGCCCCCGAATATGGTGTGTTTTTTTTTACTTGTTTTGGTTCACAACTTGTCCAAATTTTCGTTTATTTTTGATTCAATAAATTATTTTATGGGAAGTTGTTGTTTTTTCTTGTTGTTCACATGATAAGAAAGTATGTAAGTAATATTTGATACGTTTCATTAACAGCTAATTAAAGTAGGTAATATTTTATTATAGCAAAATAAAAAAAAGTGTTTAAGAGTTTATTCAAAAGGCCTTACTCCATAGTATATATATATATATATATATAAAAGAAGTGTGCGGTAACATAATAAAATGTTCAAAAAGAAAATTCAAAAAGAAGTCGATAATTAAAAATCAAAACAAACCTTCAGCTTTCTGTAGCATAAAGATTTGAAACAAAATATAGAAAAGCCTCGAAATAAATTAACAAAAAAAAAAAAACGAAAATTCAAAATCAAAACAATCCCTCCACTCTCTAAAAAACCCACTTGTTTGTTTATTAAAAAGTATTGAATTGTTGAAGACTGTCAGAAAATCAAAACATCAAACAAAAAAAAAAGATAAGTTCATTGCCAACAACCAACCCTCCCCCTCCTCCACCATCTAAAAACAACAAAGTGTTTTGTAACCGTATTTTTGTGTAAACAAATCGTTGGAGCATTAATCGATAATTTCAAAGCAAATCAACACCCCTAACACCATCTAAAAACAAAGTAAAACAAAGTGTTTGTTTCTTTAAAAAACGAACAAAAAAAAAAAACAGGTGAAAAAAAACTTTGGTTTACAAAGAAACCGACGGACAGTTAATCGATAATTTAAAAACAAACCAACATCCCTAGATCATGTACAAACAAAGTATTTGTTTATTAAAAAACGAAAAAATAAAACCCAGGAGGAATGAAAAAAACTTTGGTGTTTTACTGTAATATTATGTAAACCAAACACACAGTCTAACGACGAAAAAAAATTAAAAACGGTTGAAAAAAAAACAAAAAAAATTTTTTTACCGTAATATTATGTAAACAAACAGACTGCCTATGAATCGGTATATTGATGTCAATTGGGTGAAAAAGAGTGCCATCCAATGGTAGGGTTCAGTATTCATACTATTACCGAAGGCTCTTTGTAAATAGACAACTGCATCATGGTCTGTGAATAGGTCCCAATGCTTTATCATTATAATAATTTACCAAAAAAACTGCTGGCAAAAAATATGCTGAATTGAACCAAAGCACAAAAATTTTAAGAGTGTCTCATCATTCCCCATCTGATAAGTAAAGTTTTAAAAATTAAAATAAGGCTTTTTAATAAAATTTATTGGAATTTGTTCTTTTTTTTTAATTTAACAATCGTTATATTGATTTTGTTTTCATTTAACAACTAACATATCTTAGGTAAATAAATTATAGACCCTTGCTTTTTTAATTTAACAATTAACATATTTTAGTTAGATTATAGACTTTAGCTCATACTGTACACTTATCAAAAGTAAGGAGTGCTATCTTGGTTTATTTGAAAACTCACAAGTAATAATATAGCTTTTTATCCAATAGAATGGAAAATGCTAAGGAAGGAATTAGTTCCTTATGTTATAGAGAAAAAGAAATTATAAAAATTTTCTACCTCATTGTCCAACTCCACAATCATATTGCACTCTTATAAGTAAATTCACCAATCTTCTAAACTTTCATATTAATAAGCAGCATAAGCAGAATTCTATTTCGAAAAATGAAAATTATTATATTTTTAATTTCACTTTACGATTTCTGAGATACCTTTACTGTTTCAATCAACATGTCAAAAATTATAACCTCTCTTAAAAATATTAGAGGAAATTAAAACCAAAAATCAAATTTCTGCATCTGTTGACATTTTTGCAGCTACATAGGGATATATGTCATTTTCCCCTCTAATTCAGTGTATAACAATTTAAAATGTTTTCTGTTAATTGTAAATATATTCTTTTAATGGTAAATTACTTCTTATGTCTATAAAATATATTAATTTATATGCAATCTATATAATTATTATGTAATCTAATCATTATCACAAATGTAACCCTTGTTATCATAAATAAAGTTTATTTTAAAACTAGTAATATATATATATATATATATATATACTATATATTAATATATATATAAATAAAATAACATGTTATATATATATATATATATATATATATATAACATGTTGTTTTTTTGCCATTTGAGAAAGAAAAGATTGTTCAGTATTAAACTCTTTAAAACTTACAGGGCATATATTGACATTAAGGTTAGAATCATAGATTTAAATAAGATTGGCATTATGAAAATGATTAATTTAAATATTTTTCCTTTTTTGCAATAGAATGCTATTTTTTCTTGTTGATAGCATGGGGTTTATTACAAAGGAATCATACCTTCTTTATTTTGTGGCTACTGTTTGGTTAGCTGTATTTTGCTGCTAAGTGATACTGCAGTACCCATCAAGAACAATACAAGTGATAAATTTCTTTTCAAGAAATCGAAGAAATTACTGTAAAATACAAATTACATGAAACACAACTACCCACCCCCCATATGGATAAAATACAAATTATAAAATCAAGAAATAAATCAAAAATTAAAATATCTAAGGCCATATACTATATCTCAAAAAAATTGAGGTTTGCTACGATAAAGTATTCATAAAAAAAAGAATTTTCAGAAATAATTAGAAAAATCAAAAATGCTTTCAAATACAAATTACAAAAACAGAAATCGGTGAAATACATGAAACACAAACTCCCCCTCCTGCATGAAAAAATCGATCAAAAATAGGTAAAATACAAATTACAAAAACAAGAAAAAAATCAAAAATTAAAATCTCTAAGGCAAAGTATTCACAGAAATTGCACTACATTAAAAAAAATTCCTGATTTTTTAATACCAAAAAAAAGCAATTTTCAATGATAATTAATAAAGTCAAAAATATTATTTAATGCTATTTTCTAGAACTTGTGAAATAAATCAAAAACTACAATACTAAATCTCAAAAAAAAAAAAATAATAGTATATGCTAAAGCAAAGTATTCATATGAATTGCACTTCACAAAAAAAAATGGGGAAAATGAATTGCACTACATTTTAAAATAAAATTCATCTGACTTTCATCACTATTTTATGGAGTATCAACAAACAAAAAGCCTAATTAACCTACTTTTCAAAAATATATAGTACTAAATTTCATCAATATTTAAAAAATAAAAGACTTTCAACAATAGTTTTGGGTAGGTTTTGAATCTGTATATATTTCTTTATGATGAAACTAAGGAGGAGAAAGCTTATTTTGAGCATTATACATTTACAAATATGCCTGGGGTATCATCCCTGGTCATTATCTAAGTAAGAGATATAATAATAATTTACAAACCTTAATAACAGATTAATACATATTAAGTAATTAAATATAGATAACAACAAGCACATGGTGATATGTTGTGTCTCTTAGAATACATTTCAAAGCTGCAATTTATATCAGCTAAAAAGCAATGAGAACATTACACTAGAGAACTTCTAATTGTCTTTCCCAAAAAATTATTAAATTAATTATTCTCTGCTTTGAAATTATGACATATAAAAACATATAAATTTAGAAATAAAATAAAATAATTAGAATATAAAATAGGCATGGCTGCAGATTATAGAAAGGTTAAAATAATATCTGATTATAGTTACAGGAAAAGATATTAAAAAGTTACATTTATAGGCAAGTCTGCTACAGTTACCATTTAGAAATTTTAGTTTAACAATAATTTTGCATAATTGAGAATTTATAATTTAACAAACATTTATTATAGCTAGCTTCATTTAAATATAAATTTTTAAAATAGATTTATAGAACTCTGTGGTGAAGAAATATTACCAATTTTCTTCCAGGCTGAGTTGTCCAGCTATTTGTAGTAGGCATTGGATGGGTAGGTGCAGGTGGTGATCGAACTTATGGGATTTATATATTAAATTTTAGCCCTCTTGCATTTGCTTACATGCTAGGTTTGCAGCATAAAAATCCATTAGTTTGTTTACAACTCTTATTTAAAATTATAAAATTTAGCTTTCTATTGTTAAATTTCTTAACTTATCACTTTTAGTTTAATAAAACAAGGATGATCTCCAAGTGAATAGAAAATGATGCTGCATGGCCATGTTTCCTTTCACTTAACTTTGTTAATTTTAAAATTAACATTTAACCTACATACAATTTTAAAATTTGAAAATATATAAATAGTTGCATAAATATTTCTTTATATGTGTATGTTATATATGTGTGAGATTCTTAAGAAAATAATGAATTAAATTGGTATGCATAAATTTATAATAAATTAAAGATTTAAAAAGATAAATATAATCACACTGTAACAAAACTAAATCTATTACACATCACAGTTTTTACTACCATATATATTTCCATGTGATACAAATATAATTTGTTGGGATTATTTTTATTTTTTTGATGGTGTTAATATGGATGTTTTTTTACACAGATGAATACATTGTGGGTAATTTGAAAATAGGCAAAAAAAACATTCAAATTTTCAGACATGTTGAGAACATTATTTAGAAAAGCTTGTTCAAACATACTGCAGCTCATTTGACTGATAACAGCAGATTAAAGAAGGTAGTTCAACAGTGGTTATTTGATGGTTTAATAAATACACCAACAATGACAGAATTTAACAGCAGGCTTTAGCAATTATTTAAAGAAGGTGGTTGCAAAAAATATAACATCCCAATGCAATTTCAAAATAGGAAAAAAGATCATTCATATTTTTAAGCTACTGGAGCAAAATTATTTAGGGAAGCATTCAAATTTTGAGCTTTTGGAGCAAAATTATTTAGAGAAGCTTGTTCAAACAGATTACAGCACAATTAACTAATAGCAACAGATTAAAAATTAATTTAACACAAGATGTGTACTGAACATTACCTAGAAAACAATTATTTAAAGAAAGTTACAAAATAAAGTGTGATGTAATAGACCTCTTACAGTGATAAATATAATCGCTTGGCAAAAAGAAATGTGACGTAATAGACCTTTCACCCGAAAAATATAATTGCTTGGGCCATCAAATTTTATCAACCTGCACTGAAATTTAAGTACCATCTTTTGGTAAACTTTCTTTACTCAAAATGATCAAACTTTGCGATCTTCCAAAGGCAGAACATGAGGCAGTGGATTTTACTCCAAAATAAAATATATAAGCAAGTATAAACTGTTATGTGTAATATATTTAATTATGTTACAGTTTGATTATGTTTATCTTTTTAAATTTTTAATCATTATAAATTTATATCTATCAATTTAATTTATTATTTTCTTAAGAATCTCATACATATATAATGAAATGTTTATGCAACTATTTATCAGTTTCTAAATTTTAAAATTGTGTGCAGGTTAAATGTTAATTTTTAATTTTAAAAATAACAAACTTTAAGTGAAAAAAACGCAATCACACAGCACTATTTTCTCTTCACTTGAGGAGGATCTTGCTTTTATTAAGATAAAAGTACTAAGTTAAGAAATTTAAAAAGAGAAAGCTATATTTCATAATTGTAAAGAAGAATTATATACAAGCTAATGGATTTTTATGCTGAAAATCTATCTTGTAAGCAAATGCAATAGAGGGATAAAATTTAATATATAAACCCCAAATTTTAGCACTAATGGAGAGATCTAAGAATGCTCAAATTTGATTTCACCACAATGGAAAGCAAGATATCCAAACCCATCCAATGCCAGACAACTCAGCCTGGAAGATAATTAGCAATATTTCTTCACTGCAGAGCTCTATAAATCTATTATAAATCTTATAATATTAAAATGAAGCTAGCTATAACGAATGTCCATTAAATTACAAATTCTCAATTAGTTAGATTTTTTAAAATAAAATCTTACTTTTTAATAATTTTCCCATAACTGTAATCAGTTATTATTTTACCCTTTCTATAATCTGCAGCCATGCCTATTTTCTAGTCTAACTATTTTATTTCATTTCTAAATTCATGTGTTTTATATGCCATAATTTCAAAGCAGAGAATAATTAATTTAATAATTTTTTGGGAAAGACAACTAGAAGCTCTCTAGTGTAATGTTGTCATTGCTTATTAGCTGATATAAATTGCTGCTTTGAAATGTATTTTAAGAGATTACAACAATCACAATGTTCTTGTTGTTATCTATATTTAATTACTTAATATGTATTAATCTGTAATTAAAGTTTGTAAATCATTATTATATTTCTTACTTAGAGAATGGTCAGGGATGATCCCACAGGCATATTTTTAAATGTATAATGTTCATAATATGCTTTCTCCTCCCTAATTTTATCATAAAGGAATATATACAGATTCAAAACCTACCCAAAACTAATGTTAAAAGGCTTTTATTTTTTAAATTTTGATGAAATTTAGTATTATATATTTTCTATATTTTTGAAAAGTAGGTTAATAAGGTTTGTTGTTTGCTAATACTCTGCTAAATAGTGTTGAAATTCGGTGGATTTTTTTTTAATGTAGTGTATTTTATTTTTCCCACCATTATTGTTAAGTGCAATTCATATGAATACTTTGCCTTAGCATAAACGTTAATTTTTTTGACATTCAGTATTATAGTTTTTGATTTATTTCATAGGCTCTAGAAAATATTAAATAGCTTTTTGATTTTTCTAATTATCACTTAAAATTGTTTTTCTTTTAGTTACCCTTTTTTGTTAAGTGCAATTCATATGAATACTTTGGCTTAGTATATGTTTTTTTTTTTTTTTTTTTGAGATTTAGTATTATAGTTTTTGATTTATTTTATTGGCTCTAGAAAAAGTGTTTGAAAAAGTTAAGAAAAATGGCTGTGACTTAAAAAATAGAATATATATATATATATATATATATATTCTATTTTTTAGTATATATATATATATATATATATATATATATATATTGAACTGGATACTTTATCCAGTTCGAGAGTTCTATCATGTAAATTAGAAAAAAGAAAAACCAAGTTTTATATGTGCAATAACACACATACTTATTTATCTTGAAATCTTATATTTTTAATTCTCAGTTGATTCTAGTACAAAATATTTTTTATGACACTTGTTTTCTTTTAAATTAATTAAAAGCAAACAAAGTTTAATTAGTGCTCTTCTAAAAGTATTTTATTTAAACTAAAAAAAATTAATGTTGATGTATTTTTAAAGCTGAGATGTAGTTTTGTATTTTTTTTATATATAAAAAATAATAATCATTTTTGTAAGATCTGTAAGATATTGTTTTTCTAATTGAGATTGAGTGGGAGATAGAGATTGACCTTGGTTGAAAGTTGCAAAAAAAGATTGTGCGGGAGATAATAAAGGACATAAATAGCTGGGTAATATTTTTTATTAGGAGGAGAATTCAAAGAGACTATTCTGGTCATTCAGTTTTTTTTTTTATTGCTCAGCTTCTGGTTATTGAGTATCAATCCAGATTTTAGCTGTTATTGAACTGTTGCATTGTTAAAGTGACTAATTTTTTTTGATATTGGTGCCACGGGAATCACCAAGTTGAATTTCTGTTAACCGACAATAACACTATTTGCCGCGATAATAGCAGTCATTCAAATGCCATGCCTGTAATATACGCCATGAAGAATATCCACAACATGATGGGCTGAGCCTTTTCAAAGGTGAACCTCCAGAGCTCCAAATTGTGACTTTAGTCATGACCTAATTGTCAAGACCAGAGTGGATCCCGATAATGCCTCTGGACTTCTAAACCTGTAGTAAATGACAGCTGTTGTAGAGGACTCTATAAACCGAACTTTGTGTGAACTGCAGAATTTTATATTATCTCGAGGTAACTTACCTTTCCATATCAAAATCAGGACTAAATCTCTAATTAAGTCTCTTGCAAATCTAAGCTTAATCTTAAAAAAGAAATTATATTTATGATAAATAATTTATCAAATTAAATATTAATGTATTTTTGTTTATTTTACATTACAATCTTAGTAGCAAGATTTTCAATTTTAAAATGTTACTTGTTTGAGTGTAAGGTGAGTGATATTTTATATGCTTAATAATTTCTCAGTTTTATGATTAACCCTTGTTACATGCTCAGACTGACCTCAGTAGTTTTCTTTTATTTTTGTTTGCTTCGGCATTAAACTAAATCAAACTTGGATTTGGCTAGCGATTTATAGGATATATGATTTATTTATTTTTTGGTAGAGATTTATTTGCTATAATTCAGATTACATAGTTCATAATGTTTATTTTCTTGTGTGAGACTAACCTTGGCTCATTTCAATGTACTTGTCCATGAGTGTTTTGCAGAATTATGACATTCTTGGTTTCAACATTTCTTTTCCGGACTAAGAAAAGCTCGTCTGGGCTGTCCCATTATTTTTGACAAACATCCATGTTACTAAATCTCTATAGGGAAAAGGGAATTGGTTGGGTTAACCACTAGCAAGACTATATAGCCATTATTATGTTATAGGTAAGAAATGAACTTGTCTGCCTGGGTATTTAACGTAGTACTGCTCACATACACTCAATGTTAAGATCTGCTAAGTAAATGTAGATGAAGTTTCATGTTTATTTTGTTATTATGTTTAGTAAATTTAAAAAGTTCTTATAAGTATTTTGGCTGACGTTTGTCTCAGTGTTTTTTCAATTGTCTGAAACACATTCATTAGCTTTTGCTCTCCCTGGGTTTAGTCTGGCACATTCATGTTTGTATATCCTGCCCACCCTTAAAATAAATGTCTAGTTCTGATTTTTGGACTAGTGGCAGCCTCATGGTCAGGATATACGAAACTAAAATATTTCGTGTGGCACATATATATAATTTTAGTGCAGCCAACACAGGCCTTCGATTTTAAATCCCACATGAGATTTTGTTTGGACAATTGAGGAATAATTCAGTGTTGGAGGCAAAATTCAGTAGGTAGGAATCAGTTTGTGCTAAATTGTATAAAGCAGTTTGGAGTAGGGGGTTCATCTTTTCAATATGAATAATTAATATATAGTTAATTAAACAGCGTTCTTTAGAGTTATTACTGAACAGACCGATCAGACAAAAAGATATTAAGAAGTTATATATATATATATTTTGTTTCTTTGTTTATTAAAAAAAAGGTTATTAGTTCTACGTTCGTAAAATAATAATAAAAAACAAAGAGTTGGGTTCACGTTTTAGAAATAACAAAATATAAAAGATTTTTTTTTTAAAGTTAAAAATTAGCTGTTACGTTCATAAAAAAAAAGCAAGCAAAGAGTTTAGGTTCGCGTTTAAAGAAAAAAGTAAACAGTTTAACTTTTGTGCTTTAAATATATATATATTAATATATATATATATATATATATATATGTGTGTGTGTGTGTGTGTGTGTGTTGTGCCATTACAATTTAGTCAATGGCTAAATTTATAGTAATGTGCATGAAAGAAAATGAACAAAAATCATCACATTTTTTATATAAAAAGGAAGCTGTAGGGCATCCATGTTTAAACCCTACCAGATCCAGTTCTAAAAGCTTTAGACAGAAAGAGAGTGGATCAACAATTATATTCTTTGTTTGTTTGTGTGTTGATAGAAAGGTAATACACACATTTAAACTATTCAATATTTGATTTTCTGTTAAAAAGCAGAGTTATACATATATAGGCAAAGCTATTTAATTGTTTTATATTTCAAATATTAAACATTTTAACTTTCTTTAAAACTAACCTATGCTTGATCAATTCTAATGTCTTATTCTATACCTCTATTTTGCTTTTCTATAATTGTAATTGGGATTTAAAAGCTAAGGATTTAATTTTAAATATTAGGGTTATAATTACTAAGCTAGCAATTATATTATTGTAATGACAGTTTATGAATGATTTAGAATGATAAAGTATGTGTGTAAATTACATACAGAAATTTACATTTATTATATATTGAAAGGAAGAAGGGTTAAATCTGTCAAATTATTTTTTTTTTACAATTTTGTGTTAAGGGAGAAAATCTGTTGAATCAGATATCTGTTTTTGTAGCAATTTTGTTTTTATAAATGATTGTTTGTCATTTTGGGAGCTTAAGCTTGGTGGGAACTCTAATTTTGAAATTGTCTCATCTTAAGATTAAAGGAAAGAAACTCCAATTTTAGATATTACAGATATATGTGAAAAAGGAAAAAGGATTAAGTCTATTTTTTTAAGACAAAAGTGTCTGAAAACCAGGTGTGTGATTTTTTGAGTTGGTCAAAAATAGCAATTCACACTATCACTCTAATTGGGTGAGTTGACTCAAAAATTGGATATAAAAGCAGTCTGGAAAATCAGTTGAGTTATTAGATTATTGTTATTATAATATTTGTGATAGAGACTTTTTAAAAAATTATTGAAACTAAAGCAGACAAACATTTTTAATTCTGCTAAATAACCTTTTTTTTAAAAAAATCATTTTTAATATCAAGTTTTGAATGTTGAAAATATAAGAATGGCGGGGTAGAAAAATTATATATATGTTTCATCTTTTACCTGACCATTGCGGAGCCGCAGATCATATAGGAAAGAAAGGATGTCTTGTCTGAAAATAATATTCTATACCTTTCAACTGACTGAGAGAAATAATTTGTTTTTAAATAGAAAGAAGAAAACATCCACCTGCATTTGAAAGTGATCAGGAAAATCTACTGATAAATATTAAATCATCAAGTCCAATTAATTGTTCCAGTAACTGATTTTAAACTCAAAGAAAATTTATAAATGTGAAAGCAACTGCTGTATTTTGTCCACTAAAAGAATCATGCTTGACAGGAAGAGAAAAAAATTAATATAATGATTTCCAAATTGTCCACTAAAGTAAAAAACCTCAATAGAATCATCATCAAATAGTTATACACCTCAAGAAAGAGATTGTTCCAAAGTAAAATGGAAATGGTAGCTGCAGATATATAGACATTATACAAGACAAGTTTGACTCATTGGAGGTTTGACACAAAACAAAGGATCGGTAATATGACTTTTTATATCTACTTTCTTTATGAAATCAGAGTCTTAATAAAAATTGAGTAATAAAGTGGTATATTTTATTTAAAGAACTTTTAAAGACAATTCAGATCGATTAAAACCAAGAATTTCTTACTAATAATAACTTTGAGCTTCATAAATGATTCTGAATGTATCAAAATTATTTGTTTATTAATTTACAGTTATGAAATATTAAAGTGTAAAAATTTATTTTGTATTATTATTTTGGTTTTAAATAATATTTTTTGGTATTATGGGATAAAACACGCACATACATAATAATATTTTTATATGTGTATAATTGTGAGTGAATGTGAAGTAATAAGTAGTATTAAAATATTAGATTATTTTATTTTAGGAAATATAGCATGTCTGCGCTTAGAAGAGAGGGAAAGAAATAATTTAAAACATGTTTCTAAAACTTGCTCTTTCCAATTTTACTAACATTTATTTTTGTCATTCTACTTACCTGTTAAATTTATAAAGTATGTGTACCAATGAGTGAATATTTTTTTATGAAATACCTTTCTTGTGGATGGAACATTTTAACAAATTGGTTACCCAATTTAATACAATATACTTTTGAAATACATTTACAGGAAAGGGGAAGAATTTAAAATTCAATGTTATGATTTTAAAACAGTCGATTATGATTATTGTTGTTATTGTTAATATAAATTTTCATGTAAATATAGAAATTTTTTATGTCTATGTTAAAAATGCAGTAATAAATATTAGTTTATGTTATTAAACAAGGTATATATATTTCATTAAGAGTAGTCTTTATCACGTGTGATCATTCATCATCAATGGTTGAATATTAGTTGTTTAAGATATGATTAAATATGCTAAGATTAACAATAATTATGAATTTCTTTATAAAAAATAGGCTTTATGTTTAGGCTTAATCCTAAAGCTGAGGATGAAACCATTATCATTATCATCATCATCATCATCACGGGTTAATTAATGAGCTGTTTAAATGTTTAAAGGCCATAAATAAATATTGATTTCATAGTATTTAGTGATTTCTTAGTATTATTATAACCACCATCCCCTCATCTATTTCATGCAAGGATGAGTGAATTGCCATCGTAAATCAATAGTAATATGAGCTAGTAAAACTTATAAAAAATATATTGAAACACATTTGTTATGCTAAGATCTAAGAAATGATTTGTGTCTAATGAATTCCACTTCAGTTTAAAGATGTTTTATGTTACCTAGGTGTTTACTTAAATATTACTGCATACAGTGCTATGGGTCTAAAATCAAAATCATACATTTTGTAAGAAATAAGGTACCAAAGGGATTCAAACCTGGTACAGGTGAAAAAGTTAAGGCCTAGCTAACCTAGTGGCACCCTGATAGACCATATTCACTTTTTGTTCACTTAGACATGCACTTAACAACAAACCAAAAAATGAAAGTGAGTAAAATTTACAGTTAGATATACTTGAGAAGATATTTTATTGAGTTACTAGTGTACTCACTCACTTGATTTCCATATACCTGAGTTATAGTAGTCGTTCTTAATAATTTGTTTATAATTATTGATATTGTGATATCTTGAGAAATCTAATTATAGAAATATGTTTAATTTCTTCCTACTCATCATTTTAATATTTTTGACCTTATGGCTATATAACTACTAGTCAGGAGTATGTTTCATTTAATCCAATGACCCTTAATATGACTGATAACTCAGTCTGATCTCTTTGTTTAATAGCCACTACTCAGGTTAAATAATTATTTTCTCTTTCATATAAAACAAAAGCTATAATTTCTTTTCATTTATTAAGATAAATATTTATATTTGAATCTTTTCTTAATTATTTAATACATTTGGATCATTTGATCATCTTTATTAAGTTACAATGAATACTTGAATATTTGAGATTTTAATAATATTTGGATTTTTGACAATCCAATGATATTTTAATATACAATTGAATTTCAATTTTTTATATATATATATATATATATATAATCTTTAACTGCTATTATATATATATATATATATATATATATATATATAATAGCAGTTAAAGATTAAAAAAATAAATAAATTTCATAAATAGACAGAAGTTGCGTTGGGAATTTAAATAAAGTTAGAGAAGAGGCTGAAGATAGACTAGCTAGCATCATGGCCGAAATAGATTGGCAAATCAAATCTTTTATGGCTGATATTTGGGAAAGCCCATTAGAGCATTTGTAGAGCCTGCAAGAGATGTTCCGATGTCATAATTGGCAGGAGACTGAACAAGTGGCAATTGCATGCCACTATTTACAAAGAATGGCTGACGATTGGTGGCATATCTTAAAGATGATGCCACAGACTTTTTGGGATTACAGATGCAAATTATTGCACACTTTCTGGAGTAAAGAAAAACAGTATCATATCTTCATCAATATATCACAAGAAAGATATAATAGGGGTAATGGAGAAACTTACATCCAGTTTTTTTTGCAAACAAGCAGCAAGGCTGAAGTTATTGATAGCTTTCTCCTTGACTGAGAGGCTGATATGCTGAATAGTATTGGGCAATATGCCAAGGGATATACAGCATATCATGTTGTGTAGTAGCAACATTCACTTGGAAGAAATGATTAAACTACTAAATAAAATTGAACATAATCAGGCCCAAGAAGAAGTGGAGAAAAGAACAATGCAGGGCGATCAGATAATTTTGATAGAAAAAGGTCAAAAGAGTCAATTATCAGCTCCAATTAATAAAAGTAAAAAAACCATAGGACTGTAGCTGATGTGATTGTGGATCAAGAAGAACCAGCATGGAAAGGATCTATGCAGACTTGCCCAATTGTCAGTATAAAGACTGGAGATATCATTACAGTAGCATTGGTTGATTCAGGAAGTCAAATGTTATTGCTCTCTAGTAAGTTTTATGTAAAAATAAAGAGAGACTAGCCATGTTTGTATACACTTCCAATAAAGAGAATGCAGGTGACACTGGCCAATGGCAAGAAGGTAAATATTGAAACCCAACAGGTGTGCTTACATTTGTATCTGGGTAACATCGAGTTAGACCATGTCTTTTTGATAATCCCTCATGTCAGACAAGATGTTGTAATTGGGACTTATTCTTTGTACAGGCATAAATGTGTTTTGGATTATGGCAAATGTTTATTTCTTTGCCAAGAAGTTTTGATGCCATTTGAAGGGCTAAAGAGTTATAAGCCACTTCAGGTACAGTGTGTTCAGCAAGTGAGGGATACCGTGGAAATGCAAAATAAATTGTCACAATCCATTTTAAAAGGAATGGAAGAACAACACCCTCCAATGGAACTGTTGAGGGATTTTTATTCAGTTTTTTCAAATAGGCCTAAGATCATTGAGGGGTATGTGCATCACATTCAAGTTAAGGATGAAAGCCATTTCCAGAGTCATTCATATCCCATTCCGTTTCAATATAAGGCTGAAGTAGATCTTCAAATACAGAAAATGATTGAATGGGGAGTTATTGAAAAGCACACATCTCCATATGTTAACCCATTAGTAGTGGTGAAGAAAAAAGATGGATCTGTCAGAATATGTTTGGATGCCCAGCTGTTAAATGTCATTACTGTTCCTGAAAGAAACATTCCACCTACAATAACAAAACTTCTCTCAAAATTTCAAGGGAAAACTATTTTTTCTACATTGGACTTGACATCCAGTTATTGGCAGATCCCTCTACATCCATTTAACTGCAAATATACTGCCTTCTGCTATGAAGGGCATACGTATCCGGTTAAGCTTATGCCTTTTGGATTAATCAATAGTGGTTCAGAACTTCTAAAGTGTTTGGATCAAGTGTTATCAGACAAAATCAAGAGTCTTATTGTGATATATATGGATGGCATAGTCATCACATCTAAAAATATGGAAGAACATATGGAACACTTGAAAATGTTCTTAATGAAGTGTTACCAGAAAAACATTACCATCAATTTACAAAAAAGTTTCCTGGTCCAAGAGGAGGTTACATTTTTAGGCTTTTTAATTGGGAAAGAGGGTATTAAACCTCATCTGAAGAAACTAACAGCGATACAACATTATCCTACACCCACTAATAGGCATCAGGTATGGTCTTTTCTGGAATTATGCAATTTTTATCATAAATTCTATGAAAATTTTGCATTAGATGCTGCAAATTTGGTTCAGTTATTAACAAAAGACCAAAAATGGGTATGGAAGTACAAACAGGAGCAGGAATTTCAACACATTAAAAACAAGTTCTTGGAACAGGTGGTTCTAGCCTACCCTGACTTTTCACAAACTTTTTATGTTCAGACCGACAGCAGTGGGCAAGGGCTTGGGGTCATGTTATTTCAAATTGACAAATAAAACCGTCATTGAGTGTTGTATTTTTGTAGTCACAAGCTAAAAGCGGCAGAAAATAATTACACAATGACAGAAAAGGAAGCTTTGGCCATTGTTTGGGCTTCCCATAAATTTGAACAATTCCTGCTTGGGTCAGTGATTGGTGTAATTACAGAACATAAGAGCTTGGAATTTCTTAATAGCAGTTACTTATCGAATGATCAATTGATACGTTGGAGTCTTACGCTACAGAAATTCCAATATAATGTTCTATATTGTAAAGGAAAGGAAAACATTGTGGCAGATATTTTGAGTCATCATCCCATAGATCTGACCCCACATCATCTTGAGCCCAACAATCTGAGTATTGCAGCATTCACATAGACCATAGATGAGACCATAGAGCAACAATTACTAAGACTATCTGAAATACAGGAGACCAGCTCAGAGTATGCACAAATCATGACATATAAAAAAGGAATAGGAACTTCAGACACCAGTGGCACGGCAACATTGGAAAAATATGAAGCCTATAGAATAAAAGATGGTGTTTTACAATACAGAGTCGCCACAGAAGACTCATGGAGAATTCTTATACCCGAAAGACTCATGAACAAACGTATAGAGTATATACATTACCTTTATGAACACTATGGACAACATAAAGTAGAACATGTGTTCAGGGAAGTATTTTACTGGCCAAGTTTATATTTAAATGTTGTATAAGTTTTGGGAAAATGTCATGTGTGTTCACAAACTAAATATGTAAATAAGAGATTTACCAGGACCTTGCAGCCTCTTTTAGCACCCAACCCTAATGAATTGTTGGCCACAGATTTTTATGGGCCTTTACCTGCCGATAAATGATACCGATATTTAATCATAATGTACGACATATTTTCAAGTATGTAACTGCATATCCACTAAGAAAGGTGGATACACGAAGTACTATCTGGATCTTACAGGAGCATCAGTTTCCTAAGATTGGTAGGCCCCAGATCATGGGACACCCTTTAAATCTCACCACTGGAAAAAGTGGATTCAGCAACAAGGCATTCAGCATGTGTTAAGATCTATTCGTAATCCTCAATCCAATCCCTGTGAGAGAGTCATGAGGGAGTTAAACTATTTTGGCTTTATGTCAGCAAAAATCACCACGGATGGATGAATCAGTTGGGAAACATCACTAACTACATAAACTGGATACAGAATGAATCTACAGGGTTTGCCTCCATTTGGACAGAATTATCCAATGCTGATAAAGGCTCCCTTGCCTGTAGATCGGGACAAAATTGAGAAAGAAATGGATAAAAGAAAGGCTCGAATAAAGTTGAAACATATGGCTGAAGTACGCATAAAGTGGGGAAATCCACGACCATGTAGATTCGAGGTAGGAGACTTGGTTTTTGTATGAAAACCTCATGTCAGCAATCCAACCCAGCATCAATATAAGAATTTTTTTTTCCAGTATATGAGTGACCCTTCACTATACAAAAGAAAAGTGGTCTGAATGCCTTTGTATTGGAAGATGAGTGTGGGGTTTATGGATCTTATAATACACAAAGCCTTAGTTCAGCCACCTAAAAGAAAGGAGGTGCACTTAAGGAATTGATCTCAGGGCAAATGTTCAGCCAGGGAGAGGGAATTTAAAAGTTGTTAATGTTGGTGTTTAAAGTTTGAAAAAAAAAAGAAATAGCAAATAAATGCTTTTATTTTTTATTTTTGTTAGCGTGAAGGGGCAGTTGAACTGGAAACTTTATCCAGTTAGAGAGTTCTATCATGTAAATTAGAAAAAAGAAAAACCAAGTTTTATATGTGCAATAACACACGTGCTTATTTATCTTGAAATCTTATTTTTTTAATTCTCAGTTGATTTTAGTATAAAATATTTTTTATGATGCATGTTTTCTTTTAAATTAATTAAAAGCAAACATAGTTTAATTAGTGCTCTTATAAAAGTATTTTATTTAAACTAAAAAAAAAAACTAATGTTGATGTATTTTTAAAGCTGAGATTTAGTTTTGTATTTTTTTATATAAAAAATAATAATCATTTTTGTAAGATAAAGCCCTGTAAGATATTGTCTTTCTAATTGAGATTGAGTGGGAGATAGAGATTTACCTTGGTTGAAAGTTGCAAAAAAAGATTGTGTGGGAGGTAACAAAGGACATAAATATCTGGGTTTTTTTTTATTAGTAGGTGAATTCAAACCAACTATTCTGGTCATTCAGTTTTTTTTTATTGCTCAGCTTAATCAGCTTCTGGTTATTGAGTCTGGTTGTTGAGGATCGATCCAGATTTTAACTGTTATTGAACTGTTGCATTGTTAAAGCGACTATTTTTTTTTTTTTGATATTGGTGCCATGGAAATCACCAAGTTGAATTTCCATTGACAGACAATAACTCTATTTGCCACGATAATAGCAGTCATTCAGATGCCATGCCTGTAATATATGCCATGAAGAATCTCCACAACATGATGGGCTGAGCCTTTCCAAAGATGAACCTCCGGAGCTCCAAATTGTGACTTCAATCATGACCTAACTGTCAAGTCCTGATAATGCCTCCAGACTTCTGAACCTGTAGTAAATGACAACCATTGTAGAGGACTCTATAAACCGAACTTTGTGTGAACAGCAGAAATTAATATTATCTTGAGGTAACTTACCTTTCCATATCAAAATCAGGGCTAAATCTCTAATTAAGTCTCGCAAATCTCAGCTTAATCTTAAAAAATAAATTATATTTATGATGTGTAATTTATCAATTTAAATATTAATGTATTTTTGTTTATTTTACATTACAATCTTAGTAGCAAGATTTTCAATCTTAAAATGTTACTTGTTTGAGAGTGGAGGGTGAGTGATATTTTATATGCTTAATAATTTCTCAGTTTTATGATTAACCCTTGTTAAATGCTCAGACCAACCTTAGTAGTTTTCTTTTATTTTTGTTTGCTTCAGTGTTAAACTAAATCAAACTTGGCTTTGGCTAGCGATTTATAGGATATATGATTTATTTATTTTTTGGTAGAGATTTATTTGCTATAATTCAGATTACGTAGTTCATAATGTTTCTTTTCTTGTGTGAGACTAACCTTGGCTCATTTCAATGTACTTGTCCATGTGTGTTTTGCAGAATTATGACATTCTTGGTTCTGACATTTCTTTTCCAGACTAAGAAAAGCTCATCTGTGCTGTCCCGTTATTCTCCACAAACATCCATCTTACTAAATCTCTATAGGGAAAAAGGAATTGTTTGGGTGAATGGCTAGCCAGAATATATAAGCCATTATTATGTTATAGGTAAGAAATGAACTTGTCTGCCTGGGTATTTAATGTAGTACTGCTCGCATACACTCAATGTTAAGATCTGCTAAGTAAATGTAGATCAAGTTTATGTTTATTTTGTTATTATGTTTAATAAATTTAAAAAGTTCTTATAAATATTTTGGCTGACATTTGTCTCAGTGTTTTCCCAATTGTCTAAACCACATTCATTAGCTTTTGCTCTCCCTGGGTTTAGTCCAGCACATCCATGTTCGTATATCCTGCCCACCCATAAAAAAAATGTCTAGTTCTGATTTTTGGACTAGTGGTGGCCTCGTGGTCAGGATATATGAAACTAAAATCTTTCGTTCGGCACAATATATATATATATATATATATATATATATAAAGGGTATAATAGACAGGTTAACATTTGACAAAATAGGGTCTAAAGAACATAGAACAGCAAGAATATATGGAGCTTCAAAAATTAACATAGAAAATATACCACTAAAGCCAATTATTAATTGTTAAGGATATTACTTAGACAAAGTTTCAAAATGGTTATCTAGTGAAATTTTTAAAAAATATGTGAATGAGTATGAAAATTCCAATATTAAAAATAATAAACATTTAATAGTTGAAATGAATGACATATTTAAAAAATATGAATACAGAAAACTAACATTTATAAAAAGGAACATTATTTCTATGTATACCACTTCAAATGTAGGAAAAGCAATAAATTTAGCTATAGAAAAATATATTAAGCATACAAATAAAACAATAAAAATACCTATTCACATTTTGGTAGATGTAATGGAAATATGTTGCAATGATGTATTTTTTTAGTATATTAGGGAATTTTATAAGCAAAGAGAAGGATTATTAATTGGAGGAGCTCTCATTGCAATTTTAAGTAATATTTATATGAATAAGTTTGATAAAAATATAACAGAAAATAAAAATGCTCCTTTGTTCTTTAACATATATGTAGATGATTATTTAGTGATTTTTAATAAAAGCCAAAGACAAATAATCTGGTTTATTAGTGATAATAATAAAATAGAAGAAAATATAGAGTTTATGGTTGAGAAGAAAAAGAATAATGAAATTGCATATCTGGATATAATGTTTCAAAAGATATTGATAGTAAAAAATGGTGTATTTAAACAAATGTTTATATAAAGAACAATGTTGGTAACAAAATTATAAGTTGGTTTTCCAACATTGATAGGAAAAATAAAATTAGTTGCTTATCTTCAAGGATATACAGAGGTGCAATCTATTGTTCAAGGAAAAAAGACTATATAAAACAAAAAGATTTAATAATCTATGAGTTAAAAATGACTGGTTTTTCTGTATATATAATTAAAAGAAGTATTGGAAAAATAGAGTATAAGATAAATAAAAATAAAAAAGTGAAAATAAAGTTGAAAATAGATATATAGGAATAAAAACAAATAATAATATTATAGTGAATATGTTTAACAAATATATAAATAAGATTAATAAAAAATACAAAATAATAATTACTACAAAAATAGTTAATAAAAAAGAGAAAACCTATTAAATTTGATAGATAACAAATACATAGAATATAATAAAAATGATAAAAAAATAATTAATGGAGTATATATGATAAAATGCAAACAATGCCTCGATAGTGGGATTGATAACAAATATGTAGGAGAAACAAAAAAATCTATAAAAACAAGATTAAAACAACATCGGGCAGATAATAAATCACCAATATGAAAGAAACAGGGCACAAATTTTAAAAAGTTCAATAAATTTAAGGTTACATACAGAAACTATTAAAAAAAGAAGAAAAAACTATATTAATAAGAAAGATAAAACCAAAATTTAATAAAGATTTTGGGATTAGGAAGAGATTGGTATAGATATACTTATTAAATAAGATATATAGAAGTGAATATATAAAGAGATAATTGTTTATAAATGAATTGTGGGTGATATAAAATGGTTAAGTTAAATAGGGGTATAAACATGGGTGTATTTATAAATATTACATTGTAAATAAATAAATAAATAATAATAATAAATAATAATAATAATAATAATAATAATAATAATAATAATAATAATAATAATAATAATAATAATAATAATAATAATAATAATAATAATAATAATAATAATAATAATAATTAGTAAATAAACTTAGCATAATATTTACATATAGTATCAGTATAATAAAAAATTATGAGAATTATATAATAATAATACAAGTTAAAGTGCATAAAATAAAATATGTATACACATAAATAAAAAGTTGTAGGGAATATATATATAAATTTATGAGAAATATATAATAATAATAATAAAAATTAAAGTGTATATATATATAAAGGGTTGTAGGAAATACATATATTTGATTTAAATATTTATAGAAATAAATAGAATATTAGGTGCAAGTTAATAAATGATAATAGTAAGAAAAGTAGTTTATTGCTTAAGGCTCAAACAGGATCTTTAGAAACAAGAGAATATGCATATAAGTGGGAAAATATGGGTGATTTCACCTGTAAATTATGTAAGGAAGGAATAGAAAATATTAAGCATCTGTTAATTGAATGTAAATGCTTGAAAACAGAAAGGGCACATATAATGAAGTTATGGAAGAATAAATACGAAAAAAGTAATTATACAGAAAGTGGATTATTAGCTTTTATGCTGGGTTTGGGAAAAGATATTTGGGATTTAGATATAAAGGCCATAAAGTTGGCAAAGGTTATGTTATGGAAATGGGATGGAGGAGAATATGGGAAAACTTAGACTGGGAAATGGAAAATAAAGTGGTTAACAGGTTTCTCTTGGAATTATTGTTGAGAGATTCTGATTCAGTTTAAGGAGATGCTACAGTACATCACATCATCATCATTGAAAAAAACGTTTTTTAAAGAAATTAAACTGAACTATTTGAGTTCAAAGATTATAATATTTATAGATTTTAGATATTAAAAAATAATAATACATATAAAATATTATTTTAACAGATGAATGAGTAAGGAAATAATAGATATTATATAATAATAAAATTAAAAGAATATTAGTTAATAACTATAAAGTTTAAGTTTATAAAAAATATAAACAATTAGTAGATTGTTAATTATGATAAAATAGATAATATATTTATGTTAATAGTTGTCCTTGAATATATATATATATGTTAAAACGAAGATTTGCACGGGTTAAATATATAAAATACATATTTTGCGGGTTCATCCGTGTTAAAAACTTTTAATACCAATACACTGACGTTTCGACTTGGTCACACAAGCCATCCACAGAGTTATAAAAAGGTGGATGGCTTGTGTGACCAAGTCGAAACGTGAGTGTATTGGTATTAAAAGTTTTTAACACGGATGAACCCGCAAAATATGTATTTTATATATATATAGTTAGGAATACACATGTATAATTTATATTTATTTTCTAATTATGTTGTACATTTTATTTTATATTAATTGTTTTATAAGTTTGATTATTTATTTCAGTTGTTTTAATATATTTTATGTTGTTTTTAGCTTTTTATTATTTAATTTTTTATATAGTTATGTATTTAATTTATTTTGTTCATTATATCATAACTCTGAAGAATATTGCAGGACAGTCAAAACATAGGTGTATGTACAAATAAAAAGTTTTTCTAAATGTGTTTGAAGTTGTTTGAATAAATAGCATTAAATAGCATTTTTGATTTTTTTAATTATCACTGAAAATTGTTTTTTTTATGAATATTTTGCCTTAGCATACTTCTTTTTGTTTTTGAGATTTAGTATTATAGATTTTGATTTTCTAATTATTGCTGAAAATTCCTTTTTTTTTTTAGAGTTAAAAAGTCAGGAATTTTTTTTAATGTAGTCCTGTTCATGTCAATACATTGCCTTAGGTGTTTTAATTTTTGATTTATTTCTTGTTTTTTATAATTTGTATTTTACCTATTTTTGATCGATTTCTTCATGCGAAAGGTCGGGGGGGGGGTATGCTACATATATTTCACTGATTTCTGTATTTGTAATTTATAGTGTGTTTGATTTTTCTAATTATTACTGAAAATTATTTTTTATAAATACTTTGCCTTAGCAGACATTAATTATTTTTGGGATTTAGTATATGGCATTAGGCATTTTAATTTTTGATTTATTTCTTGTATTTGTAATTTGTATTTTACCCATTTGGGGGAGGGGTGTTTCATATATTTTGTATTTTATAGTGATTTCTTCGATTTCGTGGATAGAAATTTGTCACTTGTATGGTTCTTGATGGGTACTGCAGCATCACCTAGCAGTACAGTACAGCTAGTTGGACAGTATCATTTTGCAATGTCTGCTGTTGCATTTACAGCATACAATCATTATCTTGGAAAAAAAGTTAGTAATAAAAGTTGAAGCAGTAGTAATAGAGGTAGTGATGTAATATTAATATTGATTCGTTACCAATTTTTATTTATACAAATTATAATTAATATTATTTGTTTTATTTTAGGGAGCACATCTAATTCTTCCACAATATCATCAAGTAAAATATTTATTTATGTTTTCATTATAATTAAGGTCTTTTTTCTTTATTTTAATTATGTTAATCTTTGTTAGAATGTGTGACATGTGTGAGATAGCAGATACCTTCCTTATTTATATGTTTATTTTCAATTGTTATAGTAGTAGTAGCAACAGCAGCACTAATATTATTATTTTATTTTAAAACACACATCAAATGTAAGAACTTTAAGTACGATTTTTATTTCTAATTTGTTATAATTAATATATTTAATAATTTTTCAAATTTGATATAGGTTCATTAGTCTTTTTATGTACTTATTTGACAGAGAAGAAATATTTCATTATTGAATAATCTCTAATCTAATAAATCACTAATAAAAAATATTCATAGTAGAGTCTTTATTTTTATATTTATTTTGAACTGTTTTATTATTACTTTAGTCTGGAATATAAATCTTGAAAAGGTTTTATTTATACAGTTTTTTTCAATTCTTTTATTATTGTCATTTTATTTTAGAACAAACATCAAATACTGCACTTTCAAATAATATTTTAATTACTATATTAAATGATCAGTTGTTTTCTCATCTCTGAGGTTCGCCACGGGATGGAATTGTTGCTAATCAAAAACATATACATATAACAATTTTGGGCCGGACCTAAATGATCGATTTGATCTAAAAAAATCTGATTTCTTAGATTTGTAATAAAATATTCTACTAACTAATACTATTATATGATGTTAGTTTTTTTTCATTTTTGTAAATGTTTATTAATCTTATATTGTTTTTTGAGTTTGTGTGTGTGTGTCTTTAAAGTTTTTTGATAATTTTTTTTTTTTTTTATATTTAAAGTTAAGGTGTTTTTCTAATTTTTTTTGCACTTTATGTGTGCCTTTTTAAAGTTACGGTGTTTTTTTTTGCAAGAATAAATCAATAGTTTTATCCAAAAGCAAGATGTAATAAATAAATGTTTATTAATCTTAACTTGTTTTTGAGTTTGTGCGTGGGTTTTTAAAGTTACAGGGCTTTTTCTATTTTTTTTTGGGACTTTATGTGTGTCTTTTTAAAGTTACGGTATTTTTTTTGCAAGAGTAAATCAATAATTTGATTCAAAAGCAATATGTAATTAGTCAATGTTTATTAATCTTAGATTGTTTTTAGTTTGTGTGTGTCTTTAAAGTTACAGGGCTTTTTCTCATTTTTTTCTGTCTTTATATGTGTCTTTTTTTAAAGTTACGGTATTTTTGGTCAAGAGTAAATCAATCATTTTATTAAAAAAGTAATATGTAATTCTAAATCTATCAAAAGTAATGTAATTTATATACTACAATTTAGAATAGATACCTGACTACTATTAGTAAGGACCATCATTGAAAGATTCAATTGAAAAATGATACCTGACTAATTTGCTTTCTTTTTTGGGGGGAACAGTAATGAATCCGAAAGTGGGTTGTTTTTGTTAAGTCTGTCTATATAAAAAGGGTACCCTTATTGAAATACTAAATTTAAAAATGATAGCTGACTAATTTGCATTTCTTTTGACAGTAATTAATCAGAAAGTGGGTTTCTTTTTTTTTTTTTTGGTAAATCTTGTGTATATATAAGAAACAAACAAACTGTAATTCAAATACTCCATTGAAAAAATCAAACCCATTGAATTTGTTTTTTTTTTTTTTTAAGACAGTAATTAATCAGGAACTGGTTTGTTTTTGTTAGTGTGTAAATATAAAAACTAATCTTATTTTGAAATAATAAATGCAAAAAAAAAAATAATACCTGACTAATTTTATTTTTTGGACAAGTAATTACTAATAATTAGACACTGGGTTTTTTTGTTTGTGCGTATATATATATATATATACATAGCAAAAGTAACTGGTCACGGACGAATTCTCGCGAAAATGGTACTTTTCATGTCATCCTTCAATTTTTTTCCATTCTGCATCCTTAAAAGCAATTTTTGAGGGTTACCCATTCATAATGGAATCTTCAGGACATTATTACTAAACTTACAACAGTAAAGTAAGTTACAACACATTAAAATAAATAGATGTCTTATCAAATTTTAAAAAACTACGACTGCTTCAAATACACACACTCTCACGAAACTATAGAGAAAATAGATATTCTACTATTATGAGAAAATGATGAACAAAATCAACTACTATGGCAGTAAAATCAAGGCATTTCTTTCTCTTTGCTTTTAGCATAGAAAAAACCCATAACTGGCAGCCATCAGGAACTCTTTCAGTGTTTTATCATAGAAAGAAGTCTGTTTGTGTTGGCTTTTATCGCCGCCACCGCATCTGTCCAACTTAACATGAGGACTCTTTTCTGCATTTATAACATAGAAAATTTCCTCTTTTGTTGGGTGAATGCCGGTGAAATGATATGTTTCTAGGAATTGACCTGGAAATAGCAACATCTCAAGGTGAACACCAGGGATGAGAAAACAACCAAATAATTTTTCAACATTGTTTTTGCTTTATTAAACATTTTTTATGTATGTGTGACTTGATTGACATAGTAGAGATTTATTTATATGTATATTTCCAATTGTTTATCATCATCATCTTCATCACCCCCACCACCACCACCACCATCATCATCATCATCATCATCATCATTATTATTATTATTATTATTATTATTATTATTATTATTATTATTATTATTATTATTATTATTATTATTATTATTATTATTATTATTATTATTATTATTATTATTATTATTATTATTATTATTATTATTATTATTATTATTATTATTATTACTATTATTATTATTACTACTACTACTGCCATTGCTGCTAATTCTGCTATTGCTACTACTACTACTACTATTACCACTACTACCCCTACTACTATCACTGCCCCTACTACCACTACCCCTACTACCACCACTACTACTACTACTGATACTGATACTACTACTACTACTACTACTACTACTACTACTACTACTACTACTACTATTATTATTATTATTATTATTATTATTATTATTATTATTATTATTATTATTATTATTATTATTATTATTATTAGTGTTAGTTACTACTACTACTACTACTACTACTACTACTACTACTACTACTACTACTACTACTACTAGCTTTCAAAAAGGCATTTTATTGATTTTATAAAAGGTTACATCAAAAGGGTTTTAGATAATTTTGGTATATACATTAATTTATTGTTTTACATAATAATATTTGAGTGTTATAGATCAATTTATAACTTAGTGAGTTATTTGAGTTATGTGATTTGAGTGAGTCCTTAAAATAATTGATAATAATTGGTGTAAGAGTTGCTTTTTTGCTGATCTATTTGCAGTTTATAGCTTGTATACATATAATTAAATGTCTGAGACACTATTGAAAAGTTTTACCTTAGGAATTTTCTCAGATTTTTAGTGTTTTATAGCATTGATTGTTATTTTAGTAGTGACTATTTAGCAGCATGTAATTGGGGGTTTGTTATCAGTGTTAATTTATTGCAAAAGGTGGCTGGATGCCACCTGGTGTTATTTTCTATTATAAAAGTGCACCTTATACACCAAAATTTGTATAGTAGAAAAGTGGCCACTCTAATGTTTAGTATTGATTTGGTTTTGTATGCAACAATTACATAATCAATTGATGTGTTAGGTTTTCTGTATGTGTCAAAAATTATTTTTCTTATGTGCTTGAGTGCTGTACATTGGTATGGCATGTGTTGTAGAGTTTCTTCTGATCGATGGCACAGTCTGCAAAAAGGATCTATTGTGAGGTACATTTTCTTGTGATGCCGAAAATACATTGTGAGCATGGCAGTGACATTTAATTTTAAAACAAAGTCAAAAAATTTTGGTTCCAGAGACCATTTTCCCTAACATTGGTGTCACATCATTAATGTTATTTATTTCATTTGTAAGATTATAGATATTCCAATATGTATAGTTGCTTGTATATTGTTCAGGTTTGTTTGTTGTGATTTTAAATTCATAAATAATTGTTGATATGTATGATTGAGTTGGAGGTAGACAATCAATTGGAATGATTTGCACAAAGTGTTTTAGTTTAGTGAATTGCGGTTAAGTGATAATTATGAGATTCCTTTGTTTTTGGATATGGAATATGTTGATATTGTGTAAACCTAATCCATTTTTAATGAGTTGTTGATTGAGCTCTTTTGTTGAAATTGCTACTGTTTTTTAGATCATAGTAATTGATTACAGATGGTTTTTACTTTTGATTTAAAAACTTTTAAAAAGAATATAATCTGTAAATAAAAAAAAACTATTTTTGTTATGATGAGCTGCTTTATAAGCTCTACTTTTGAATATAGGGATATGTATGTTTTTGATAAGGAGTTTACTATTTGTTTGGCCTCTTCCTTTGGTTTATTTTGTATGTGGCATCTCATTCCTGTAAGTCCCATATGGAAAGGAAAACTGAGATAAAAAATTGGTATTGATTGGTATGTGTTTGTGCACAACGTTTCAGTAAAGAGTGACCATGCTGATGTTTTTGTGGGGTTGAATTTTAATTTTTATTGCATGGAGTAGTTTTTGAGAATGTTTTTCAGCTGGATGAGATGTTTTTTGATGATAGGATAACAGTAACATCATTCATATATGCTAAGCATGGTATATGTTCTGTAGTGCTTGGTATCTGTATTCCAGTAAAAGTCCCTTCTATTTTTTGAATGAGAGGGTTAATGTATAGTATGAATAGTAATGAGCTAAGAGGTGATCCTTGAGATATTGATTGTGTAGAAGTAAATGATGTGGAGTTTCTTCCATTGATGGATATATGGATTTCACAATTTAGAAGTAACATTGCTATTAGGTATAGATGAGTTTTGACTATATCAGTGTTACTGAGCATTTCTAAAAGTATGGGTATATCTATTGAGTCAAAGGCTGCCTCAATATTTAATTGTACAGCTATGGGGCTATATATTTTTTTTTTTTTCTTATTGATGCTAGGATTGTTTTAATGGACAGACCTGCTTATGTTGTTGATGATTTTTTTTTGCAAATTGGTATTTTAAAATAAGAATTGTTATGTTAGGCTTCATTTCTTGCTTTATGATTTTTTTCTATGATTTTAATTGGTAATGGCCCCATGGATATTGGTCATAAATTATTTAGTGAAGGAGTAATATGTTTTCTTTTGTTGAAAGAAACAATTGCAATTGGATACTCTCCTTCGATGTACTGTATTTTTTGTGTTAGATGGTTTACTAAATTGCATAAATATTTGGCAGTGCATTGCCTAATGTGTTTTAAGACAAAACCAGTATTCTGGGACTAACTAGGTAGCATGTATTTGGTGTACTGTTTAGTTTTTTTTCTCTGAAGACATTTGTGGTAAAGGTGTTTTTGTTTTTATTGTGACAAATAGATGTGGTGTAATTGGTTGTAGTTAAAGTTTTTGCTTGAAATATTTGTATATGGGCAAAATCATGTTGTGACCTGTAAATGTTCCTAGTTGTGTGTGTATTGCCATTGTTATCTTGATGGTTTATGGTCTTCAAAGCACCTATCTAATGTATTCCGTTGTCCAAGTGTGTAGTTTTAGAAGACATAGTTTGCTTTTTTTAATTTTCAGGTAGCTTTAAAGTGTGTCACATGCTTTCTTGTATGCATGTGTAAGTTTGTTTATATATTTTTGTGTTTGCTTTCATGGGATATTTATGGTTAATCATTTATGAATTGCATCTGCTAGTGCCAGTAATTTTGATGTTGGTAGTTGCTTCATTACTGTATGCTTGATATTAAATGAAATACTGTTTATAAATGCTATATATTATTATATGGGATTGAGTTTTATTTTTTAAGCTTGTTTATCATGATATAGGTTTCTGAAAAAATAAAGTTTGGTGTCTTTATTGGTAATAGAACTGTAATTGTTCTTGTGATGTTTGGATATCATTGAAGTTAATTGTTAATGTTTGTGATATGTGGTCTGAAAAAACTGAAAGTGTAAGTTTTATTGTTATTAGATAGTGAAGCATTGGTGAGTAGAAACATAAATCAATTAGTGAAGAGAATCAGCCATTGTGAAAGGAAATTGCATTTTCTGGTAAGAATCCTTGTGCATTCATGAGTGGTATGTATATTTTATGAAGCTGTAATTCTGTGAATTCCTTGTGTGTTGTGTTAAAATCACCTATTAATATTGTGAATTCCTTGTGTGTTGTGTTAAAATTACCTATTAGTATTGTATGATTTTCTGTGTTTGCAAGCATTGAATTTATACTTGCTACTATGGGATTAATTTTGTTGTGTTGTATTGGCATGTAGATAAATATTTTATTAATAATTGTATGGTGAAAAGTTGTAATAAGCATATTAGAATTAGTATATATTATTTTAAAGGTTGTGAAAAAACATTTTCTGGTAATTAGGATAGTGGTACCTGCTGAGAGAGATGAATTGCTTGAGTAAGCACAAAATCCTTCTTTACTTAGATATTTATCTGTTTCTATTTTTGATCTAGTGTAAAAAAAAAATTCTAGTAATCCAAGTATGGGTGGTTGTGTATTTCTGATCCATTGTTTAAGTTTATGAATTTTTATGGTTGAGGTCAGGCCTCTTACTACTACTACTACTACTACTACTACTACTACTACTACTACTACTACTACTACTACTACTACTACTACTACTACTACTACTACTACTACTACTACTACTACTACTACTACTACTACTACTACTACTACTACTACTACTACTACTACTACTACTACTACTACTACTACTACTACTACTACTACTACTACTACTACTACTACTACTACTACTACTACTACTACTACTACTACTACTACTACTACTACTACTACTACTACTACTACTACTACTACTACTACTACTACTACTACTACTACTACTACTACTACTACTACTACTACTACTACTACTACTACTACTACTACTACTACTACTACTACTACTACTACTACTACTACTACTACTACTACTACTACTACTACTACTACTACTACTACTACTACTACTACTACTACTGTTGTTGTTGTTGTTGTTGTTGTTGTTGTTGTTATTATTATTATTATTATTATTATTATTATTATTGTTAATGTTTCAACAGGTTCTTTTATGGACTCAAGAGAATACATTAGTGGCTACATTGAAAATTCGCTAATACAAGTTGATTAGAAGTTTTTACATTTAATTTCCCTTTTTTTGTTAGGGTTCTTTCTGTATTTACAGGAGCATATATCATAGTTATTGTTTATATATATATATATTTGAACTTAATATCTCAGATTGTCCATTCTGCCTAGGTCAACAGTCCAAATGTTATAACACAATTTTCATTTTACTTAAGTCTCAAATGGTTCATGATATAATTTATCATTTGAACCCCATTAGAAAATCAATCACTTATAGCAGAAAGGGAAAATTGTTGATAATTTGTCTTTGTTACAAAGATTTTAATAGATCTAACTCCCAAGTGTTGGTCCTATGTTTCTTTTAAATGTGTCCTGTTCCCAGAATTCAATGACGTTTTAAGATTTCAGGTTTTCCAAAAAAACACCACACTATACCATTTCCTGAAAGTTTTTAACATTTTTTTTTTCCATTATAACATTGATTTAATTTTACGTAATGCCCAGGTGGCTGCATAAATGTTAGATCTGGTCGGTATCTTATCCCTTTTCCTTATCATTGCATGTTTATTTGAAAAAGTCCCTGGTTGTCTCCTGGAATTGTTACCAATTAGGAAGGTGCATCTATTACACACCAGTATGCACATAGCACAAAGGTTTCTGCCATGACACTTGGTGTTAATCCCTCTCTAAATGCAGAAATTAATTAATGCATTGTTACATTAGACTTTCTGTAATTGCTAGTTATCAGATTTTTGGTCTGTTTAATTCCATCACAGTGATATATCAGATGTGATAGGGTTTCCTCTGCTTGATGGCAAAATCTACAAAAGGGATCAATTGATGTAAACAATCTTTTATGGTAAAGAAAATATGTGGTATGTTATGCTGATAAGTTAAATTTTATCACAAAATTGAAAAATGTTGGTTCTAAGGCCCATTTATTATACATTTTAACCAGTTGTTTATTATTAATTCCCAGTATTGGTTCCAAACCAATTGTGTTATTATCTTCATTTATTAGTTCATAAATTTCCCAGTATTTGTACATATTAATAAATAGCTCTGGGATTTTTGATTCTGTTTTACAATGATATATTAATTGTTCAAAATATGATAATTATTTTGGTGGTGGATAATTTCAGGAAATTGTTTAACAATATCAATTATATTGTTTCTCATTCTCTGTTTGTCAAAAATATCAATATTATATAACCCAAACCATTTTTATTCAGTGATTGACAGTTTTGCCATTGATATTACCACAACTTTTCTTGACCATAGTATCTGATTGCAAATGGTCATAATTTTAGAGATAAAAATTTCTGAGAAAGCAACCATTGGCATAAAGTAAACTATCTTAGTCATAATCAACTTGTTAATTAATTGAAATCTTAAAATATACTGACATATAGGTATTGGCTAGAGAGTCTGCTATTTGCTGAATTTAATTTTTCAATTTGTTCTGCCAATGACATCTCATGCCACTAGTCCCTGGATGAAACCTAAGGAATGAGCCTAGTTTTGCATGAAAGATGGATGTACAAGACCTTTTCATGAAAAGTGACCATGTTGTTGTTTTTTTCTGCATTGAAGTGTAGTTTAAATTCTGTTGAGTATTCTAATATCATCTGTAGTTTTGGTATCTACTTTTTTGATGCAATGCCTGATGTTGCAGAACAAGAAGAGGATTTATATATAAAATGAATAAGATGGCACTAGTGGGGTTTCAATCCGTGGATATAAAGGTATAGGGTAATTTTGTGATCAAGAATTTGTGTTGAAATTATGTTTGGATTGTCATCTTGGTGCAGTCACAATTTGAAATCATTGCTTTTATTTGGGATGTATATAGAAGTATCCTTTAAATATATGGGGTAAAAAGTCATAATGTGGTTAAATGGTTGTGTCAAACACTGGAAATCTTAACAGATGCATCCAAAGTAGGTGTTTTTAATGTGTCTGTGATATATAGTTATAGCAATTTGGATCCATTATAATTGAGACAATGTTTTCAAGTGTTTTTATTTGAGTTTAAAATGGGTCTCTCTGTGTGTTCTGAAAGAAGCCAATTATCTAATGTGTGGGATTTGGTTGGTCAGCAATATGTGCATTGGTATCTCACATTCAATTCAAGGATATTGCATTAAATAGCAATTGCCTAGGAAATGTATATAAAGAAATGTTTAGGTCTGTGGCCAATATGATTATGGATTTAATAAAAAAAACTTTTGAAAGTTGCAAATACTTCTTTTGGGATTGAATGCTTGAACCTTTCATTGGTTATAATAAGAGCTTATGTGTTCCAAACAGTAGAGTGAGCATCGTGCATCTTGTATATTGAGGTCCAGTTCTCTGATGTCACTAGAGGGGGTTTCTTCTATACTTTGGTGCAGACTTGGAAAAAGTTGGCATATTGTTGCTTTTATTATTAATATCTATGGGAATAATATTACTTTTTCTAATGAGCTATTGAGGGTTAATTTTTAAAACATTAGAATATGTTTGTATTACTTTTGACCTTTGGAATTCAGTGTTAGTGAAATTAGACATGGTTGAAATATTGCTTTAATTATTGGATGATTATTACTTTTCAATTTTGTGTTAGTCAAATTAGAAGTGGTTGAAATATTTCTTTTATCATTTATAATATTGGATTATTATTACTTTTGCTACTGATATTTTGGTATTATTTTTAGCATAATTGGCAATTGTTTAAATTATTTTTGTACGTTGTAATTCAGTATTAATGAAATTGGTGTCATACACCTAGATATATCACAGCTCAGTCACCATATTCATCATCAAATTATTGCTAGAGCATATTACTTATTTTGTAAATTTTAAATACAAAATTTAAACAAATTTAATAAATAAGGTATTAAGCAAAGACATTTTCTAAAAGAAACTAGAATTTTATTTTTTCAAATGAAATCATTAAATTTTAAGCAAATAAAACTGGAACTTTTTACCTAGGTCATCGATTGAACAACTACAGAGCTGCTGCTGCTTCTACTGCTGCTACTACTGCTAACACAGCTGCTACTACTATTACTATTACTACTACTACTGTTACTGTTACTACTACTACCACCACCACCACTACTACTACCATATCCACCAACCCCACCACCACTACTACTACTCCTCCACATCCTATGCTTCTTCCAACTCCTCCTCCTACTACTACTAACACTACTACCACTACTACTACTACCACTACCACTAATACTAATACAACTACTACTATTTAAAGATATTTTATTTGATTAAATTGTTAATATTTTACATACAATTATCATGTTTTACATGCAATAATTGTTACACTGATTAATCATCTGTTTTACAAGATTTTACAGAAAGTAAATACACCATTGTTTCGTTTTATTTGGAATATTTTAATGCAATTTTGAAGTTATGCTATTCATGTTTCTTCTTATGCAGATTTTCTTTTATGCTATAAAGAAGTTAATATTTCACTATCTTTATTAAATATCAAGAAATTTAAATTATTAATAACTTATTTTGATTTGAAATATTTTTTTTATAAAAATATAACGTTATATTAGCAGCTAATGTGAATATGGCCTGAAGTTGTATTTAGAATGTTAGCTTCTATGTAAATAACCTACTTATACTAATGAGTTAATAATAATAATAATAATAATAATAATAATAATAATAATAATAATAATAATAATAATAATAATAATAATAATAATAATAATAATAATAATGATGATGATGATGATGATGATGATGATAATAATTCAATTCAATTCTTTATTTATTTACTGTACATATCAACAGCATTTAGCCAATTATAGATTGCACAGTAATGTAATTATTAGATACAAATCTAAATAAGCATTAAAAAAATAATAATAAAAAAATAAATAATACCAATAAAATAGAAAAACAATAAAATGCACAAATAAATAAAAAGGCAATATATCAAATGAAATCAAGGATAATATTTTTTTATGAGGACTTTAGTGAATTGTTTAAAATCCAAATTAAAAACATCCTCATTACCAAAATCTTTGTTATAAGTTCTAGGTAAACGAAATAAAGGGGAAAATCTTAATACATCAGATTTACAATTTTTCAGTTCAAAAACATTGTGAGTACGAGTGTTATAATTCTGTTTCTTAATACCTAAGTTAGAAAGCAAATTACATACAGAAATATTCTGGGAGATGAATTTATGAAGAAGTTTGAGATCTCTTGTTGTCCATCTGAGCTGTATATCAACATAGTGTTCACTACCTAAACTATTTAATTTTGCAAATTTGTCAAAAATAGACTGAATTCTTATGATATCTGTCCTGTTATGAGGATTCCATATAATTGAACCATACTCCAAGATGGAAGAACTAAGAATATAAAAAGTTTAATCTTTGTAAATTTATTAAATGCTTTTCGATATATGTAAATAGCTCCTACAATTTTAAGAGATTTATTCACCATAAAATTAATGTGATTATGAAAAGATCCATTATTGGAAAATATTATTCCTAGTTCTCTTTGATGATCATTTGTTATAATTTTAGAGTTCCCAATATAGAAGGAAGATCTTAAGACTTCATATATTCTAGAGTAAAAGACAATGGAGCACTTATCCATATTTATATCTATATAATTATATTCACACCAATTCAAGAAATAATCTATATCACTTTGAAGTAAAAAACAGTATTAATAGAATAAATATGCCTAAAAATTTTGCAATCATCTGCATAACATAGAAGATGTGGAAATTGAATGCATGTTTTTAGGTCATCAATGTATACATTAAATAATAATGGTGCAAGAACACTGTCTTGAGGCACCCCAGTGAAGCAATAATATGGTAATGACAATTTACTATTAAATTTCACACAAGGCATTCTATCCCTAAGAAAAGAGTCAAACAAATTAATTAATTAATAATTTAGAAAAACCTAACGTACAAAGCTTCTGAATAATAATAATAATAATAATAATAATAATAATAATAATAATAATAATAATAATAATAATAATAATAATAATAATAATAATAATAATAATAATAATAATAATAATAATAATAATAATAATAATAATAATAATAATAATAATAATAATAATAATAATAATAATAATAATAATAATAATAATAATAATAATAATAATAATAATAATAATAATAATAATAATAATAATAGATGTATACTCATGTATAAAAATATCACAATTAATATTCAAAAATTTTAAACTTTAAAATGTATTTGTTAAATATAACACAAATAAATATTCTTTTAGATTTTTAAAATAAATAATGTAGATTTTATTGATTTTTTAAACTAAAAATAATCTTTCTAATGATAATGTATAATATTTTTGTTTTGATTGTAATCTCATTTTTAATACAGAAATAAATGTGAACATTTAAAATTTATTTCAGTAGTAAACAAAAAAAAGTATTATTTTCTGATAAACAAAAATCAGTAAGTCATAGATTTTACATTGATGTGTGAGACAAAGAAAAACATCAGAAAATGCTAAAATCTGAGTTTTTGCAATGAACAACCTCTTAAATTCCAACAAGATCTAAATAGCTATATGTCTGAATATCATGAGCTTTATAAACAGTTAGTAAAATCATCATTTCATAGTTTATTCATTGGTTACATTGTTGACAGAAAACCATTATCACAGCACAAGCCTGAAAGTGGTGCTAGTTGTACTTCCTCTTGTGATGAATCTGATTTCTTACCAGTTCACAAATGAATGCATATTGTCAAATAATGGTAATGATTAAAATATTATGAAAAAATGTAAAATTAAATACTGTAGTTAATAAAAAAAATTAAAAAAAGATTATCTTGCATTAATTTTTTCAAATATTTAAAATGTTTTACTAGTCACTTTATTTCCTTATTTTTAATGCAAATTTTAAAGTATTTTTTTCTTGTTTATTTGCTTTTATGCAATTTCTGAAAACTACAGAACCTATCCCCCATTTTTCAAGGTAAATTGTCTATTTTGTGCAATTTTTTAATGCATGTTGTCTGTCAAACCTATCTACCACATAAAATGAGGCCCAGGTGTATTGTATGGTTTGTTTATAAACAAGTTTTTTCAAATGAATAAAATTTTACATATTTAAACATAGTCAATTATTTGTTTATCACCTTAAATTTTTTTATTCACAGTGGTATGGGTAATGAAACTAGACTCCATGTAGCTGCAAAAATATCAGGTGCAAGAGATTTATCTCTTAATTTAATTTTTGATAAATTATTCAATAATATCGATTTCAGCCTTTGTGATCTAGGACTAAAAACTAGGTGGCATCTCATATACCAGAGAGTGAAAAGAAGATATGTAATAATTCTAATCTGTGGGAATACACCTATTTAATATTTTCAATGATAAAATTAGTTGTTGATATTTGAGAACGAATAATTATTGATATAAGTTGTCAATGAATTAGTAAAGTAGGACATGTAAAGAGGAATTGTTCTATTGTTTATTCATATTTCCTCCACATTTCATATCTAGCATCAATATTTACATTTGTCATTCTATTGGCTATGAATGTATTGTTGGTAGAGCCCTTAAATTTATTTTGATTAAAAAATTCAGATATTTAGGCTCCAAGTGCCAAAATTTAAACTTTTTTATGATGTCTTTATTTGAAATAGTGAGTAATGAGAGAATACTTGCTGATTTGTTTCATTCATTATGATATTAACATACCAGTAGGAGATTTTATTGGAGAATAGTTTTTTTACTAGCTTTGTATGCATTAAAATAGTTTCATTTTTTTTATATATATATTTGTTTCTATTGGTGATGGTATTTGTCAGTGTAATTGGGAAAAAACATTCAATATAAAAATAAAATTTAATAAGTCTTGTTATCTCATTAATTGCTTTTTGTATATAGAAGGTAGAAATACTATATAGAGATACTCCATTATGCTTTAAATGTTTTTGCATGTTTTTAATACTAATAGACACTACCCCCCCTCCAAATCAACTTAATACATAGTGATTTGATTTTTTTTATAAATGAGTTGGTGTATTTTATTACTGGAGCATAGTAATTTATCTTTGGAAAAACTTAATGAAATCTTTGCATGTAAAGAAAAATATATATTCAAGAGGAAATTGGTAATTTTGTCTATTGATTTTAATAGTTGATTTTGAATCATTATTTCTCTGTCATTATATCTTTTTCTTGAAGAAAAACCTAAAAATTTCATTGGGAGTTCATTACACATACAATCAATCTTTTTTCCAGTGAGAGTTCACGAGGCAGATGACTTTTCTTTATTGAAAATTAATGATGACTTGACAGAGAATTCTTCAAGAATTAAAAAAAGTGAAGGAAGAAGTTTTTTTAATGGAAGGAACACTACTGTATCATGCATGTATGAGATGAGTTTAATAATGATATTGATAAGTGGAACAAAAATTTCAGGCAGTTTATTTTCTATTTCTAAAGCAAAGGATTAATGTAGTTAATAAACACCTTGTGGAATAGAGTTTTGAGGGGAGAATCTGAGTGTTGTTTTCTCATTTAAAGTAACATGTATTCTTTCTGTTTAGTAATACATTAGCCAAAATAGTCATAATTAGAGTTTTAATATTTTGTATTGAAAGACGCTTTAAGAGCTTTTCAATGGGCACAGAGTCAAATGCTACTTCAATGTCTAATTGAATTGCAATAACAACTGCTTTTATGCCTTGATGAATTTTATCCAATATCATTTTAAATATTGTAACTGCCCAAGAAGTTGAGCAGTCTTTTTTAGCATACTGGTAATCAGATATTCTTGAAAGAATATGGTGTTGAATTTTATCCTTGATAAATTATTCCATGATTTTTGCTATGTCTGAGGGTTACTCTATGAGAGAGAACCAGTCAGCAAGCATAATAATAATAATCCAGGGTTTTCACAGATAGCAAACTATCACTCTTACAATTAGAGGATGGGTTCTTCTTGGAGACTAGATATCCTTCCAAGGCATTGACTACTTTTACACACGTGAACCTGGACACAAGAGAGTGTAGATCGTTCTACCATGCTATTTATATCCATGCTTATCGATCTGTCATGTCTGGTCTGGATAAACGATAGCAGCGCTCTCTTTATATTTATTTAACAGAGTAATTCATAAGCAGGTATGTAGTTTTTACGTATTTATACTTAAGTCTGTAGGTGGGTATATCACACTCCTCCCCCTACTCTGGAAATAAATGGAGCTTAACTACAAATGTAGTCTTTAAACTTAACAGGTAAACGACGTGCTCTTTGTGTTTTTAACCCTTCTTGCACTGGGTCACACGGTACATCCTCCAACTCTTCATCTTTTGAAGTATCCTTATTCAATACCATTTCCAGATCGGTTTCATCTCCACGTTCCATTTCTATCTTTGTATCCAATGGCATTTCTATATTTGTATCCAACGGCATTTCACTCTTGTTCTCTGATGCAGGGTCCTCTCGACGGTGGCGAAGGTGGTTTATGTGTTTTCTAAATGATTTTTTATTTTGTAACTCCACCAGACGAATTTGTTTTGACAGTAGCTGTTTTACAGTTCCCGGGATCCATTTACTCTTCAACACGTCATAAATCCAAACATCTTCACCGGGTAGAAACTTATCCGTTGAGAAAACTCTACTCTTGTGGTTTCCAGGCAAAAGTTGTGATAGATGTGTCCGGCACTTCCGACCCATTAATAACTCTTCTGGGGTTTTTCCTGTTGAAGTACTCGGTGTGAAATGCTGTGTATACATTGCTTGCACTAACGCATCCGACATGTTCTTTAATTGTAATTTTTTTATGGTGTACTTTAGGTGTTGCACTCCTTGCTCAGCTATACCATTGCTCTGAGGGTGGTATGGTGGTGTGAGAGTATGTTCTATTCCTCTGTCCCTCAGAAAATCTTTAAATTTTGTTGACGTAAATCCTGCACCGTTATCTGTCACAACATTTTCCGGATAACCGTGGGTAGCAAACACTTCATTTAACACCCGGATGGTGCACTCAGCACTGGTATCTTTAACCACTCTGTACTCAGTCCAACGTGAATACGCGTCAACTAATAACAATATAATATATCCGTTCAATGGTCCAACATGGTCCAGATGAATTCGCGACCATGGGGCAGAAGGTGCTTCCCAAGTTTCAAATTTCTTCGGAGGCAGTTTAGTTATCTGTTGGCAGTTTACACATTCTTTCAGCGTGTTCTCAATATCCTTTGTCAAGTTTGGCCACCATACATATGATCTAGCCAGAGCTTTCATATGCACTATTCCAGGGTGTCCTTTATGCAATAAGCTTAAGATTTTTTTTCTGCCATTAGTAGGCACTAAAACACGATCATTATTTAATATGCATCCGTTGCACACAGACAGTCCTTCTCTGGCAATCCAGATGCTATGACTTAATTCACTGGGGCATCTAGATGGCCAACCTTTTCTTATCCAATTTATCAATTTCATGTATCCTTTATCATTCCTAGTCCAGTGCGCTATGACGTTGCTATTTATCCCTTCTGGATTTAGAGCGTCAATGTAGTTTATTTCCTTTATTTCATAAGTAATTTCCTTTACATCTGGCAATCTGGACAAAGCATCCGCATGACTGATCTTTTTTCCGGGTTTGTAAATTAACGTGAAATCATAATGCGACAATATATCTATCCATCGTAATGTACGTGGGCTTGACGATTCATAAACATTTTTTACACAGCTGAAAATTCCCGTTAGAGGGCGATGATCGGTATAGATCGTGAATTTCCGTCCGTATGCATATTGGTGGAACTTCTTTACCGCGAAAATCACTGCTAAAGCTTCCTTATCCACTTGACAATAATTTTTCTCAGCTGGTGTTAGTACTCTCGTAGCAAACACAATAGGACATTCACCTTCATAACATGGATGAGAGAGGACAGCTCCGACCCCGTATTCCAATGCGTCTGCAGTAATACATAATTCCCAGTCATTCCGATAATGCACTAACAAACTTTCCGATGTCAGCAAGTCTTTTGCAGTTTCAAAAGCTTTATTTTGTTCTGTGCTCCATATCCAACATTGTTTTTTCTTTAACAACATGTATAGCGGTGATAGCACATGTGATTTCCCAGCTAAAAAACTTTCGTAGAAATTTAGCAGTCCTAAAAATGCTTGAAGTTCCTTCACGTTTTGGGGTTTTCTGGCATTTTTTATGGCTTTTACCTTTTCTGGGTCTGGGCGGCGTCCTTTTTCAGTTACGATGTGTCCGAGAAATTTAATTTCCTTCACAGACCATATACACTTTCCTACGTTTAATTTCGCTTTAGCTTGGTCTAACTTCGAACAAACCTGATCCACACGCTTTTCAAGCTCGTTTTCTGTCTCGCCAAGGACGAGAATATCGTCCAAGTATGGGATTACCCCACCCATTGCTCTAAAAAGCATATCCATTTTTGCTTGAAACACGTTTGGTGCGATCGTTATTCCATACGGTAATTTATTGCACTTATATAAGCCTTTGTGCGTGGTTAACGTGAGTAGCTCTGCCGTCTCCTTAGTTACAGGAATCTGATGAAATGCTGTTTTCAGATCTATTTTTGCAAAATATTTTGCCTTCTGTAATACTGCCAATACTTCTCGCACATTTGGAACGGGATAAGCTCCCTTATTTATATATTTATTTATTGTGAGACGATAATCTCCACATAACCGTAAACTACCCTCTGGTTTCACAATCGTCACTATCGGGGTCGCCCACGACGACTCTTCCGTAGGTGTGAGAACTCCTTTAGCTACAAGATCATTTAATTATTTCTCTACTTTTTCTCTTATCGCAAACGGCACTTTTCGAGGTTTACATATAATTCCTTTTGCGTCTTTCACTAGTTCAATATCCACTGGTCTAGTTCTAAATTCCGACACTCCAGGCCTAAACAATTCCGGGTATCGTTCTTTTATGGTAGTTTCTATACGGACCTTTTTTAATATTTCCACACGTATTCCCAAAGCCACGAACCAATTTCTGCCGAGTAACGGGCTAATATTATTTTTTACTATATATAATTCTAGGAACTTATGTCTTTTATTCAACGTCACTGGCACAGTAGCTTTCCCTTGAATATTTATTCTATTTCCGTTTATATCCGTAACAAACACATCTGCTTTCCGTAGCTTTAAGTTATTATCCCAGTCTTTTTTTATTTCCATCCAGTCTTTATGTGATATAATTGACAAGCCGGCACCGCTGTCCACTTCCATTGTCATCTGTTTATTGCAAATTTGCAATTCTACCCGAATGTTATCCAATTTGGTGTCGTCATTTCTAATGGCCTTGATAGATACTTCACGTTCCACCTCACTCCGGGGCTTGTAATCTGATTTTTTTCTCGGATATTCGCCGTCTCTGGAATGACACACAGCTGCTAAGTGCCCTCTAGTGTTACACATCCTGCAAACTTTGTCTTTATATCTGCAATTATTTTTCAAGTGTCCTATTTTTCCACAGCAATTACATGTTTGTTTCTTACTGTAGCCACTGGAGGTCGCGATATTATTTCTTTCCCTTTCTATACTGAAGGCTATTTTTTCTGGGATTTTTGCCATAGTGTACTCCGATGCCATATTTAACATGGCCTCCTGTGCAACGCATTTTTCCATGGCCGTTTTGTAATTTAAATCGGAATCACTCAAAAGCACTTTCCTAAATTTATCATCTGACATGCCGTATAGGAATTGTTCTAACAGAGAGTCATTTATTTCTTGTCCGAATTCACAATCCTTCGCTAATTTTCTCAATGCGAGGTCATAATCCACATATTTTTCCTGCGGTAATTGCGTTCTGCTTCTTAATCTCAGGCGCGCTATCCACTTTGATGTCTTCAGTACGAAATATGCATTTAGTCTCTCTATGAACTCCTGGTAAGGTAGATCTTCCGGACGCTTTGGATCGGTAAGCCTATTTGCCAATTGGATCATGTCTTGACCTGCGAAATATAAAAGAGTAGCAATTTTATAGCGGTCCTCTTCGATTTTGTTTATGAAGAAATAATATTCCACTTGTGCTATGTAAATTTTCCAGGAGTCGCTGTTATTTACATCGAACTCACGTATTGCCGTACCTGCCGCCATTTTTTTTTCTTGTGCGTCGCTTAACTTACGGTTCTATCCTGACGACTGCGCCACTCTGCTATGTCTGAGGGTTACTCTATGAGAGAGAACCAGTCAGCAAGCATAATAATAATAATCCAGGGTTTTCACAGATAGCAAACTATCACTCTTACAATTAGAGGATGGGTTCTTCTTGGAGACTAGATATCCTTCCAAGGTGTTGACTACTTTTACACACATGAACCTGGACACAAGAGAGTGTAGATCATTCTACCATGCTATTTATATCCATGCTTATCGATCTGTCATGTCTGGTCTGGATAAACGATAGCAGCGCTCTCTTTATATTTATTTAACAGAGTAATCCATAAGCAGGTATGTAGTTTTTACGTATTTATACTTAAGTCTGTAGGTGGGTATATCGCAATTTTAATCATAATATGTGTCATTCATATTGGCATTAGATTTTTCAATTATAATGGAAGAATATGTTTTTTAAGAAATAGCACAACTGATATCGGGTAAAGTTGATCAATATAATGAATTTGCTTTGCTAGATAGGAACACATGATATGTATGATAGGGAGTGTAAAATTTGATAAATGATCGAGCACAAAATTAGAAATAGCATGGATTCCAGGATGTATTCTTTCTGCAGTGGATCTAATTTTTTGCAGTATTTCAAGTTTTTAAATACTGTGAATGCCATCTGTCACACAAAAGAAATATGGTAATAATGTTGGAAGTGTATGCTTTTCTAATGTGTCCTTAAAGTGATAAAAAATATGATACAACATATCATGTTCAGCTATCATTTTTTGATTTTTAGTAATCGATGATAGAATCTTTTTATTTATAACCAAATCCCCATTGAATATAAACCTTAGACTAATCATGAGGTCTAGCTAGATAAATGTTGGCCTTTTTAATTGACAAGTATTCTGCTAATAATAGTTGTGTTTGTTTATATTTCTGTTTTAATACTATAATTGATTCTATTGATGCAGGACCATAAGAGGTGCTTTTAAGTTTAATATTTATTGTATCCAAGTCTTTTACTAGTTTTATTATGGGTTTATTATTGTGTATAGTGATTAATTGTCTATGATACTATGTTAATGTAACAAAATCATGCATCAAACATTCAAAGCTAGGTGATCAGAAAAAGTTACTGGTTGTAAGGATGGAGAGATTTGATAATGCAATTTACGTGAATAAAAACATAAATCAATTGAAAATGAATTTTTCTTTGTATTAAACGATATAGAATTGGAAAAGAATAACTTTTCAGCACTCATTAAAATTTATTAATCATATGTAAGTACTTCCTAACAAAATCACAATAAGGCATGTTGAAATCTCTAATCATAATTGTAGGATATGAGTTAGGACTTAAAAGCAGATTAATCTTATTAATTAATTGACTTATTATGAAAGTTTTATTATATAAATACAGTCCTATAATATTTATTGTAAAATCTGTATGAATTAGAGAAATAATAATAATGTGAGAGTCATGATAAATTATTTTGAATGTTTGAAATCGTCATTTATGATGGATTAAAATCCCAATTCCAACTGCAGTCTGGATATTTACTGAAAATTGGCAATATCCAAATTTACATAAATGTTTCTAGAAATTAATAGGTTAATTTACAGAATATTTTTTCTCTATAAAAAGTTATATATGAAGAGAAAATTGTGTTATCCAATTACTTAATGCAAAGATGTGTTGAATCGAATTGATTCCCCTAACATAATTTCAACAACATCTATTATAACCATAAATCTATTACATATCACATCATGGCACTGCATATTTAAAATGCCCAACAAAATAAATTTTCAAAAAAAAATCTATACTGTGATTTATAATTATAGGTAGATTTCACCAGTCATCATGGTGAAACACATGAATAAAAGTCCCATTTAATTTAAGGTAAAAAAGATGTGCCATCAAAAGTACACCTTTATTAGAAGCAAATTGTTCATCATTTTGTGTTTTCATTTTGAAGTTGGTGTATTAATATTCTAAATCAGAATTTCTTGCTTCTGCTAGTGAGTTGGTTGACTCAAAAAAGAGTTATCATAAATTTGAACAGCATTTGTATCCATCTCTGTGTTAACCTCTTCAGAATTATTCTCCGTTTTAGTTCTTGCTTTCCTTTTGTGACTGTTTACTCTTTCAAAGTTACTCTTTCGAAGTATTTTACTTGCTCTTGTAAAAGTTGACAATTACTAGAGTTTTCACGGGGCCAATGTAAAGAGCTTACATCTTCTGTAGCATTGTTATTTTCATTTGATTTATTATATCTAGTTTTTGTGAATTGGCATATAAGGAGTTTTTTTACCTTCATGGTTGTTTTTTTGTTTATCCATTGCATTTAAGTCTATTTTTATTTAAATTGTCTTTTTTTTCCTTTTCTTATTTACTTACTGCCACTTTAAAGTTGTCATCATTTTCTGATGAGGTGTCAGTGCTGTCCATGTCATCAGAGCTGTCTTCTCTTTGCATATGCTGTGGAGTATTAGATTCATTGATTGATACTTTCTCAATTGTTCCTGCTTCTGATTCTGTCTGTTCTTGTGGAATCTTATTAGTCATCAGTTTAATATGTCCATGTGGAAAGTTAGGTTTTGGGTAGATGATATTTGATTCATTGTTTGATCCGTTTCTACATTTACAGTAATTAGATTTTCCTCTAACAACATTTTTGTTTAGCATATTGATGGGAGTTTGTATTTTTAAAACCACAATTTTTGCAATATATGTTATGGAAATCCTTGATGAAGTGCTCCTTGGACTTGCAAAAAAACACTGTGAGAGTACCCTGTTGAAGGTGATTATCAAGGGGGAGCTTTCAGTGAAATACAAATTTGTAATGTCAATTGGCTATACAGTTTTATTTAATGTGATACTGAACATGGCTGTGTTAGCTAAAACTGGCATCATAGCTTTTTTTCTAATAGGTATTTAAAATTAGAAACTTATTCCATATCTATCAAGTAGCTTTTGTAAGTCTTGAATGGCAAAGTTAACACGACAGTTTCTAATTTGGCTCTCTAGCTTCATCTGTCTGTCTGTTTCAACATAGCAGACAATTTTGTTCTTGATAACCTGAATATTTTTTTGAAAAATTAATTTTTGTGATACATTGTTAAATTCCAGTACAAGATATCTATTATTAGGGTGGTATAGCACTTTATAAAACATTCCCCACATTTTTTTTCCTCAGAAAAATACGTAAAACGCATCTGTGGGGAATTTAATTATACAAATATTTAATTCTGTCATAGATATGATCAGTGACTTCATTTATAAATTGTTGAAAAGATTTTAAAATCATTGGGGGAATTGTTAGATTGAACTTAGTTACTATATTACAATATTTCTTCGGGTTTAATGCATTATTAGGAAGTATTGTAGATTCTGAATTTGTTTGATTATTTTTATTGACATCTGAATTTAAAAAAAAAAAAGTTATATTTTCTTCATTAATTTGTAGTAAATTGGCTTCTTTGTCTGTATTTTGTTTCAGAACATTAGCATAGCCACTTTTATTTTTAATCTCAGTTCTTTTAGAGATAAGATCTTGAGATAGCCTCAGGCTTTTTAAATTTAAAGATTCTTTCATTGTCTGTATTTCAGTAAAACTAGAATCACTTATAAGATGTGATAGTTGGACTATTGCCATCATTTTTTTTTTCCATGTGTCATAGCATCGGCCGGGACGCGAACCCACAACCGTCTGCAACCAACTACTTGCTTGCATGGCTGCTGCGATACCTCTCGGCTAACAATGCAAGACATTGCCATCATTTATGAGTGAATGTTGAATGTATACAAAATTTTAAACTTTATTTAAACTTTCCAAATACAAACAACTTGTTAGTAATAACACACAAATAGACAATATAGGTTATTAATTACAAAAAATTTCTAGTGGTATTATTCTCCACTCTTCTTCAGATGTTGCTGGCCTATATGCACAATGGCAATATTTGCTTAGAAGTTGAACTCGCATCTTTAGATTCTTGAATATCGAATTTAAAGCAAACTTGACAGAGTAGTTCAGTTGGTAGAGCGGTTGCCTTAAATTCGATATTCTATAATCTAAAGGTGCGAATTCAACTTCTAAGCAAATATTGTCACTGTGTTATATAGGCCAGCAACGCCTGGAGAAGAGTGGAGAATAATACTACTCAAAACGTGGTGTAATTAATAACCTGTATTGTCTATTTGTGTGTTATTACTAACAATTTTTTTTTGTATTTGGAAAGTTTAAATAAAGTTTAAAATTTTCTATACATTCAACATTCACTCATAAATGATGGAAATAGTCCAACATATCACATCTTATAATATACCATCATTACAAATCTTCAGACAAATAATAGAATCACTTATCTTTTGACAATCTCATAAGGATTTAGAACTTTTTTCCGTTGTTTCCTTAACAGGATTAAAATTTAAAATAAAAATTTCTAGAAATAAATATTTTGTTGAATTAATTGAATTACCATTTAACATAGAATTTTCAAGCATATTTAGAAAAACCCTTATACTTTCCCCAATTTTATAAGAAAATTTCCTCTTAATGAGCTTACCTTAAAGAGAAAAACTTCCTCTATTCACTGGTATAGGTTTTAATATCCAATTCTCAGTTAAACTATGAAAATCTGTTCTTCAAACATGAGCTAATGCAACACTTGATTAAGAAAAGCATGACATAGTGGACTACTATTACAACTGCCACTGCTACTGCTATGGCTACTGCTACTACTTTCAGTACCACTAACCACTACCACTACTACTATTATTATTATATTCCAAGAATACACTTTATTGCACAATAAGTGACTTACATAGGTTTTCTACATCTGTCTTACAATTGTTACCATGGCTTGATAGTTCTGACACTCATGATATCACTAGGAGACATTACTACATTGATTACATAGACTTATTGATTGTACATTGTTTAACATGTATATTTACAGTACAATTCATGGGGTTAAGTTTATATAAAAATATTTTACCATGCTTAACTATTTACATTACTAGACTATGCTTTCATAATTTTTTATTTTCATTTTTGTCAGTGTTTTCAATTCTTTGCTTTTTGTGTTCCTATATAGACATTCAGTCCCTGATCAACCTGTCCTCAATGTTTTTCTTGAAGTACATCTTGAGGCCTGTCCATTGTTATAGTAAAACCATTTGGAGGATAGTTATACCTTGATTTCTGTTTGATCAGGGACCAAGTGGCTGCATATATGTCTGGAGAGGGGTAATCAATTTGTCTCTATCTTGGATCTGCATTATCTTGTTTTGGAAATTTGAAGGTTGCTGTCTAGTGTTTTTTGCAATCAGAATTTTGCACCTGGTGCACAACAGAGTATATAGTAGAAAAGTAGCAATTCTGATGTTTGGTATTGATTTGCCTTTATAAGCCCCCACTATTTGTTCTATCTTGGCATTGTTTTTCCTGTATATGTTACATAGTATGTCTCTTATTTGGTTTAGTCCTCTACAGTGTTGCATCAAATGCTTCCATGTTTCTTCTGCTTCATGACATAATCCACAGAAAGGATTTGATAGAATTTTGGTTCTAATTTTCAGCTATTTTGTAATAGCACTTTATAGCTTTTGGGAACAGTTGTCCACACACGCACATGCACTAAAACATCTTTTATATTATTTTAACATTTTCTTATTGCTTGTTCACAATATTAGTGGTGTGTTATTCTCTTCATTGTTATTTGTGTGTATGGAATTGTACATTTCCCAGTATTTGTATTTCTGTATGTATTGATCCAGGATTTTGTCATCTATTTTACATTGCTATATTATTAGTTCAATATATGAGCCCTTGGGTCATGCTCTGTCTAATAGATGCTTTATTTTGGAAAATTGACTGATTGTTGTGGTTATTACATTTCTGAAATTTTGCATGTAAAATATGGTGATATCATGTAGACCAGACCACCTATGTCTGTTGGTTTTCTAAGATTTTTTATGGAAATGGCCACTATTTTTCTGGACCAAATGAATTAATTGCACATTGAATTGACCTGGTATTTGAATGCCTTGGAAAAGAAAAATATTGGTTTGTAATATTCTTAGTTATCATTAGCTATTAATCAATTCTATTTTTGAATGTATTGACAGTTATGATTTGCACATGGATTTTGTATTTGTTTTCAGTTTCTCCTTTTAATTTGTTCTGTATGTAGTAACTCATCTCTGTGGCTACCATAAAAAATGGAAACTCTAGGAATGGTCTGGGCTTCCCTTTGTTTATAAATTCATATTTCCTTTCTGTATATATGGATCAAGCTGATGTTTTTGTTATATTAATATTAAGGCCATATTCTATTGAATATTTATCAATTATTTTTTCTAGCTTAGGTATCTGTTTTTTTTGGAAACCAGGAAAACCATGTTATCATCAATATATGCAAGGTATGTCACTTGTTGTGTTGTTGCAGGTATATTTATTCCCTCAAATGTTTGGTTGATTTTATCAATGAGAGGGTTAATGTAAAAGAAAAACAGCAATGCACTAAGGGAAGACCCTCATGATAGTGACTGAGTTGGGACAAAAGATGGTGAATTTTACCCACTATTCTGATATGTATTTCACAGATCAATAAGAGTGTTGTTGTTATATGTAGTAGCCTCTATGGATATATGTCTGTTTAAGCATCTGCAATAAGATTCGGATTTTTACTGAGTCAAATGCTGAGGCTATATTTATTAGTACCACCACTGGACTGTATTACTTTTTCTCTCTGATAGTTATCTTTATAGTTTTAAATAGAAAGGCCGCCTGTACTGTCAATTAAGCTTTTTTGTAAATTGTGTTTTGGAGATGATGGGTAGTAAGTACAGCGCTAGCATATCTTTTATCACCTTTCCTAGAATTTTTATTGTTAGAGGGCCCATTGAGATTGGTCTTAATTCATCTAGAGTGAGAATATTTCTTTTCTTTTTGTTGTATGCTACTATGCAAAGTGGTAAACTGCCTGCAAGTGTATAATCTCTTGGATCAGATAATTGACCAGACTACTAAAATAATTTTCTGTAAACCAGCCTAAGTGCTTTAGCACAAATAATGAAATTCCATGAGCACCAGGATGACATTAGTTGTTCATATATTTTTTTTTATTTTTTAATGATGGTAACTTCAATGAATATAGGTTGGTCATCAATTGTGCCAAACATTTGTTTGACATACTGTATTGGTTAGTTTGTTTGAAAATTGTTTGTAAAGTATTTAAATATCTGTACAATACCTGCAAAAGTATTGTTATTTGATGAATAGCCAATGATACCTTTATGTTGGGTGCAAACCCAGTACCCATTTGATATATTTCTGTGACTGAGTGTGTTCTTCTGTGATACAGATCTTCCTTTTTTTACTTTCAAACAGTTTTTAATAGCATCACAACCATTGTTATAAGCATATTTTTGTTTATATATATATGCTGTTTTGTATGTTGTATTGGTATGATTGCAGTTAGTCTCTCATGGAGTTGTTTAGCATATTCTAATATTTTTGATGGCAGTGACTGGTTTCCAATCAGGTGGTTGTTTTTAAATGATAGTATGTTTATAGAGTCTAGATTCATTGATTATATTTTGTTTAACATTATATAGTATTCTGAAAAGAGAAATTCAGTCATGGTTGTAGGTAGTAAAATTCTGATTGTTTTTGTGAGTGGAAGTGTGGTCGTCTGCATGTTAGTCAGGCTGATTGTGATTATTTCGCCACAATGATTAGAAAAACCTGTTGGTGTGAGTTTAAACTTGATGAAATGGGGCAAGACCAGTGAAGAAAAACAATTCAATTAATGATGCAAACCGGCCATTGTGAAATGATATTGCATCTATTGGCAGGAAATCATTGTCACTCATAAATGGAATTGCTATTTTGTATACCCATTTCTGTATATACTATGATGTATTACACTCACCAACTAGAATTTTCAGATCAACTGTAGTTGCAAGCCTTGGATTTATGGTTGATATTATTGTTTGAATTTTTGCATTTTGTATTGGCATATAGACAAAAACTATATTGATGGTTATGATTTTGTAGTAAAATGTGGCAATTAGTAGGTATGAATCTATATGAATTATTTTGAAAGTTATGAACGGGCAGGCACTGGTGAATACTAGGCTAGTGCCTGCCGAGTGGGACATAGTATCATTGTATCATGCACAAAACTCTTCATCATTTAGATATCTATTAGGATCTATTTTTGATGCAGCATAAATCTTGTTTTCATGCAGCTCTATAATATGTGGCCTTGTCTCCTTGATCCAGTTTTTAAGTTTGTATAATTTGGAAATCCCATTTAAACCTCTAATATTGATTGCCACTATTGTTATTATAATTATAATTCTGTTTTAGTGTATAGCTATTTTAATTTGTTGTTCATTGATAGCATCTCAGATGCATCTCATAGTCCAGCTCAATTTTTCATCAGAAAAATCAACTGGTTGCCAAAGTCGATTAATTTGATTGTTAGATGTTTCTTCAGTTTTTACTTTTTTGTACATCTATTCTTATTTGGGAGTCAGACTGTTTATTTACTTTTTGTACATCTGTTCTTATTTGGGAGTCAGCCTGATTTTCTCTTTTGATCTAATTTTACTGATATATTTTGTAATATATCTTTGTTTATGTCTTTCATGATTTGTGTTCTGGTCTTGTTTATTATTCATGATGTTTGTGTTGTATTAGAGCCATTGTTATTTATTTTAATATTATTGAGTAGCTGTGTTTCATTCATTGCTGTTTCTTTTTGTATTCTTTTTTATCTAATTTTTGAGTCTCATTATCATTAATTTTGGACAGATCTTACTTTTATGTAATATTGTTTACTTTTTCTTTTATTCTGCCTTGTTCTGAAGGCATATTATTGACCAAGTTTGGTAATTACTCAACAATTTGTGACTTTGTACTTAATAATTCTGTTTTGGGAGGTTGGTTGGTCTGGTTTCTGGTCTCTCATTTGGTCTTCTATGTTTGATATATTTATATTATCAGAAATTTGTGGTTTTTATTTTCTTTTTGTTTTTTATTGTTTCTATGTCCAGTTTTTGTATCTTATTAGTATCAGATGTCAGCTATTTTTTGCATTTAGTGTTTCAATTGTTATGTGCTTAGCATTTTATATTGCCTTTCTAATATCGCTCCCACATCTGTTCCTTGCTCTGGTTTCTCTTGAGGCATATTAGATGAGGATAGGTGGATTTTAATGTTTTTGTTGCTCATACAATTTATTTCTTGGTACCATCCATTTCCACAACCATAGCATTGTGGTTTCAGGCCTTTTATTTGAAGAGTCAAAATTGATTCCTAAACTATTATCTGGTTATGGATGTTTTCATGATTGATGTTGTCATTTAGATTAATTTTAAACTAAAAATTGTTGAGTAAACTGGAATAGGTGTATCAGTGCAGTAAATTGGATTAATATATATTCGTTCACCAAATATCTGTATTAATGTTGTAAAATCTTACATATTATAGCCAAACTATGTATTTATCAATGAACTTGTGTAGTAGTTTTGTAGGTTTTTATTTATTATAATAAGATTATAAATTTGGAGCAATTTCATTTTTTTCTGGAACTCTGCACATTGTTTTTTATAAAAAAAATCAAACATGACATAATTAGAATTTGGGTGGTCTCCAATTGCTAGTATTGTATGCCATATTTGTTTATCAGCTATTTCTTTATATAGAAGGTCTCTTGGGAATTTATATAAGAATAAATTCTTATCAGTGCCCACTAGTACTAGAGATTTATTTGAGAAGAATTTCTTGAATGTTTTGAATAATTTTGTAGGTATGTGGTCATTAAAGTTTGCTGGGGTTCCCGATCTTCAAGTCACAGACTGCTATGTCTGTCTGCCTACAAAAATCCATCATAAGCAATGCTACTAAGGTGGTTCAATTGCTGTCAAGGACATACCTGTCCCTACAAGGGAAGATTGCTCTGATTAATATGAAGATCATGGCGAGCATAAATTACTACCTGCCAATAATGACAGTTACCAAATCATTCAGCTTACAAATTCAGAGGCTCTGTGGTCAGCTCTTAGGGAGAGGATGGACCACTGCAATTAGCATCTGCAGACTTCAGTTTCACAGGAGTAAGAACGATATGGGTCTCCATTTCAATACAGACAATCAATTTCCAAAAAGGGCATTCACTTTTATTAAACCTGGGGAAAAATACTCTCTATCAGATATTATAGAGACTGTAATATCTACTGACAGACCTCCCCCCAGTAAAGACACATGGCTTGATACCATTATTAAACAACAACTTCTATACATCGGGCACTCAACAGCAGAGTTTAATAATAAAATCAGCATCTGGTAGGCACATTGCCTGCTGAATCCTGAAAATACAGCTATTTATACTCACCTAGGGTGCAGCAATCATTAAATCATCACAATATTTAAATATCTGCTACTGGAGCCCAAACTTTTGTATTATCTGTTCAATGTGAATATGGGCTCCATGCCAACTAATACATTATTATACTACAAACGGTTTCTAAATAAAATAGACCCAATTTGTCATGCCTGCTCTAGAGGAGAGGAGACCTTTAATCATCTGTTAAATATATGTCCAGGCTATAACAGTGTTAGAAGTGTCATCTCTCAACACTGCATTGTAGCAGTGGATAAAATCCTAGACATCAGGGGTTGTCTCTTCTCTGGAGACTTTACAGTTATCAGGTTATCTATCTTCCTGACATATGCTTTTTGGTACACAAGATGCAGGACAAAGTTCACACAACCAACACCTGACCCCAATGCTATATTTTGCAAAAAGCTCAAAGCTCTTCAAAACAAGGATAAGATATTATCCTCTAGATTTTTATTTATTAATACATGGAGCCTACTAGTATGGCTTACAGACTCTACATGAATATTGGACCTGATATATCCACATTGTAGTGTATTGTAAATAAAGTAGTCTACGATGCAATATGCCGGATTCTACTAGAGAGGCATTGATTTCACACTACATGTATCCCAGCTGATAAGTTAGCATTATTGGGCCAACCTCAAAAGGGGTGGTGAATACCAACAAAATGGAGTGTATGTACTCATTTATCAACCTGCTAGGGCAGAGAATGACTCTGGCATACATCTACCATACCAGTGCTAGCAATGGTTGAGCCAACATTAACAAAGTGCATTTATTATTCATCTGTACAATTTTATTATGTCAATAAATATATATTTTTAAAATAAATTTTAAGTTGATTTCTTTCAGAATTTCTTCAGTCCACATTTAGAATTCTGTTTCATTATCATTTTCATTGCCTATGCTTATATCCTCAATGTCATTTTATTTGGCTCTTCTAAATCTTGTAGTCTGTGTTGATAATATATATTTTTGTTAAACTATAGATAATTTGTTTTTTATAACATTTGCATACATTTTAATATTAGTTGCATTGTTTGCATTTATGCTAATATCTTTTTTGTTATTTAATATAAGATGTTTTATCCTTATGACATGTTTGTTTTTGATACTAATTTAGTTTTATATAAGAACTATAATATTTTTTACCTCTTATTAACAGAAAAAGTTTTTTTGTGTGTTACTTTTTTCTTTCTTATTTCTTGATGTGTTGTGTTCCATTCAAAATTTTGCACTTTTTATTTCTTCTTCCTGACTTTTTGATAGCACTAATGAAATATCTACTACTTTGGTTGAATAACAGAACTGCATATATTATTATTATTATTATTATTATTATTATTATTATTATTATTATTATTATTATTATTATTATTATTATTATTATTATTATTATTATTATTATTATTATTATTATTATTATTATTATTATTATTATTATTATTATTATTATTATTATTATTATTATTATTATTATTATTATTATTATTATTATTATCATCATCATCATCATCATCATTTATTATTATTATTATTATTATTATTGTTGTTGTTGTTGTTATTATTATTGTTGTTGTTATTATTATTATTAGTGCTACTGCTATTGACTGTGACTGCTACTACTACTGTTATTATTATTATTATTATTATTATTATTATTATTATTATTATTATTATTATTATTATTATTATTATTATTATTATTATTATTATTGTTGTTGTCATCTTTATCTTCATTATTATTATTATTTTATTTTAGAACAAACATCAAATGCTCAGCCTTTAAGTAAGATTATTTTATATCTATTTTTTGTTATAATTAATATATATTTTTCAACTTTGATATGACTCTTTTAACCTTTTTACATAAAGATGTGTTGAAATAATATAAACCTTTTATATTTGTTTTTAGTTGTTTTATTACTATTGTTGTTATTCTTGCTTTTCTATGGTATTGTGGAATATTAATATCCAAGTTTCAAATGACATATTAACATATTTCAATTATATTACAATAAATTTTCTAAATATCTTACTGCTAAATAATCATAACTATTCTAATTTATTGGAAGTAAGATTAACGATCTTAAGTTGCTATATAATGTTGTCACTCAAAAAATTATCTTAAGTAATAAAATGGCAAATATTGCAATTAATAATTGTTTATATAAAACTAGCACATCTAACCCAATTTACATAAAAGTTTGTCATTTTAACAACTTAAAGTTCTTCTTAGCTTCATTTGCTTAATAATTAAAATAAGCTGTTACAACTAATAATATTTTTGTCTTAGATTTTAACAAATTTATTTGTACTCTTTCAAGATAATATAACATATAGATATAAAATTTGGTCGTGTGACATCTGACTTGATTTTTTTGTATATATATATATATATATTGAAGCAGATACACTATTTCACATATATTTGCAATTAAAGAAAAAAGCATAAATCGTTTATTTTTATTAAAACTTATGAGTGAAAAAAAAATCATTTAAATAAAAATCTCTTTACTGCTTTTCAGTTCATTCTATTTTTCAGAAAAATAATTTGTAAGGGAGAATGGCAGGTGTTTAAGAATAATTAAAGTGTTTGTTCACCATTCCACAGGCAAGAGAAAATTAATTAAAAATTTGACAACACAGCCAAATAATTAAAACAGTCTTATACTGCCAAGAAGAATAGCCAATGAACTGTGGGATGAATGGCACAAACAAGAATGACTAAACACCAACATCAATTGGATCAAGCAGGCTCATAAAGTAAATTCATTCTGATAGAGAGAAAAGGTGTAAATAAATAGGTTGGAGAATTCAGATTAGGGAGATGATTATTAGATTATTATTCCATAATTGAAAATCATGACATACAACACATTTTTTTTTTGATTTTAGATACTTGAAAAGATCAGACACAAGATTAGAAGATTTTTAGATTACTAGCTTTTAAAAGAAAGAATTGAAAGTCACAGTTTATAAACAGAGCTCTGAGAGAAAATTTACCCTTCAGTTGTTTTCATTGCAGTTAAGTCTGGAGCACTTGGAAGGATAATAATTTGACACTTTTGATGATGATTTAAAGTTAATAGAGATTTTCTATGGGCTACTTTTGCTTTGCTGGTATTCAGCATTAGGTTTTATCAGACCACAGAGTTCTTCTCCATCCACTGTGAGGAGAGAGGCAGTAAGCTATTACCGGATTACCCCAACATTTTAAAGGTAAAACTAGTGTAGATTCTGGTTATACTTCACTTATTATATATATAATCCAATCCTTGGCAACAAAACTTTAAGTATTTATACTCTTCAAACTCTGGCCACCTGTTAAGTTTTACGAGCTTGAATGTAGCTGAAAAGTCCATTTATTTATTTTACCAAAACATATTTAATAATTACAACCAGTAGAAAAACCCATTTATTTATTTTAGAAACACATTTTTAATTCTAACAAGTAATTTCGATTTTGTTTTCCTGCGTATTTTGTTATTAATGTTTTATATTTGCAAATCAAGTCCACGCTATTTTAGAACCAATGTGTGACCTACTTTATAATCTGTTTACAAGATCAAATGTTATTTTGACAAAGTTACTTTCATAATTAGTAGAAGACTAATTTTATAATCATACGTGCAGAACAACAGGAAATATATGTATGTGATTTCAATAATAAAGCAATAAAGTTGGCTAAATGATTTAACTAAAATATTTCTTAAACTAGAAATATTTATAAAATGGATATACATATCTGTAGTATATACCAATAACATAATAATTTAAACTAAAATATTTCTTAAATTAGAAATACTTATAAAATGGATACATATCTGCAGTATATACGTATACTATTAAATTATAGACATACTGCTCGTGTGATTCTGCATATATAATAATTTAATGGTATTTAAATGGGTACTCTGAGAGGGTTTAAACCTGGCATATGGATAGATGTGTGGCTAAAATAAGTGAAACGGGCAGATGGATGAAACTGACCATTTCAATATATATATATATATAAAAGACATATTTTGCGGGTTCATCTATGTTAAAAATTTTAAATATTGATATTCTGACATTTCGACTTGGTCGCACAAGTCATCCACTGGGTGATAAAAAGGAGAAAGATGGTTATAGAGGCCCTAGCATTACTGATTTGAATAAATGTTAAATTTCCACCAATAGCAAAAATGTTAATTTTTTTAAAAAATATCTTTACAAATAGGAGGCTTTTGCAATGATATATATTGCAGAGGCTTTGACTATGTGGTGAAACTGAACTTAGATCAGACCCATGTAACTATCTGGCTTTTTAGGCTGGGTTTGAAGACTTTACCAGTCTGAAAAATTCATGCTTGCAAACTGATAGAAACGTTTTGCATAAACACTTGGAGTACGTGTTTAGATCTAGTTTCTAGCTCTATCCTTCACTGATGATAGCAAATTAGCTTGAAATAAGCTGATCTGAGGGTGGGAAAATGAAAGAGATAGTGGATTCTGACTCTTTTGTCATTTATGTAAACAAATTTATACTTCTTCGGTGGTTTTGGTAAAACACCATCTATTGATCATAAATACAAGTGATAGCAAGTTACGTGATTATAACTTGTTTTTGTTTTTCATATATATATATATAATATAATATAATATAATAGTTATTTATTATTTGTGATATTGGCTATATAATATATTCCTGTCATTAAACTTTTAACTGAAAAACCCATTCTAATTTCTTTTTTAGTTTAAAACAATCATAGGATTTTTTTTAATTATAAAGTATTTTACACTTATCTGATTATTCAGCTGGTATAAGAATCTACTATTTACTTTCTTAATTTTTTTAAATGGAAAATAAATAAAAGAGTTAACATTTGTTGAGATGCTGATTCAAAAAATGTTCATTTTGTAGAAAAAAATCTTATTAAATAACTGCTTCAATAAAGTTGACTTTTCATGTCAAATCCATAATAATTAAAGAAAAATGATTTTTAAATGATTTTCTTTTTATACCTGGTGTCATTTTCATTGTTTATTCACAGTGTGTACCTATTGTTGAATTATAAAAATACTGTCATTATCAATTAATTAAAAAAATTATAAAATAATATTATCTTCTTATATTTGTCACTTAGTACAATACTTGATTTTTTTCATTGCTATGACTGTTTTTCGTTGTTTAAGTCATCTATATTTATTATAATCACCACAATACAATTACCAACATATATATATATATATATATATATATATATATATATATATATATATATATATATATATATATATACATAAATTTGTTGGCACCTTACCAATGTTTATATTTTTTATTAAACATTAGAAATTTATTATTAATATATATATATATATTTTTAACTTGCATTTTTGTTTATCATATATATATATATATATATATACACCTATCATTCCCACTATTTAATATACAATTAGTACACTGTCATAACTATTTATACATTTATTTATTTTTTAGAGTGTTCTAGCAAAACTTAGTACTTATTTTATATTTACATTCTAATTAAAAGACAATCCAATATTTCAGGAGGCTAAGGTTTGTTGGGGTTGCAATTTTAAACTACTCCCACTATATATATATATATATATATTATATATATATATATATATTGTAACCACTATATATATATATATATATATATTATATATATATATATATATTGTAACCTAATAAAATAGAGTGACAGGGAGAGATAAGAAGAAAATGGAATATAGAAGAGATAATGATAATGGTAATGATAAATAAATGATGGAAAAGAAAAGAATTGAGAGGGAAAAGAAATAGCAATTTTAAACTACTCCCACTATATATATATATATATATATATATATATATATATATATATATATATATTGTAACCTAATAAAATAGAGTGACAGGGAGAGATAAGAAGAAAATGGAATATAGAAGAGATAATGATAATGGTAATGATAAATAAATGATGGAAAAGAAAAGAATTGAGAGGGAAAAGAAATAGGAAAAATAATTGAAATGGTATATATAATAGAGAGAGAAAAGAAATGAGATGATGGAAAAATATGAAAGAGAGATACAAGAAGAAGATGGAATAAAGGAGAGAGAGAAATGAAATGAGATGATAGAAGATATGAAATGAAAAGAAATGGAATAAAATTGAAATGATATAAAATGAAATATAAAGAAGAGACTCTAAATGACTCGGCTCAGTGGGGTTACAATTAATTTAAAGAAAAGAGATGATGATCCAGAGATGTATAATCAAATAAAGGTCAAATCCAATACTGATAAACTATAACTACTACAGCATATTGATATTTTAATAAACCATACAAAAGATTATCTAAAATCACTAATCAATGCTTACCATACTAGTCCTACTAATAGACTACACTCTCTGAATAAGACCTATGATGCTTTACTTTAAAATATTATCTTATAGAATTATATTTATTAAAACAACAAGAACAAATAACCTTAGGGATTTTAAAACTAACACTCTTGCGTAAAATTAAAGTTTAAGTTAAGTTGCCTAATAAAGAATTACTGTGATTAATAAATAAATAAGTGACATCTTAGCTGACCATAAAATAATTATAATATGTTCAATCTTAAAATAATAAACAAAACAAATATTAATTCATAAAATTTAATGAATTAATTTAAATTTAACTAATAATGGCCTATTTTCTAAGATATTACTTGAGCAAAGAAAAGAGCAAGGGTACTTTTAATGCCTTTCCATACTCATAGACAACCACTAAAGATCTCAAATGCAAATGGATTATAATTCTTTAAATATATAAGATTTAAGATGATGATAGATGATGTGCAGTGAATATAAGATAATGTGAAGCTTTTAAAATAATATTAATTAAAAGCTGCACATTATCTTTTATTCACTGCACATCATCTATCATCATCTTAAATCTTATATATTTAAAGAATTCTAATCCATTTGCATTTGAGGTCTTTAGTGGTTGTCTATGAGTATGGAAAGGCATTAAAAGTATCCTTACTCTTTTCTTTGCTCAAGTAATATCTTAGATAATAGGCCATTATTAGTTAAATTTAAATTGATTCATTAAATTTTATGAATTAATATTTGTTTTGTTTATTATTTTAAGATTGAACATATTATAATTATTTTATGGTCAGCTAAGATGCCACTTATTTATTTATTAATCACAGTAATTCTTTATTAGGCAACTTAACTTAAACTTTAATTTTATGCAAGAGTGTTAGTTTTAAAATCCCTGAGGTTATTTACTCTTGTTGTTTTAATAAATATAATTCTATAAGATAATATTTTAAAGCAAAGCATCATAGGTCTTATTCAGAGAGTGTAGTCCATTAGTAGGTCTAGTATGGTAAGCATTGATTAATGATTTTAGATAATCTTTTGCATGGTTTATTAAAATATCAATATGCTGTAGTAGTTATAGGTTTATCAGTATTGGATTTGACCTTTATTTGATTATACATCTCTGGATCATTATCTCTTTTCTTTAAATTTATTGTAACCCCACTGAGCCGACTCGTTTAGAGTCTCTTATTTATATTTCATTTTATATCATTTCAATTTTATTCCATTTCTTTTCATTTCATATCTTCTATCATCTCATTTCATTTCTCTCTCTCCTTTATTCCATCTTCTTCTTGTATCTCTCTTTCATATCTTTCCATCATCACAGTTTTTTTCTCTCTCTATTATATATACCATTTTTATTATTTTTCCCATTTCTTTTCCCTCTCAATTCTTTTCTTTTCCATCATTTATTTATCTTTACCATTATCATTATCTCTCCTATATTCCATTTTCTTCTTATCTCTCCCTGTCACTCTATTTTATTAGGTTACAATATATATATATATATATATATATGTAACCTATATAATATATATATATATATATATATATATATATATATGCACCTAGAGAGCGTACCAATAGCTCAAACAAGCTTGTAATTATCAGTGCAGTTATGAGAAATATTTAAAATCTCTATCCAGAACACTCCTATCTTCAGACCATGGTTTCGAGCTTATGGCCCATATTAGTGGAGAGCTAGAATATTTGGACACTAGACCTAAAATATCAACTCAAAAAAACAGCACATGTTTCAAACGTATATTTAAGAAGAAACTCTGAATTTTTCGGACATGAAAATGTCTTTAAATCCAGCTATCTAACTTAAATAGCTATATGGGACTGAAATAAATTCAGATCTACCATATTCTAATAGCCTCAGCATAGCCAAAGCCTTAAATGTAAGATTTTAAGAATTAAAAAAGCAAGTCATATATAATGTGACATTACTTTTAATGAGCTTGTAGTTACAAAAATGCACATTAAAAGTAATGTCGAGTTATATATGACTTGCTTTTTTAATTATTATAATTTTACCTTTAAGGCTTTGGCTATGCTGAAGCTATTAGAATAAGGTAGATCTGAATTTATTTCAGTCCCATATAGCTATTTAAGTTAGATATCTGGATTTAAAGACATTTTCATGTCCGAAAAATTCAGAGTTTCTTCTTAAATATATGTTTGAAATAAATGCTGTTTTTTTGAGTTGATATTTTAGGTCTAGTGTCCGAATATATCTAGCTCTCAACTGACGTCGGCCATAAGCTCGAAACCATGGTCTGGAGATAAGAGTGTTCTGGATAGAGATTTTAAATATTTCTCATAACCGCACTTATTAATTACGAGCTTGTTTGAGCTATTGGTACGCTCTCTATGTGCATTTTTGTAACTACAAGCTCATTAAAAGTAATATCACGTTATATATGACTTGCTTTTTTAATTATATATATATATCATCAACCATTGTCAATCCACTGCAGGATGAAGGTCTCTTCAAGTTCAATCCATATTTCCCTATCTTTAGCTTCTCTTCTCCACATCACCCCTGCACACTTTCTTATTTCAACCATCCATCTCACATGTGGTCTCTTTCTGGGTTTTTTACAATCGTTTGGAATCCAGTTTAAAATTTCAAATGTCCATCTATTATTATTTCTTCTAGAAAAATGTCCAGCCCAACTCCACTTTAGTCTTCTAATTTTATCAATGAGGTCATTAACACCAGTTTTTCTCTTACCCATACATTGCATTTTCAATATCTTCTTGTTACTCCCAACATGAATCTCTCCATACCTTTTTGAGTGGTTTGAAGTCTCTGTATTGCTCTTCTACTAAGTGTCCAAGTTTCATATCCTTAAGTAAGAACGGACAAAACACATTTATTAAAAACCTTCCTTTTCAAATACATAGGCATATTTCCTTTTAGTATGAAGTTATTTCTATCAAAAGCACTCCAACCAAGTTTAATTCTATGACTAATTTCATCCATTATGTTTCCATCTGTATAAATAATCTGACCGTTGTATTTGTAACTGTTAACATCTTCTAATTCATCATAATCAATCTTTATTTTCATATTTTCAGAAAATCTATTAAACATTACTTGAGTATTTTTAACATTTATCTTTAGTCCTACTTTACTACTTTTATCTGATAACTCCTGCAATATTTCCAGAAGCTCTAAAGAATTATTTGCAAAAACCAACTATATCATCTGAAAAATCTAAATGACTTAAATATTCCCATTTTAATCCACAAAATACTTCTTGCAGCACTGCTGTAAAAAGTTTTGGAGATATGGAGACTCTCTGTCTTACACCCTTCTCAATGTTGACTTTCCTACTATCATTATTAATTCTTGCTGTTATATTTTTGTAAATATTCTTTAAATATGACAATATGCTGGATCTATACCTTGATGATCTAATGCTTTAATCACTGAAGAAATGTCTATACAATCAAATGTCTTCTCATAATCTACAAATCCTAAGCATAATGGCAACTCATATTCTTTTGTCCTTTCTATAACTTCCTTCAATACCTGGATATGATCTACTGTACTAAAACCACTTTTAAATCCAGATTGTTCTCTTGGTTGGTGGAAGTCCAGTGTTCTCTGTAGATGAGTTGTAATCATCTTAGTAAAAATCTGATAAAAGACTGATAGGTCTGTAATTTATAATATATTCTTTATCACCTTTTTTAAATATTAATATTAATACTGCATTCTTCCAACCAACTGGTACATCTTTATCATTTAGACATTTGGAGTATAACTTTACTAAAAAAAAATCTCATTTCTTCACCTGCTTCTTTTAATATCTCCATTATAATTCCATCATTACCTGGAACCTTCCCTTTCTTCATAAATTTAATTGCATGTCTCACTTCCTCATTAAAATTCTTGGCAATTCAGAAGATATAATCGGTATAGGAGGTACTTGTTCTTTATTACTATATAATTCTTGATAGAAGCCTTCTACACATTTCTTGATGCCATCTCTCTTTTTAGTAATAATGCCATCTTTTTTTCTTATTGCAGATATAAATTTCCTACCAATACCAAAATGTTGTTTTACACTCTTTAGAGTTTTACTCTCCTCTAGAGCTTTCCTTGCTAGTTCACAATTACACTTTCTTATATCATTTTCAACTCTTTTTCACTCTATTTTACAAAATTCGAGATATTCAATCTTTTTTAATGCATTTTTGTTGTATATCCTCATATTCCTTCCTTTCTTCATAAATTCTCTAGTCTCAGTAGCCATTTTATTTGTCAATTGCTGCTTTTGTCTACCAGCTATCTTTGTTGCAGTTTTTAAAAGTGTATCAGTTATTTTTCTATTAATTTCATTCAAATCTGAATCATGTTCAAAATCTACTAATACTTGAAACCGATTAGTAAGTTCTAATTTAAATTCATTAGAATGTTTCTAAAGATTAGGAATATCAAATGTAAATATTGTTTTTCTTAATAATTTTTGTCTCTCTAGTTTTGCATTAACATGTATTTTACATTTTACTAATCTATGATCACTTCCTGTGTTAAATTTATTAAGAACATTACAATCTTGAAATATGTATATTCTCTTAGTCAAAATATAATCAAATTCTGCTGTACCTTCATTTGGATACTTCCATGTCCATTTCCCTTTAACATTTTTTCTCAAAAAAAGCATTCATAATATAAAGTTTTTTTTTTCTGCAAATTCCATAAGTCTATGTCCTCTCACCTTTCTATTACCATAAGCAAAATTATCTACAGTATTTTCATCTTTTATTTATTTACCAATTCTAGCACTAAAGTATCCCATAACAATTTTAAAATGTTGTTTACTCTGATCAAAAGCCTTTTGTACATTCATATAAAAATCTTCTATTACTTCATCACTATGAGAACTTGTTGGGGCATAAAGCTGAATTATCTGCATTTGGTATCTACTATTAAGTTGTCAAACTATTATTGCCACTCTGTCCAATACACCATCAATCTCTACAATGTTATTCTTCCATTTTTTATTTATAATGAATTCTACTCCACTTGTATATCCAATATTTGTGCCTTTATAGTAGAGTACATGTTCACTTTTTAAAGTAATTGTTTCTTCACCTTTTCTTCCAACTTCACAAAGTTTAGTGTGTATATATATATATATATATATATATATATATATATATATATATATATATATATATATATATATATATATATATATATATATATATATATATATATATATATATGTTGATACAAAGATATATATATTAATTATGGTGAATTTCAATGATTGGCTTAAAATGAGATTTTGTTATTGAAAGATAAATTGCATTCTATGGAACAAAGTTTACCTTTTGAAGATAATAAAAATTTGCCATTAATTATAACTAATGTGGTGGACAAGCTCAATATTACAGAAGTCACTGGTGATTTGAAAAATGCTTTTCATATCAAAAATAAATAAGTTTCCCCAGGTTTTGTTGAGTATCGTTTTAAATCACGTAATTCAGCCATACAGTTTTTAACGAAAAAAAATCTGTTTTAACAGTTTCTCAAATTTTGCCTGTGAAAAATGATAATAAATATATTTATATTAATCAGCATTTGACTCAGTATTCTTGCACCATTATTGTTTAACATTTACATAGATGTTTTGGGAGAGAGTTTGGAATTTTCGCATATTTTATGTTATGCAGATGATTGTAAAATTTTTAGGAATATCGACTCAATTAATGATTGGATATTATTATAAAAAGATATTAATAATTTTGTGAAGTGGTGTAGAGATAATAAAATGGATATTAATATGGATAAATGTTCAACAGTTTCTTATTCCAAAAAATCTGAAATGATAATTTGGCCTCATTATATTGAAGATCATAATATAAAATTTGTTGATATTCAGAAAGACCTTGGAATTAGTTTTGCAAGCAGTGGATCATTTCATCATCATACTGATAATGTAGTAAATAAGGCTTTTAAAATTATGGGTGCAGTTTTAAGGCATGGTAGACAATTTAGATATTTTACAAAATATAAATTATTTCTCTCTTTTGTTTTGCCTATTTTAGAATATGGATCTATTGTTTGGAATCCCAGTTCCAAATGAGATATTATTAAAATTCAATTGATTCATGACAAATTTTCTAAGTACATTAAGTTAATATATCATAATTTATCCCTATCCATTAGAAGAAAAATGAGAGATCTTAAAATTTTAAATAAGCTTGTGAATCAAAAAATTATATTACCTAACAAAATTTCAAATATTACTTTTAATAATTGTTTACATAAAAGACGTACATTTACTTTGTTTTATATTAAAGTTTGTCGCTTTAACATATTAAACTTTTCACCTTTGTTTCGTTTGCCTAATACCTATAATCATGATTTTACTAATGAAAAATTTTTTTTTTTTTTGGACTTTAAAAAATTTGTTACTTATCTTATAAAAAAGTATGGCATATAATTATATTATTTTTATCACTTTTACTCATTTATGTATATTATTTATGTATATTATTGTATAGTTGTTATAGTGAAATTCTGTAATTGGCTTAATGCTGTAGTTTTGTACGATAAATAAATTGAATTATTATTATTATTATTATTATTATTATTATTATTATTATTATTATTATTATTATTATTATTATTATTATTATTATTATTATTATTATTATTATTATTATTATTATTATTATTATTATTATTATTATTATTATTATTATTATTATTATTATTATTATTATTATTATTATTATTATTAAGTTTCAACAATAGTACACTTTATTGATCCAATAGTTACATAGTATTACCATGCCATAGCAAGATACATGTTGAATCTTATTACTGTCAGTTCAATTTCAAGTGCTACAATATTCATTTTTTTAAAAGTACATATCTATACAGGTATGTTTACATGATTCTATCCACCTTAGCAATGTTAATTATTCACATTATTGTCCAATAGGAGCATAATCTGGACCATGCTTTCTTTAATTTTCATTCTTTATAGCTTTGCTGTTTGTCTGAGCAGGGACCAAGTAGCTGCATAAATATCTGGGCTGGTGATCTGCTTGCCTCTAACTTGAATTTTATTCAACTTATTTTCAAATGTGGCTGGATGCCTTCTGGGGTTATTACCCAATATGAACACACACCTATTGCACCAAAGTGCATATAATACAAACATTGAGGCCATTATGGATGGTATAGACCGACCTTTGTAATTTGACATAATTTGCATCATTGTAGTATTTGTTTTTCTGTATTTGCCCTACAAAATGCATCTAGTCTGCTCCACGACCTTGCAGTTGAAAATTATATGCTGTAAAGTCTCCTCAGCCATATGGCAAAGGCCACAGAATGAATCAACTGACCTGTACATTCTTTTGTGATGTAAAAAATATTTAGTAGGTAAAGCATTCAAATTCATCTTGATTATAAAATCTAGGAACTTAGGTTCTAGTTGCCATTTTTTGTATTGCTTGATTAGATATTTGTTTCCTATTTCTAGTATTGATGGGATCTCCTCATTATAATTATTTTGATGTAAATTTCCCAATATTTATATTTTTGGTCCAATTGATCTGGAATTGTTCTTTCTCTCCTGCATTGATAGATTGTGATTGCCAAAAAAACAATCTTTTGGAGGAGGTCTATCTGTAGGTGTTATCTGCTCTAGGTGTCTTAATTTAGGAAATTGAGTGAGTATAGCAATTATAGCATTCCTTGTTTTGAATGTTTGAAATGTTTGTAAGCTATGCAATCCCAGTCCATTTGCTACAAGAGGGCGATTCAGTTTTGCCATTGAAATTGCCACCGTCTTTTTCCCCCAGATGAGCTTGCAACATATGTAATTAATGCATGCCATAATTTTTTTTGAAAATTCAACTACAGGCATGTAATATGTTATCTTGGTTATTATAAGTTTGTTAATCAGTTGCACATTTGCATATATGGACAAATATACCTTTGAGAGTGATTCAGCTATGCTTTTGACTTCTTTGAGTTTGGCTTGGATCTGACATTTCATTACAGTGGCTCCTAGAAAAAAAAGCCAAGGAATGGAGCCGTTTTTGCTCGATACATTGGTCCACATGGCTTTCCAGTGAGTAGCATCCAGGCTGCAGACTTTTCTGGGTTTATGCTCAATCCATATTGCTTTGAGAATTGTTCAAGCACTGTCTGAAGCTGTATTATTTACTTCTTTGATGTCAAGAAGACTGTGATATCGTCCATGTATGTGAGACATGCAATCTTCTGTGCTGTACCAGGTATTTGAACTCCAATGAATGTGCTATTGATTTTTTCAATAAGAGGATTGATATAATAAATAAACATTAATGCACTCAGAGGAGACCCTCGGGATAATGATTGTGTTGGGATGAATAAGGGTGAATTTTGGGCATTCATAAGTAACCGACAGTTCTCTGCTCAGTATCAAGTTTGCAGTCAAATATAGCAGACCTTTGGGTATTTTAGTATGCTTGAGCATATCCAGTAACACAGGTATTCTCACTGAATCAAAATCTGAAGCAATATCTATCTGCACCACTACTGTGCTGTATTTCTTTCTCACCCTGGTGGCTATCATCATGGTTTTAAATAACAATGCTGCTTGCCCTGTTGATGATGTCTTTTTGCAAATTGTGATTCACTGATGGTTGGTAAAATATAGGGCTCAATCATATCTTTTATAATTTTTTCCAATATCTTAATAGGAAGTGGCCCAATAGATATTGGTCTAAGCTCATTTGGCATTGGTATGCCTTTCTTTTTCTTATTATATGACACTATTGCCATGGGATATATCCCTGTGGTTGGTTTAATTTCTTGAGCAAGATGGTTTGTTAATCCTTGAGGTATCACATGTCCACCTGGGTGACAAGCATTGCTGTTAGGTCTCATTTTTTCTATTATATCATTTTCACTAACTGGTAATTCACCCTCAATCTCTCCAAACATTTTTGGCTGAAAAAAAGGTGAGGCTCCACACATAACTTATCTTGAAAAATTTGAACAATGGCATAATTATGTTATGGCCAGTGAACATACCATCCTAAGTCTGTATATCCATTGGCACTTTTATGTCTGGTACATAACCCAAAGCCCACTTGATAAACTTGTGGGTCCATGTGTGCTGTTGTTCCATGCAAGCTTACTTTTCTTTATCTTCAGATTTTCTTTCAGTGATTCACAGGCCTTGTTATAAGCATCAGTCAGCTTTCTTATGTGTATCTGGGTGTTGTGTGTTGGAGTCATCATCATTAGTTTCTGATGTAGCTGATCAGCATATTGCAGAAGCCTTGATGGTGGTGGTTGATTTCTTGTTACATGATCAACATTGAAAGACAATATATGTATAAAAGTCAGGTATTGCTGTATAGGATCGAGGCTCATCCCTTTAACCTTCTGCAACATAATATATGTCTCTGAGAAGAAGAATTCTGTCGCATTTGTTGGGATAAGTACTCTTATTGTTTTGTTAGGTTGTGATTAACTGCTTGCAGTTTTCCTAGACTGATAGTGATTAACTTAGCAGAATGATCAGAAAAGGTGGTCAGGACCAATTTTACTTCCATGAGGTGATGCAGCGATGGTGAGTAAAAGACAAGATCTATTAATGTTGCAAACTGACCGTTATGAAAGAAGACAGCCCCTTCTGGCAGAAAACCTTGTCCACTAATGAATGGTATGGCTATTTTATATAGTGATTTCTGTATAAATTCTTCATAAGATGAGTTGCAGTCCCCAACCAGAACAGTGGGGCTTGCATTCATGGCAAGAATTGAATTTATATTATAAATTATAGATTCTATCTTTTGCTTTTCTACTGGCATATATACAAGCACTATATTCATTGTAATTATTTTTTGAGTCAGTGTTATTATTAGAAGGTTTGAATCAATGTAAAGTATTTTGAAGTTTTCAAAAGAACAATCTTGAGCAATTACCATTCCAGTTCCTGCAAATGGGGAGGATGAATCTCTGGAACATGTAGATAAGCCCTGGCCCCTCAGGTAGGTAGCTGGGTTTATTGCCAAGCCTGCATATATTTTTGTTTCTAATAATCCTGTTATATGCGCTCGGATTTGATTTATCCAATTTCTGACTTTGAAATTTTTATTGATTGCATTAAGTCCTCTGACATTTAAAACAGCAATTTTAAGTTTCATTAATAGTTTTTTCCCTTTTGAGTTTAGAAATTCATGTCTTCCTACTTTTCTTCCTCGATTTCCACTGCATCTTGAAACACCAGGTCACCCTCTTCATCCACTGCTACAGCCCAATTATATATTTCCTGCTCACTGTGAGGATTCTCTTGTTCAATTCTCACCTTTTTATATCTTCTATCTTGTTTTGGTTGATGCCCTGGTTTGCCCCTATATTCAGTGTGCATTTCTATTTGGGTAGATAGATCTGGAGTAATAGCCTCCATCATTTCAGCAGATGTTTTATTAATAATTGTTGGCCATGGTATGACTTGGGTTGAATTTTTGCATCTTCTATTAACATGAATCACATCTTCAGTGTCAGTCTCAAGTGCCATAATTTGCATGTAGTTTTTATTTGCACTCATTGACTGATTTTGTTGGTCACATTTCATATGGCTTACATTTACTGCAATTCTTTTATCCACTTTTTCATTGTTTAATCTCTCTTGCTCACTGAGCTGAGCTGGCCTTTCCTGGTGTGCCATTTTAAGCTTACTTTGGTTATTATTATTTTGTATGTTGTCCAGTGGTTTATTTTCCACTTTTAAGCCAACTAGTTCACTGTCAGCTTCAATGCGTTTGATGTGTTTAATGTTCTTGTTTGCCATTGCTTCCATTTTATCTTCTTTATCTGTTTTTGCTTACTTTGTTTATTATGTTGTAAGTCATCCAGTTCCTTATTTTTCCCTTTTACATCATCTAGTTCTGGGTCACTCTCAATGTGTTTGGATAGTTTTAGTTTTTTGTCTGTGCTTGTTTTATTTTCTGTGGCTTCAATTATATCTTCTTCAACCGGTTGGTTTATTTCTCCACATTTTTTATTATTTTTTTTGCATAATGTCTATATCTATTTTTGATCTTTGGTGTTCATCAGGTGTATCTTCTATTCCAGTCTCATATTCCAGTTTTTGATTGTTATCTTGATTTCCTTTTTTTGATTGTTTTTTTTTGATGAGGTTTTGTCTGTTTTGGACTAACTTCAATTCTTTTGTCTTCTTTTTCAGTGGTTAGTTTGTCTGTCTCAGGAAGCTGTGATAGTACTGACTGATCAGCAACTTTCATCAAATTTTGCTTCTTATTGCTTTGTATATCATCTATTTGTTTATAATTTTTTTGCATGTCACCCATCTTTTGGTCACACTCTTCATGTTTGGTGTATTTTCTCTTCTTATCTGGCCTTGGCTGATTTTCTGTTCCTTCCATTGTATATTCTTTATCTGTCATGCCTGCCCATTTTTTTATTTTTTTGCATGTCATCTATTTCTCAGCCAGTCTCTGGGTGTTTGGGATTTTCTATCTTCTTGTCTGGGTTTGCTTGATCTTCTGGTTGCTCTGTTGTGTATTCTTTAATTAATATTTGCTGTGTTTTAGCTGTTGACTGGTCATTGCTGTTGTGCTTTCTTCCACAGTCTATTGCCAGGTGATCTCTACTTCCACCCACAAAACATTGTAGCCTAAGCCCTTTAATTTGTATAGTCAGTATTGCTTCCTGATCCATTATTATGCTTGGGATGTCTTCAGGTCTTGTGCCTTCATTCATTTTGATTTTGAAATAAAACCTGTTTGAATAAACTAGTGTAGGCATGTCTGAGCAATATATTGGCTTCATGTATATCGGTTGCCCAAAGGGTTTCATTAATTTTGTGAAATCGTGTATATTATACCCAAAATAGGTATTTTTAATAATGTCAGTGTGATAGTTTTGCATCTCTCTATCAACAACCACAAGAGCATAAATTTCCAAAGTCTTATTTTTTTCTTGAAAATCTGTACATTGCATTTCATTATTGAATTATACTGCCAGATATCTTGAGTTGGTATGCTCTCCTATGGTTGAAACTGAGCTCCACATTTTGTTGTTAGATAACTCTTTATATAGTATTTCCTTTCGAAACTTGTAGAGAGAGAGATTTCTATCTGTTGCTGCTAAGACAATTGACTTCTTTGAAAAAAATCTATTAAATGACATGAATAATTTTTTTGGTATAGTTTCATTAAATCTGCGATTTATTTCTTCCACTTCTTCTTTTAACCAAACGTTTTGTAAAGGCACCTCATCATCATAGTGATTCATATTTATATCATTTACTTCATTTAGGTCATCCTGATTGGCCCTTCTAAATCTTGGGACACTTCTTCTTTTAACCAAACGTTTTGTAAAGGCACCTCATCATCATAGTGATTCATATTTATATCATTTACTTCATTTAGGTCATCCTGATTGGCCCTTCTAAATCTTGGGATTTGTTTTGTATTTTGCAAATTTAATTCAGCTATGTTCGCATAAGTTGTCTGTGCTCTAATGTTGCTATATATTTATGAAGTCTGACTCACGCCAAACTTTATCTTGAAATCTGATGTGGAAGCCATATTGACAATATATAGCGTCTGAATAGCGCTTAGAAAAACAAAATTATAAGCAATAATCACTTACTTTGTGAATAAAAAGTCCATTTTCCCTGATAGGTGTGAATATTAATTATCTTCAGGTGATGTTTTAAGCAACTGTTTTTTGGAAATTCAGTATTTTTTATATATAGTTTTGTTGGAAACGTTTATCTAATTCATTTAATTAAAGACACAGCAGGACCGCATTACTACTACTACTACTATTATTATTATTATTATTATTATTATTATTATTATTATTATTATTATTATTATTATTATTATTATTATTATTATTATTATTATTATTATTATTATTATTATTATTATTATTATTATTATTATTATTATTATTATTATTATTATTATTATTATTATTATTATTATTATTATTATTATTATTATTATTATTGTTGTTTCAACTTAGAACAAATATCAAAAGCAACACCTTCAAATAATATTTTTATTTTTAATTTGTTATAATTAATATATTTAATATTTTTTTAAATTTGATATAAGTTCATTATTTTTATTTATTTACTTGTTTGAGTTAGTAGAGATATTTCATTATTGGATAATCTTTAGTGCAATGAATGAATAATAAAAATATTAATAATAGAGACCTTATTTTTATAGTTATTTTTCATTGTTTTATTATAATTTTTGTCTGGAATATAAATCTGGGCATTATTTATATGTTAATTTTCAATTATTATTATTATTATTATTATTATTATTATTATTATTATTATTATTATTATTATTATTATTATTATTATTATTATTATTATTATTATTATTATTATTATTATTATTATTATTATTATTATTATTATTATTATTATTATTATTATTATTATTATTATTATTATTATTATTATTATTATTATTATTATTATTATTATTATTATTATTATTATTATTATTATTATTATTATTATTATTATTATTATTATTATTATTATTATTATTATTATTATTATTATTATTGTTTCAACTTAGAACAAATATCAAAAGCAACACCTTCAAATAATATTTTTATTTTTAATTTGTTATAATTAATATATTTAATATTTTTTTAAATTTGATATAAGTTCATTATTTTTCTTTATTTACTTGTTTGAGTTAGTAGAGATATTTCATTATTGGATAATCTTTAGTGCAATGAATGAATAATAAAAATATTAATAATAGAGACCTTATTTTTATAGTTATTTTTCATTGTTTTATTATAATTTTTGTCTGGAATATAAATCTGGGCATTATTTATATGTTAATTTTCAATTATTATTATTATTATTATTATTATTATTATTATTATTATTATTATTATTATTATTATTATTATTATTATTATTATTATTATTATTATTATTATTATTATTATTATTATTATTATTATTATTATTATTATTATTATTATTATTATTATTATTATTATTATTATTATTATTATTATTATTTTAGAACAAACATCAAATATTACATTTTCAAATAATATTTTTATTGTAATTAATATATGAAATAATTTTTCAACACTGTTCTTAATTTATAAATCATTTTTATGTATGTGTGACTTGGTTGAGATAGTAGAGATTAATTTGATGTATATTTCCAATTGTTTTATTGTTATTTTATTTCAGAACAAAAATCAAATTATGCACCTTCAAGTAAGATTTTTAGATCTATTTTTGATATAATAATATACATTTTTTTCAACTTTCATGTAACTCTATTATTTTTATATATGTGTGTGTGACTTGTTTGAGATAGTAGAAACATTGCTTTCATATTTATTTTAGTTGTTTTTAATTGTTTTTATTCTTGCATTTTTTTCTGATATTCTGGGATATGAATCTTGCTTGCATCAAAGCTCCATATGACATTTTATCATATTTCAATTACTCTTAAATCTATAATAAATTTTATAAATATATTATACTAAATAACTATAATCTATCTTTATTTGTTAAAATTAAGATTAGAGAACTTAAGTTTTTAAATAATTTTGGTACTTGGAAAAATGTTTTAAGTAATAAAATGTCAAATATGCAATTAATAATTGTTTTTATAAAACATGCACATCTAATCAAATTTTACATTAAGGTTTGTCATTTTAGCAACATAAAAATATTTTTTTTGCTTTAAATGCTAATACTTATAATAAAAATTTTACTACTAATAATATGATGTTTTTTAAATCTTTTAATTAATTGGTAAATTATCCATTTTTAAAAATCTCTGTATATCATACCTTGATAAAACTTCAACCTTACTTTCAAAAGAATTACATTTATTTTTAATTAAGTATCATATTACTGTTTTTAAATGTAGGGTTTTTATCATTTCAACAAGATTAGAAATAGTTTGGAAAAAATATTTTAGTCTGGATAGTAGAACAGTCTGGGGTTTTAGTTTTTTGAAGAGTTTGGCTAGTAAAATATTTGAGCAAGTGGAAACAATTAGCTGACAAAATAGATAGCTGCAGTTTGTTGTTGGCTGTAGTAGAGTTAGCAGAATAGTGACCATGAATCAGGTGTAGGTGAATTAAGTCAGCAGATCCAGGTGCAGTCTACTAATTCATTATATTGGAGGTTACATATAATTTAAAGGGGGACCCAACTCCTTTATATCCATCTATATCTGACATAGGATTAGTTTGCTAGACTGAAGTTTATTAAATCCTAGACAGAAGAGAGAATGCCAAGCATACCCAAATTATACTTTCCTAATGCTGACAATATCCTAAATTATGCCTATTTTGATGATGGTCCAAAAACCTAGCTTACCAAGAGACTTGAAGAATTGTTATTTTTATGCTGCTGTCTATCTATGCTTGCAGAGAACCACACATAAACACATTGCATGTATATGCAGTGAATTATTTTATTTTAATATTCTTTGGTTTGAAATAACATTTTAAAAATTACAGATTCATAAAATAATTTTAGTTTTTCTTTATTAAAAAATATTTTAAATGTGACATATATGTATAAATTAAAATAAACTTGCAATTTTGTTAAAACATTTACCTAATTAATCTTGATAGTGACCTGTAATGAAAGGAACTTCTGTAAACTGTCACAAAAAATTCACTTTATTTCTGTTTAAAAGAAACTGTATTATTCTGTTTTATTCAACAAATTAATGTTACAGTTTCCCAATGCATATTTATGAACATCACTAGGATTCCATGCACCAATTTTATGTTCAATAAGAATTACATGAAGGGAGATACTACTAATAAACACATGGACTTTACTAAAATGTGATTGGTTTAACCCTCAGCTAGATCAGGTTGACAGCAGGTGGTGTTATGGCCAGGAGTAGATGTGAATGAGTACAAGCATTCTATTCTTTTTTTAGCAATACAATAGAAAAAAAAGAATAATTCAACAGCAGATTCTACATATGGTTTCATTATCATCAATATTTATTAAGAGTTATGCTAAATATCAAGTATTGGTATAAAAAATATAAAAAGAATAATCTAATTTTAACCCATTAACATATAAAACTAAAGCTCTGACATTTCAATTTGTAATATACACATATGTGCACACATTTTCAAATATTTCTATTATTCACAAATGGTTTAAAAGTTGCAGATAAACAGAAAGAGATATTCCATCCATTATTTTTTTTTATTTACTTCTAGACTTAGTTGAAGACAATTCATTTCATTCAAGTGTTTTCTCAATCACTAATAGCTATAATGGGTTTCCACAATTTAAATAAAACAATCTCCTTATAAAATTTGTTACAGAGTTCTATGTAAATCTATAAAATCAGCAATTGATTTCTTTTCCTTTTATTTAAACTTTTTTAACAATAACTCAATATGCAAAGTTTATACTATCTGCACATGTCTGGAGAGTTCAAGTAATAATATTTTATAGTTCAGATTAGCAAAGTCAGACATATGATCCATTATGAGGTTTTCCTTTTTTTATTCTATCTAGGGTCTCCATTTTATGGTTTCAATCTTGTTGGTTGCTTCAAATACAGAGAAGCTTTCATTATTGAATGTAGCAACATACAGAGTGTTGGAGATGGGGTTTGAGCCTGATACATTAGGCTTTTACCCTAACTTTTCCATTTCTTTCATCATTAAAATCAAAAAAAAATTAGAAAATTAACTTTGCTGAACTAATGATCCTGGTACGTTGATCATGAATTTTTGCAGAGACAAGAGAGAGAGAGAGCATGTTTTAAAATCCATTTCTTCTAGAAATATCTAAGTTTTTAGAACATCATTAAAAGTAAATCTCATTACCTCCCTCTACAAAAATTAAACCCATTCATACATACATCTATAACATGCCCAGACATACCATTTCAAATGACAGAGTGCCCCCCCTTTCTATGCTATATACATATTTTGTATAACCAACACTGTGTAATATAGTAATTAATCTACATTTCTTAACTATCTATATATAATGACCACCACCTATCATGCTACTTGTTACCAGGTTTGAACCCATTCTGTCATAATACCCCATTCCCAAGCCTTCAAATACCTCCCACATATTTGAATGGCTCTTTTTTTACAAAATTTTATCTGCTTGTATATTTCTTTGCTGATACTTCTTCCAATCTCATGTAAACATCTGCTTCTTGTTCTGATCCAAAGTTTGGTTTCTCAGGTTATATTCTCTCTTCGGGTATCTCTTTCCATTTTGGAAAAGTCTCCACTTCCAATCTCCACACTCTTTTGTCTTTTTTATCACTTCATAATGCCCCCCATAGTCATACAAGAATCAATGGCATTGAGCAAGTCAGAAATCTCTCCAATGGATGCTTTCCCTGCTCACAAGATCATCTGTTCCACTTTCATATGCATGATGTGTCTTATTTTGTGGAGTATATGACTCTCTTTCAGATTGCATGCGTCCAATGTCTACAGTCTAGCAACCTGCCTACAACTATTGCCACAACCCTCCTTGAACTTCTCTTGCATAATTTAATAATTGTCAGACCAAAAGGCTTCTCTCACTTCTTTCTGGTAACATTCAAAAGTCACCAGATTTTGCCAACAGCATGTCTCACTATGATTGAGCATTATCTGTGAGATTGCTGCATGTAATAGTTATCTTACTTTCCTTTTCCATGGAGTTTACACTAAAGTATCTACTCAAACTGTGTATATGCTCTATGGGTGCCTACCTCATCCTACCAGTGAATGGCCAGATTCTGAGAAATTGGCTTGCATTTCCTTGCAACGCCCACCTGACCTATCACTACTGTCAGTTATTTTCTGGGGTTTAATTGAGTATCTTGCTTCTGTTCACCTGATCTCTTCATATTTCAGTCTTCTGTGTCTTCATCTTCCTGTTCTCTTAATCATTTTCATTTTTAATACTTAATTTCTGTTCTAACCTGCTCATTCTCTTTCTAATTCTCCAAATCTAACCTCCAGACTTTCTAGTTTCCCCCAAATCTGCTCAAAAATGTCTTTCTAATCTCCTTTTTTATTGGTCCATTTTCTTTTGCAACCTTGTTTCCATAAATTCTTCTTTTTCTTTTCTATGATTAAACATCTTTGACTCCATTCCTCAACCCCAAGACCCTACACTGCTTTCTTGGCTACTACTACAGTTTCCCTAGCTCTCCAATGCATGATGTCATTTCCCCATCTATTTGATCCTGAAACCTCACTAAATTATGTAATTAAAATATAACAAATTGTGTATTCTTGGCCTATTGCACAAACACAAAATGATAAGATGGTTCTTTTTTTAAATATATATTTCATAAAAATATACTTTAATTTATTGTTTAAATTATCTATTTAAAATTTAAACACTTTTTTATAATCATATAAATAAATATTGCTTGGTTAAACAGAACTTCTGAAATTAATAGTGAAATACATTATAGAAATAGCACCTGAATAAAATTTTAATCCATTTATTAGTTGGATTTATTTAAAGTCAGCAATTATAATCAAATTATAAGCTAGACTCGATATCTCTTTTTTCACGTTCCAGTAATAGAAAAAACATGAGAAATTTCACCACATGATATTATATAACTTACCTAGTGATTCATAAAACAATGAGCAAGAATGGAGACTGAGAAATTTATATTTCATAAATTTAATGTAACACTTAATAAGTTATAAAGCAAAATAAGTTATGTACATAATGGTCACATGCAGGTGAGTGAATACTCAAGGTTACAAAGAATATGGTAACACAAATTATATATTGCTCACATGCAGGTGAGTGAATACTTGGGTTTATAAAGACTATGATAACATAAATTATATATTGCTCACACAGATGAGTGACTACTTAGGTTTGCAAAGAATATTAATGGTCAGTAAATGATAACACAAATTATGTATATATTGCTCACATACAGGTGAGTGAATACTTAGATTTACAAAATGTTTAATAGTTAAGATTTTACTTCATTAACACTTAAATAAATTTATATATATATATATATATATATATATATATATATATATATATATATATATATATATATGCTCTGCACACAGATAATGAAGCTATTAATAAATTGTCAATGAAATTATTAAAATTTTACCGCCAAGTGCTTTCAGGACAGTATACAGTCCCATATTCATGGCGAGTTATTTTGTTAATAAGTGTAAAATTATGCAAATTTTATGCAAACTTATGGGCAGATGTTATGTGGACCATTTATGAGATAGGGAATAGCAGGTCTCTCTTCTGTTGATTGTCGATGTCAGCTGCAATGAAGTAAGCTTCCCTAACTTTATGTTTGGTGTCATTTGTTTCAGAGCCAACCACACTGCCTGTGGTAGGTACCTTTACATTTGGTGTCATTTGTTTCAGAGCAAACAACACTGGCTGTGGTAGGTAGCAAAGCATGTCCAATGTTTCTCTCATGTTCGACAAAAATCAAATTACCTTCAAACTTTGTTTTGGTTTTATTGTAAAGGTATCAGTGTTGAGCTACTCTGGTGGCAATGTTAGTTTTGGTCTCTCCATAATATGTTGCCATACAATTTCTTTGGGGGCAGGTAATTTTGTACACAATATGAGGAGTGAGGTCAGGTTTGATCCTGTCTTTAGTATTATTTATAAGTCTAATGGTGTTGGGAGGTGAACGGAAAGAGACTTCAAAGTCACATGATAGTTGATTGATAAGGCTTTTAGCTGTAGAGTGAATGTATGGGATTAAGATTCTTGGTTGTTTTCTTTCTTGTGGTTGTGGTTTATTTTATAGAAAAAATTGTTAAATTTTCTGTTGATGGATGAATAAGTGTGTCCTATTTTCATTAAATCAGTTATATAATTGATGAGATGTTTTCTTTTATGATTATCATTAAATGATAAACAAAGCCAATTATATTTGCTCATGCACAGGTGAGTGAAATTTGGGATTGCAAAATGCTTAATTTGATTATGACTTTGTGGAACTGACAATATGCTTATACCATTCTTTATGTTATAACTTATGGTATGATCTACATTGTAAAATCAGTAATAGTTAGAGTGATCAATTAATTGATAATGGCTTGGAATTATAACTTATAATATTTTAGTAATACTATATATAATTACTACACATATAATCATATTAACTCAAATTTTGAATTGGATCAAAGCCGATGTTAATTTCTATGGGAGGTTGACCTGATGCTGGGCAGTCAAATATCATATTCTAGAGATTTACAAACTATAGTATCAAAATATGTGCATCACAAACATGTTCTTAATTGAGGTCCATTACCTAGTAATCAGTTCTCAGACTGCACTACTTGCTATTACCTAGTAATCAGTTCTCAGACTGCACTACTTGCTATAATACAGGAGGCCCTTTTTATTTAAGTCAACAGAACAGCGGCTTAATGAGCCCTTGGTAAACTTGGGTTCCTTCAAATGCAAATAAATGTCACAGTTGCCTAAACTTTCAAGGTATGACTTAATGTAGAATCTCTCCTAATATAGGCCATTATAGGTATAGCAAGAAGTTACACATATTTATGCTAAGTAGCAACACATTCACCACACTAATTTAATATTTTCCTAAATTAATTATGCCACATCTTAGCTTCTATGTGTGCCATTACCACTAATCAGTTCATACATAGTATACCTAGTTACACTACAAGGATAGTAATAAGAATCCAATTTAAAAAAAAATTGTATAGCTTAATCTCTAATTAATGAAAGTTACAACAAAATTAAGGATTTACTAAGATTTAAAATATTACTTATATGCTGTATAGAATTACTCCCATCTAATGGTAAGTAAATATTGATTTTTTTAAATAACTTAAGCCAAGTATTGATTTTTAAATAACATATGTAAAATATTTATTTTTAAATAACTTATTCTAGGCATTATAAGTAACTGGCTCACTCTAGCGTAAACAATAGTTTTATTTCAGAAGAGAGTTTTGCCTATATTACTTAATATTAAAATATTGTAACATAATGGAATGGTACCTAACCTACTCTCCAATAATTATTAAACCCTGCAAATCTCTGTTCTGATTAGAATAGCATAAATTGATAAACATGAAATTAAAACTAAATGTAGATGGCATAAGAACAAATTGCAAAAACGATCAATAAAGTTATAATTTAGAAATTGAAGAATTTGTTTGAATGGTTATATAAAAACTAAATATTTATGCTTAGTTAAAATATTTATGATCAAGCAAGAATTTGGAATGCTCTAAGCTTTAAAGTAAATTTAACATAAACTGTTTAGTTTAACATTTAAATAATAGAATTAAATATGAGACTTAATTAGTTAGCTAGCTTTTAATTTAGAATTAGTTTAGTAATCAAATTAGTGTATTCTGCAGAAAGATTTACCGGTAATACTTGGTAGTAAGTCTTTCAAGGTATTCTTTACTGTGCATCTGCTCTCTATTAAGTCAGGCTGTGGCTTTTCTATTACTTCAGTTGTTGCTTTTCTCCATCACTTCAGGCAAGAATTCTCTCAAACTTCAGGTGTAGCTTCTCCATCACTGGGATCAGGCTAAGGTTGATGCCTTCTTCCATTATGTAGGACAGTTTTCCATGGGAGACAACCAGCCAATTATATTGTCCCACTAGCCAACAGTTATCATTTTAACAGCTTTGCTAATGACTTAGTCTCACCCTTTTTAATCGCTACTCCAGGCTTTTTTATATCATTTTTGCCAGTATTCCTATCCTCATTTTACTTTTGCAATGTCACTTGTTTATTGACTTCAAACTTTCTCTTTAACTAAATTTCCACTTTGTTTTTAATATTCACCACAGCCAAATCTGAAGTTAGAAGCTCTATACCCTTGGGTTTCCCAATTGCACTTAGCATGAATTTATGCCTAACTGGATTTTCTAATTTGTTTTTACTATAATTTTAAATGAGGTCAATTTTCAGCTAAAGATTATTTTTAGATGAAATGTAAAAAAACAAGTAAACAATTTACAGACTTTGTAATTTTAAACCAACAATATAACTGAAAATTATTTAAAATGAATATTAAAACTTAACTTTTTAAATTTATAATTTTACAAATTTAAACTTATAATTTTGTTATATATATATATATATATATATATATATATATATATTGTAACCAAATTTAATGGCATCATATATAAATTACAATTTATATAAATTATAACTACACACTGCCATGTTTACTTCAGTTTTAACACATTTAGGGTGGAATGTGCGTATATGCTATTTATGTTTGCATCTTCATATTATAGTTAATGAGGTGATTATACACGCCCATACACAGTAATATTACAAGCACACTCAATGTTTTAAATTAAAGAAACTCATGCAATCTGGTTGAAATAGAAATACACTATTATACAATATAATAGGTGAAACAGACATGTCTATATATATATATATATATATATATATATATATATATATATATATATATATATATATATATATATATATATATAACTATTTCAATGTACTAAAATATAAATGGCTCTTTTAAGATCAAAACTGAAGCATTAGTAATTTAGCATAATGTTAAATTAAATGCCATTAACATTTCTGTACAGCTTTTAGTTTTTTAAAATAAAAAGGAACAAAAGTAAATCTTATGACAATTAAAATTAATTTGTGATAATCTATTTTTTTTACCTAGAATCCAAATTGCAAGCAAGCATTGTTTAAATTGTTATTAATCAAATATTAAGCAATAACATTTTATTTGGATTTTCTTTTATATTTGTTTTTTTTTTTTTTAATAAAAAAACGGATTAATTTATATTGTCTCACTTCAGTATCCAATTTTCAATTTTAATCATCATAAATAAATTCATTTGTCATATATTATTTAATTGATTACATTATAAGTTGAAAAGAGAAAAAAAAGGTGGCTATATATGTAAAGGCAATGTAGGTGAATATAAGCTTCTGGCTTCTGTAAGACTTTACTTTATTCAATAATAAAATATATGGAAGGTTAATGTGTTGTTTAACTGATGAAAATGAAATTTGAGCTTATAAAAAGAAAAAAATTATCATTTTAAAATATTATTCTATGATTACTCTATTCACAAACACAAAAAATATTACTCAAAAAACTAGCATAAATATCATACATTTTCTTCATCTTCTATATATACTATCATTGAAAATAATTTACTCAATTAAGCTCATCACAAAATAAAATCATTTATCTAGTTAATTTCATATGATAGTGTTATAATATCTGCATCTATTTATTAGTTATAGACTTTTTATTTGTTATTAATGAAACATTTGAAGTAATATGTTAATGCATATATCAGATATGTAATAATTGCTTTATAATAATTAAATTAATATATTAAAATTTTAATTGAAAATGTTCTATATAAAATGGCTTCGATTAAAAACTTATATATTGTACTATTTTTATTAGAGATGAGTGTGCTAAAAAGTCAGTTTCTTTACAAACTTTAAATTAAGAGAAGTATGGGTATTCTAATTGTAATAATAATATCTAAACAGACTTAAAACTTAGTAAAATAAATACATACAAGTGTAGAAAATATTGTAAAGCTATTTTAAATGTTAAAATTGTAAAAGAACCCAGAATAATTTAATAGTGTATGGTTGGAATGACTGGTCTTAGTTATACATAAAATGTATTGAATATATTATTAAATAAACTTTTAAAAACAATAAATTTAATATAATATGTAATAGATTTAAGTAAGTTATTAAATTTATCTTCTAAAATTATGTTTAAATTGTATAATAATTAGTTATTAAAGTTTTGATTCTTATGATGTATCAAATGTTTTAATTTTTTAGTAATTGTCATAATAATGTCAAATTTATTATTTTAAATTTTTATTATTACATTTAATATTTTCTAATTTGTATTATTTTATAATTAAGTATTCATTTAGTTTTATTGCAGGCAGTAAATTTAAAAAAAAAAATACAACACTGTGTCTGGTGAGCAGATCACATGACTGATAATATATGTGTTTTGTACTTGCATCATTTTAGAAAAAAGTTTAGTTACTTTCTAAAATTGTTAATAAAATTGAGGCATTTTTACAAGATAAGATAAACTTATTAATAAATATTATTTGATTTTTAAAAGATATTTTAAGGTAACAAATGTAGACTAAAATTGCTGCATTTAAACTAAATATTTTATATCTTTTTAAATTAGTAAGAATTAATAAAATATGTTACTTTAAATATTTTTGTTTTGTTATAAAAAAAATTATTTGTATTAAATATTTAATATTTAAAATGATGATTCATAATTTTATTTCTAATCTTTAAAAGAATATAATTGGGAAATATGTAAATGAATCTGTAGTCTGATGATTTTTCATCCAATCAAATTTGTTAAAAAAACAGGTATAAATATTCTGTGTAATTAATTTGTTGTGATTATTGTTTTAAAATAATTGTTGTGATAAATACTATGAGGCTATATTATTATAGGTTTGTAACATATTTACGTTAACAGTCAATTTTTAAAATTTTTAAATATGTTTTTTTAAATAAAATTCAAAAGGATTTAAGACTAGTATTTATTTTAACCAAAAATGTGTGAATAAACCCATTAACATTCCTGCTAGTGAACTATTTTAAAGCTTAATTTAAATTTATTGATACATTATGGAAAAAAACCTGTGATATTATATGTGGGAATATTAGTGATGAAAGGCTGAAGAAATCGTAGGAGTACAGTTTTTCCAGTGCTATATAAAAAAATTATATATTTATTTTTGCAGAGTTCAAAGTTGTTAATTGAATATTATCCAGAGGTATGATACATATAGTGAATATGTATATGTTTATAAAGTTTAAAACTTTTAAAAAATATTATTTAAAGAAAAATTATTGGAAAAGACTAAAATGTAATTTACCTGTGAATTCTATAAAACATTCAAGATGAGTTATAAAAATATATTGCTCTCTCTCTCTCTCTCTCTCTCTCTCTCTTTCTCTCTCTCTCTCTCACTCTCTCTCTCTCTCTCTCTCCCTCCCTCCCTCCCTCCCTGCCTGCCTGCCTGCCTGCCTGCCTGCCTCCCTCCCTCCCTCCCTCCCTCCCTCTCTCTCTCTCTCTCTCTTTCTATATATATATATATACACCATTACATTATTTATTTTAAAAATTAGACATTTAAAATAAAAGTTCGCAAATTAAAACTTCTTTTTTAAAAATTAAAAATTGAAAGTTAAAAGTCATCTAAACTTTATATATATAAAATTGCACAGATGAAAAATTATTAAAAAAAAACTTTATTAAAAAGAAAAAGTTTTAAAATTAAATATTAAGAAAAAAACTTGAAAGATTTAAAAAAAAAAAAAAAAATGTACAATAAATTAATTAATGCTAGTGTGTAAAATGGAAATGATTATTTTAATTAATTAAAAGTAAACTAACCCTTGGGCATCCCAAAATGTATAATAATAAAGGTCAGATAAGAGAGTAAAAATAATAGAAACTAATAGCCAATAAAAGAAATCCCTCAGGAAACGAACCTCAATGAAAAGATCATCATCATCATGATGTAATGTCCACCGGATCCGAAAGTTTAATATAAAAGGAAAAGTTTGGAAATAATAATAAGAAAAAAGAAAAAGAGAGATGTGAAAGAAGAGGTACTATATATATTAGTGTGGAGAGAGTTGATGGAGAAGGGATTGAAAAGATGCACTCTTCAATTCCTTCAGTTTTTTTTTTTAAAAGATAGAGAAATGACCAATCATTTACCCATTTTGTGGACTATAGGACATCTGGACCTGACAATAAAATACCAGCTACAATAAAGGACAAACGGCTAACTGCATACCGATTTCCTCAGGACTTCATGGGAATTAACACCTTCCAAATTACAAGCAATTAGAAACTACAGACTTTTTAAAATATTAAAAACTATATAACTAATGAACATTTTCAAAACAGTGAAAACTTTAATTCCAAAACCTTTTCAGTATTTAATAGAAATAGAATCCTATCTGACTAATGTAAATTATTATTAATAATTAATTTTATTTGATGTATTTTTTTTTAAATCATTTCCATTAAATTACTTTGTTTTTGGTCTTTTAAGTTTTTATTATGATTTTTTTTTGTTAAACAACTTTTAATAAATGTTAAATTTAAGTCAGGCATGTATGGCTGCATAGATTTGTAAAGTTATATTAATTTAATTAAGGGAGGGTTAATCTTAGGTTATTTGTTTTGTAGTTAAATTGGGTTAATCGATTGGATATATTGGTGTAATTAGTAAATGTAGTGTGAAGGTCCACTATGTGCAGGATCACATGATACACCATACTTGGGCTAAATAAGTCCCATTTTGTACTGACCATTGGAAACAGATGTATTCCCTGCTCCTTTGATCACTTCTTTAGCCTATGGAATGGGATAGTAAGAGGCAAAAAGGACTGCAATCCCTTCCCATGGAGTTTTTTTTATTGTTCTTCTCGCTAGACAGATGTAACTTTCCTGTACTGGATGAGAGATAACCATGCTGTTTAGATGTACATTTCTGACAGTATGGTATTGTGCCATTGTATTCATGCTGCATTGAATGCATTGATATATCAGACAGATTGGTGTTGGTTTGACAGCGACCTTTGGCCTAAGGTTAAATAAGGGATAGACTATTTTCTTTTCAAATGCAATCTATGTAGTCTATCCATACTTGACACTTTAATAAAATATTAAACTCATCTGTGTGAACTTCTAAAATAAAAAGTTAAATTTTTAATTAAAGTCTAAAAGTAAAGTCATAATGTTTTAAAAAAAAAAAATTAAAGTAAACATACTAAAATAATAATGCTAAATTTTATATATGTTTAATAAATGTTTGTGTGTGTTATTACTGGCAGAAGCTTTGTTTATTTTTTTTATATTGAAAATATTTTTAGTAAGAATATTTTATAAATCTCTGGGTTTCCCTGAGCTAGTTGCAAGGGCTGACAGTCAGAATAAAATATATATGTAAAAATTAGATCTTAACAGCAAAAATCTGCCTACTATATAAATTTTCCAGGTTCCTATAGCCTGGTGGCACTCTGTAGCAAAGATACTGTCTAACTCCTTGATCACCCCGACCATTATGATATATATATATATATATATATATATATATATAATATATAATCAGTTACATATATATATATATATATATATATTGTAACTGATTAAATTTTTTAATGTGCTGATGATTGGGGAGGATGATGATCAATCTGATCTGATCAAAAATAATAAAATAATCTAATTTAATGTAATCTAATCTACCTCAATCGGTCTGCTATTATGTAATAAACCATCATAAAGCACTAATAATCTCTACTAAAGCCTAATTTGTTTAAGCTATATGTAAAACGAAAGAATAATGAGATTATCTGCTCCAGACATTAACAAATCCATCCCAATTACAAAGTAACCTGCAATGAGCAGTGAAATCGTATATTATTGACATAAACAATAATATGATTAAGCTAACTATTTGATTAGCAATTTAATGAAAATCAAATCAAATCAATAACTAAAGCAGATTCCAATATACTTTATTAATCTAATGTTATTGTAATAATTCAAACCTATTTAATATTTAATGATAATGAATTTTATCTAAACAGATGAGCTTCTAAATAACTATAATTGCATTTTACAAAACATTTTTAAATATAAACACTATTTTAAATGTTGAAACAAAATAATATTTCACTCAAATGTATATCTAGTTTAATAAAACGCTAAATACAAGGCATAAACATTTCATTCGTATCTTTCAATAAAGCGATACATAATTATTTCTTCTTTAATAATTAATTAACAATATTCTATTGAAATCAACTAGTTTTTATATCCTTTTGGAAAATACTTTAAAAACGTATGCACTCCTTTAAATGTTTAAACAAATTCATCTACGTCAAGTTTAATAAGAAGTTATAAAGTAGTGCATAAATAATTTATTCATATCTTCCAATAAAGCGATACTTAATTATTGCTTCGTTTATATGTTAAAATAGAATACTCCACAAGAATTTAATATCAACAATCTATTAGCTAATTTCTAACTTTACAATGCCCAATCACATTCTATAAAAGATATATTAAGTTTTCATTAGATATTTATATAAACCTTCAAATAAATGAATATGAAATTGGTTTCGGTAATAATTAAATTAAATGATTATAATTGACACTCATTCCAATTCAAAGATAATATTCAATTAAATCAGTCAGTGAAATTTGTACTCTTCATTTTAAAGAAGTTCAAAAAAAAGTCTCTAAGACAAGTTATTCTAAACCAATGATTAAATACGTAAATAAGATAAAAAATTATAATATACAAAACATATCATATTTCATATTCTAGTTCACTTACCAAGCTGAGTTTGAATATTGAACCAAATTTTAAATTGCAAAGTCATCTTACGCAATCCAAATAAAATAATTAACAGAGTCTTAGCATTTTAATAGACTAAATTTAATGGATTATATAAAAGAAAATCACTAAAATTAATAACAAATACAATAGAAAATTAATCTATATTTCTGATTGATTGAATTAATAAAAATTGATAAATTTTATGTGGGTAACTCTAAAATATGTTGCTAAACAATAATGGCACGTATATAACAAAAAAATGAATAAATGGAAAGATTTTTGGATACCCTACTGAAAATGTTTATATAACAGATACCAAATGTATGTAATTGAATGAGATTGAACCCTATTTGTTCATTAAAATAATAATCGATAAATAAATATGAAATAAAATGATATATTTAAACCTCTTGTCTGTTCAATGTTTTAAAGTAAATTTTATACATACAAAAATCAAATTGGATATTTAAAAAAAAAAAAAACCATCAGATTGTATTAATATATATATATATATACAGACAAGAGTTCAAATAATTAGTAAAGAAATCTTTCCGGGCATTTCATTGCCTAAATTTTATTACACATAAATATGATTTAAATAAAATACAAATCACCCTTTTAAAATATATAAAAAAAAACAATATGCACACATATTAAAAAAAAATCATACCCTTGATAAAAGTCTGTCCATTTTCATTATCCATTGATTAATCATAGCTTATTTATCATCAGTCCTATGATGTAGAGATGAGTTTATTTCAGAGAAAGATAAGTTGAACTTTAAATGTTTCATTTCTTTGGCTATAATGTTCAGATAGAATAATCCCATGAATTTTAATAATAGCCCTTTGTTTCTTTTTTATTTTTAAAGAGAAGATAGGAATTTAACTAATCTTTTATAATATAAATTAATACAATTTATCCTGAATATTTTCTTGGCTTGTAACCTGGTATCCATCCAATGCTATGGTAATTATACTCCTATTTTTAAAGCTGCAATTTCTTTGTTTTAAAACATAGCCGATTTTATACAACACATTTTTTTAAAATAGGTTTTCCTTCTCACATTTTCTTGCCATCTTCTTTGGAACCTTTTCACAAACTGCCATTCAAATGAATAAATGGGAAGATAATTTAAGTTTCTATTCTTACATATTTTTATAGTTTAACAGTTTAAAAAATTATTGAAGAATTTTTATTTAAAAGAACACAGAAACATGTCTGTTCTTGACAATGACAAAAAATGAGAATGTTCTCTTACAGTCTTTTCTGACTATTTATATTATCTCTTTCTGATATTATGGATGTCATAACAACTATTGGAATTCACTGAAATAAATCTCAATGGCAAATGATATTTCACAACAGTTTTCCCTCTTTGTGTGTATATATATCGGAAGAGCACATGTGTGTTTATATATATATATACATATATATATATATATATATATATATATATTGTACCCTTTTGTTTAGGTTAGAATGGATTATTTCTAATAATTTACTGAAACATTTTAAATTTTGAAGTTGGGTAGGAGATGATGTATGTTGTTTGTTAATATTCTTTGAATAATTTAGTAAAGGCAAGTAAAATAATTTATGTATAATGTTAGGTTGGTATTTGTAAAAAAACAGTTAACTAAAAATCATTATAAGATTGTATGGTTGGGAGAACTGGCCATAATAAATACTGATTTAATAAGTCTTATAAATAATAATTAGGGTAAATTTTTAAAGTAATGCTTTAAAGTTAAATGAATAGATTTAGTAATAATAATTGTATTCAATGGCTATATTTTTAAAATCATTTGATTAAAAAATAATAATGTAGGAGAAAAGTGTAATTTTTTGGTTTTATAATATTAAAATAATTATTTTAAAATTGTGCTATAATAGTGATTATGTAACATTTTATAAATTAAATTATTGTTTTAGTCTTTAAATTATTAGCGCATTATTTAGTTTTGTAAATCACGTGACGCACACCTGTGTTCGAAAATAGAATAATATTATCTGTTATAAATGTTGAATTGAATTTTAAAAGTGAATATAATAAATAAAATCAGATTTATGTTTTTTGTTGAAAATAAATACGTTAAGTTCAAAATAAAGGTAGAAATGGTAATAAATATTGAAATGTGATTTTTAAAAATTATTTTAGAGTCTTTAGTAAGTGAAAATAAAATGTGAAAATTGAGTAAGAATTGAATAATATAATAAAAATAAATATTTAGTAAATTATTATTAACTTTAACTTTAAACCAATATTCATGGTCACGGATAATTTGAGGCCAGGATTGTTTAACGGACCAATCAAAATTGGAATCAGCTGGAGTATTTAAGAGCTGTTTACATTTTTGCAGACGATTATTGAGCTGTTATCTCATTCTACCGATTATACATCGTTAGTATTTCAACAATATTGGTAAAGTATTTAGTAATGTAATAATCCATTTTATTTAGCTTCAATTTTTATAAAAATACAGCACTTTATTATTACAAGATCGTGATATGGAGGAAGAGGGCTAAAACTTAAATAATTCCTTACTTAGCTGATTTGTTTTCCTTCAATTTGTCATCAACTTAAACATGAAGAATTCATCACTAAATATAAAAAAATTAATGGAAGTATTCAAATGTTATTAGTGTATAAAACATATAATTTTGTCTGTGTTGATAGTTCATATTGATTTACGACTAAGTTTCATAAAAAGAATGTCACGGAGAAAATATATATATATATATAAAACATTTCATTAAAAGATATAAAGTGAAATGAGATAATATATTTCATGAAGAAAATTTATTTAAAATACAATGGAAAATACTTTTAAAAGAAAAAAAACTTTTAAATTTGACTGAACAATTATTTTAGAATGTGAAGATATTTCTTTCTGAAGAAATATTGGAAATATTTTAAAATTGGAATTTTTCCTAGAAAATATAAGATCATTTGTGAGTATGTGACTTATATCCTATTTTAAAAAAAATATTACAAGTTAGTCATTAAGGTATGCGGGACATACAAAAGTTTATTTAAATTATTTGGGAAAATAATTTAGGTTATTTGAAAATATTGGGAGAAGTATTGGTTGTATCAGAAGATATTAAACCTCAGTAAATAATGGAAAAGTTACAAGAATTTGGGAAATTATCTTGACAAAGAGTATTTAAAATTAGATATTTACCTAACAATACCTGTTTAAAGATTTAAAGTTTTGGAGATAAGAAAAATATTAATTATATTAGTGTAAGTCTTATAGAATAAAAGTAAACTTACCGTATTTAACTTGAACTGTCAGTTTGGATTATATATTACAATGTTAAGAATCGGAGCATGCGTGATTATTGACGTCAAAAGTGTGTATTAATGTTTTTTTACCAGGAGAAAAGATATTTCCTGTAATGAACTTATTATCAAGGAAAGGACATTTCATCATAAGAAATTCTAATAAAATTATTGTAAATATGGTTTTAAAATTAATTTTTTACTAACACAATTATAGTAATATTTATTCATAGTATAAATATAGCGTAGAAACAGAAAACATTAAATTATTTACTAACTTAGTAATTAAATTTTATTGTAAAAAAAAAAAAAATCTTTAACTTAGTATATTTTAAAGTGTGATAATGTGGAATAAACAATAATAAAATGTTTATTTAGATCGCAATCCAGAAGACATCACTAAGTAATTGCCAACAGAAATTACTTATGGTAATAATGTAAATTATTAATAGTTTTAAAATGTGTTTGTTATTTTGTATGGATGGATGCGTATATAAAACACACACCTACACATAATTTATCATTTGTTTAGTTATTTAAGAATATGCATAATTTTAATGATATTGTAAAGATATTTAAACATAAAAGAAATATAAGTATATGATTCTATTAAAACTGAATTGGATGTTTTGTTGAATAATTTAAAGTGTTAAAAATATGACACTGATTCTGATTGTGCTAAAGTTTGAGAACTATTAAAGAATGAAATAATCTTGTCTTATTAGTTAGTTAGACTGTTATTCTAAAAATGAATTTATTTGTTATTATAGAAATGAGAAGATGAATTTAGCAATGTAAATTGGTGAATTTTAAATGCTAATATCTTAGTATTAGGTTATATAAGACCAGGATAATATTGTATGTAGGGTTTATTTATATGGGAAGAAGAATATACTATATTGATGTTTATACAAGTATAGCTAACATAGCCTTATATCTTGTGTATATTCATGGCAGTGTTTATTTTTCTATGTGTTAAAGCTTAATGTGCCATAGTGCTGAATGAATACCCTGGACATTATACTTGGTAGAAGAGGTTATTAAACAAATAAGTTATACCTCAGTTTATGTACACTGTGCCCATGATGGTTAGTTGATAAAGGTGTTAAGTTGAAGTTATAGTTTACCCCATATGCCTACTAGTTTATGTGTTATTGAAATTTATTGGATTACATTGTAAAAGATGGTTGTTTTAAAATTGGAAATAATAAATAAGTTTGGAAATAGAGAATTGTTAAATTGGATAAGATAAGTTATGTTGATTAGATCAAAATAAGTGTAAAAAATCATAAGAACATAATTTCATCAGTGAAAGAATCATAAAACTTTATAGTTAAAAATAATATTTATTTATTTTTTATAAAATAAATAGTTGATAATTTAAAAGAATTTATAATGATATTACTTAATTATTAAGAATTTTTTTAAAAAAAAGACATACTTATAATGCATATTTTTATTTATGATTAAAGGTAATAGACTGAATCATGTTGAATGAATGAAAGTAGTCATAAGTTTTACAAAAATAATTTTATAACAACACACTAATACATACATGATATTTAAAGTGTAAAGTAATAATTAATAAGTAGCTTAGTTTGATGGTATGCTATGAATTAAGGTTGTTCACATGAATATTATTGAAGAATGACTATACAGAATAATAAATTAATTTTTTAAAACTAAATAACAAGGATAAGTTCATAGTAAAAGTATTACCTATATTTTTTTTTAAAAACCTATAAAGTAATAATATTGAATAACTGTAATAAAAAAAGTTATATAATGATATTTTTTTTTAAAAAAAAAGAAATATTTTATTTAAGAAATGTTCTGTATCTTATGTTTTAAGTCATTTGATTTGTCTTGAAAAAATACCTGAATACGAATAAATAGAATTCTATCAAAATGTAAATAATGTAAATAATTTTATTGTTAAGTTTGTTAATAAAATTGTTAAATTGTTTTATAAGTCTTGGTGTTGACTCAGTTTCTTCACATCACAATTACATAATCACAGATAATTATAATTAAGACATAATATTTGCACATCATAAATAAAATTTTTATTTAAGAGTTATATTTTATTGATATATTTTATTTAAGAGGTTTTACTTATGGTATTATTATGATGGTCATAGAATAATTACTAAAGATTTACATTAAATTATCTTAGTAATGATTGCCACATATTCTCAGATTATAATATATATCATACATGTTTACTTAAAATGCCATAAGGATAATAGAAAATTATATTACATTTTTATTATAGGATATACAAGAATAACATTATAAATAGAAAGATAGGAGAGTGAATTATAGATTAAAGATTAGTATTACTATTTGTTATTATTAATATTATTAAATTGTAGTTAGGAATGATATTAAATCCCTTATCATACTTGATTACAAAAGTTATAATTAATTTATCATTATTTTAAGAGAACCTGAGATAATTTGAGTTAAATTAGTTTTGAGAGGGATATTTAAATTAATTTGTTAAAGGTAATTTACTTAATTAGTTTTGATTAAAAATGTAAGAGTACTATAAATGTAGTATTTAAATAATAGGAATAAGGATAGTATTCTTATGCCATTAAGGTGATATCCAGTGGGAGATTAGCTTAATGTATTCGCTCTGCCACTTGCAAACTCACTTCCTAGTATCATGATTTGATCAGATATCTATTTCTTTCATTTTATAAACCAGAACTATATTATTATTTATTAATTAAGTTAATTTAATCATTGATATTCTTAAAAATATAGTTATTGTTAATGTAGATACATTTTAGATAAACGTAGTTATTTATCTGAGCTAGATCAAGTGATTATAATTATATATTTCCTGGAGGTGAGGGTACAATATATATATATCATATATATATATCAATATACAACAATTTATATATATATATATATATATATATATATATATATGCAAAACCATAAAACAATACAGTACTAGATTAAATTCAAAATTTTACCAAAATCCTTACACAACAATGGTTTCATCTACTACAAATAGACCTTCTCAAGTGAAAATCAACCTAAAGGAAAACATATATATATACAAACAAACAAACCTTCCCATAATTCATTTCAAACTCCACCTTCCCTTAATATCAAAAGAAGTCTTCATAAGATTTTTTTAAATTAATTTATAAACAAATATATATGACATAAAAACATTGAATTATATGTTATAATGTTACTATGCTGACTGCAGTAACAGAAATAAAAATATGTAATTAATATGGATCCTGTTTAAGTAAACTTTTACATCATACTAAATTGTTTTCAAAATTTATTTATTTGCCTATATGTTTTTCTTGAGTTTGATTATAATGAATTTAATATTTTGAAGCTAGAATTAGCAGTAAACAATACTATTTAAAAAGCTTAGGTTGCCATGGTTATCAATTTAAACTTATATTTTCAAGATCTCCCATTATCCATTTATCAAGCAAAAGAAAAACCAAATGAGATCAAAAAATTTCTTTATTTTTTTTTATACTTTGATGATGAAAAAAAAAGGACCTTTTCCTTTCTCTTAAATTATTAATCATTGAATATGTTAGCTAAAATTTTCAAATACACTATCCTCATCAAAGCAATATGGAATTTGTTTATTCCTTTTATCTTTATTTTCTTAGTATACCTACATGTATTTTTTTTTCAAAAAAAAAAAATCCACCACTTATGTAGTATAATGACATCTCTAGGGTTTTTTTCTTACAAAAAAAAATATATATTGGATTTCACAATTAAATTTTTACATCTTTATATTTTTTTCTTAGCAACTTCCTTAACAACAATGTTATAAAGTTAGAGTCAAAGAAGAAAAACATCTAATAATTGTTTCATGCAAGCCAAATATATTACAAAACAAAATTCATTTATTGATCCAAACATTATTAGTTACTCTCTAATAATCATATATATCCCTTGCATTGATAAAAAATATATTCATATGTCTTACTTTCTTAAAACTTAACAATAGATTCTGTTTTATTTAGACATGTCTGTACTTCATTTCATTAACACTACTATAGATCTAAACTTGAAACATTACAATATTATCATAAAAATAAAAATATAACTTTAATGAATATCCTATTTTTTATTCAAATCCTGCTTAGAACATAGAAAATGCTAGCTTTTAAGTCACTTTTTCTATAAAATAAACTAAACAAATCAAATCAATTTCTACAATTAGCTGGAGCTTCAAAACAACTGAGTTATCCCATTTTAAATCACTTCTAATACTAAAATAAACTGACTAAATGTTAACCAAATCTAATTTGAATTTCCGGAGGATCTGGCAACTAATTTGTGAAATAAGTTCTACCCATCTCTGATGCTAATCAGGGACCTTTATGTTTGAATATCTTTATTTTATGCAGGTTAGGGAAACTACTCATATAACTCATATCAAAGTATAAATCCTGCCATCAAGGATTTCTTCCACCTGCCATTTACTAACAAGTCTGGGACATCTATCAACCTAAGACTTCAATATAAATTCATATAGAGTTTTGAGCCACAACACACATCTATAGTTCTGCCAACTTCCTCATAGAAAAGACTGAATCATGCAAATAATTGCAATTTACAATTAGCACAGCCATTAAAATCTAACATTCTATATCTCCAATGCATTAAATCATCCATTCATCACTATTAGTCAATTTTATAAGGTCTAATATTAAATAGTATTTGTATACTATACAATGAAAATTTTCAAAGTATTTTGACTATGAATATTTCTCACTCTGTTTTTTATTGTTCTTTCTTATATCTCAAAATTTTATATCTCACAATATTATCTTTGTCATTTTCTTTCCAGTTATTATCTGCCTCACTATATTGTCTCTACTTAATATATATATGTTCTTATATAAACCCTTTATTTTCCAGTCATATACAAATTTATTAATATCAACAAATAAAAAATCCTTCTCCTTTTTTCTTTTCAAAAACTTTATTTTTTATCTCAATACTGAACATATATATACATTAATATACAAAACTCCAACGTTTCAACTGTTTTATCTCATACAGTCATTTTCAAGGATCTGCAACAATATTAAATACACATCAACAAATAAACTTCAATTACATAAAAACTTTCTCTTACATTAACATAATAACAAACATATTAAACATATAGAAATATATTTTACTTACAGCTTTCTCCCACTGCTATATTTTATTACTCTTTTTTTTATTTACATTGTTTAATTACAATATATCTTAAAATCATCCAAGAAACTTTCTATACAAATTTAAATACCAACTCTAATTTCCAAAAACCTCCCCCTTTCTTTAAATTTTATCTAAAATCCATCTTAAAACTACATTCCTAAATAGTTTAGGAATGTAGTTTTAAGATGGATTTTAGATAAAATTTAAAGAAAGGGGGAGGTTTTTGGAAATTAGAGTTGGTATTTAAATTTGTATAGAAAGTTTCTTGGATGATTTTAAGATATATTGTAATTAAACAATGTAAATAAAAAAAAAAAAAAGAGTAATAAAATATAGCAGTGGGAGAAAGCTGTAAGTAAAATATATTTCTATATGTTTAATATGTTTGTTATTATGTTAATGTAAGAGAAAGTTTTTATGTAATTGAAGTTTATTTGTTGATGTGTATTTAATATTGTTGCAGATCCTTGAAAATGACTGTATGAGATAAAACAGTTGAAACGTTGGAGTTTTGTATATTAATGTATATATATGTTCAGTATTGAGATAAAAAATAAAGTTTTTGAAAAGAAAAAAGGAGAAGGATTTTTTATTTGTTGATATTATTGTAGAACATATATATTTTAAAAGAAAAAGTGGATGTACCTTTGCTGTGTTATTATATTTTATAAATTTATTAATCCATTAGTCAAATCATGGGTCTGTGAGGAAATCATGCCATCCAAATTTATCAAATTGGTATCAGTCTTTTCTTCTCTTAGTGTACTTTTCAACTACTCTCAATATTTCTGAACAAAGTAACAGAGAAATGTCATTTATAACATTATCATCTACTGTATAGTTGTACTTACTATAAGATTTCTCAAGAAGCAAATTCTTACTCCATTTTTCAGGGATTTATCCTCCTTCCCTTTTACTGTATTACAACAAAATGCTCATTGGAATGACTGCTTTACATGTTTCCTATAATAAATGTTATTTTCCTGCATTATTATGGACATAGCGTCTTCCATACTTATTTTCCATCTTCCTTTGCATTATGATACATGTTTTTCTATTTTTGTGTTACTTGTTTACATTTTATATGGTTCCCAAAGTTATCTTTCAAATTTTCAATTCCTTTGGGTTTAAATTTATTTATCAACCACACTTCATCTATTATTTTCTGACTATCCTCAGGCTTTATGTTTTTATTTGGTTGTAACAGCTCAACATGTGAAAGCTTTTTATCTAAATTATTCTGCTCATCAATATACTTCATTTTTACTAAATCATCAGCACAATCTATTTTTACCTTTTCAAACTTCTCAACCATTGTTACTGTTTCTAAAGTCACCTATTCTAACATTTGGTAATTTACTATCTTTGCTTCATGACATTCTACCTTCATATAAGTCTGAATATCTCTTAACTCTCTTCTGATATCACTTATCTCCAATGCAGTTGCTTTCTGAGCATCTACATAAGTTTGTTCCATTTTAAAACATCTTTCCTCCAAATTTTGAGACTCAATTTTACAGCTTTTATCTTCAGAATCTAAAATGTTAAGCCTTACTTCTATGTGTTCTTGTGACTTATCTATTTGGTCACACACTTCATCAAACTTACAATTATATTTATCATTAGATTCTTTCAACCAAGCATCTAATTTATATTTAAATTCATCAAACTTGTCATTAGTAGCATTCAACTTGATATTACAGAAGTCAATTTTGATATCCACCTCTTCTCTATGTTCTTTAGTCTATCTAATTATATCACCCAATTTATTGTTCATACTGTCAATTTTATTATTTATATCACTCCTTATATCTTTACTCATATTACTAAATTTATTATTTATATATTCAAATTTATTATTCATATCACTACTTATATTTTCTCTTAATTTATTATCTCTACACATATAACTAAATTTATTATTTCTTTTTATATTCATATCAATCATCTTTTCCATCAATTTTCTCAGAATTGGATATAGATCCCCTTCAGGTTTTGATAATGCTTCTTTCTGATTAGTCTACATTTTTGTCTATTATTTTATATCAAATATAATATCTCTGTCTTCTTTTTGAAACAAATTGCAAAATACTTTATTTTATTTATTCTTACATAAAACATATCTACCCATTCAAACCTGCAGCTGCAAACAAAATCCACAAAAAATGACAATAGCCATAAAATCCCTAATATCTTACTTAAACCTATAATATAATACAATCAGCTATATAACTCAACCAGGGTATATAAATATAATACCATATTTTAGCATCTACATGATACTCAAACTTGGGTCATTAATATGCTTAATTCAGCCCCATGTTGGGTGCCATTTTGTAACTGATTAAATCTGTTAATGTACTGATGATGGGAGGGGATGATCAATCTGATCTGATCAAAAATTAAAAAAACATCTGAAATTTAATCTAATCTAGCTCAATCAGATCACCATTATGTAATAAACCATCATAAAGCACTAATCTTCTCCACTAAAGCCTAATTTGTTTAAGTTATATGTAAAATGAAAGAACAATGATATTATCTGCTCCAGACATCAATAAATCCAACCCAATTGCAAAGTAAACTGCAATGAGAGGAAATATATTAAAAAGAGCTAACTATTTGATTAGCAATTTATTGAAAATCAAATCAATAACTAAAGCAGATTCTAATATACTTTATTAATCTAATGTTATTGTAATAATTCAAACCTATGTAATATTTAATGATACTGCATTTTATCTAAACAGATGAGCTTTTAAATAACTATATTTGCATTTTACAAAACATTTTTAAATATAGACACCATTTTAAATAATGAAACAAAATAATATTTGACTCAAATGTAAATCTCATTTAATAAAATGCTAAATACAAGTTACAAACATTTTATTCATATCTTTCAATAAGGCAACACATAATTATTTCTACTTTAATATTTAATTAATTATATTCTATTGAAATCAACTAGTTTTTTATCCTTTTGGAAAATACTTTGAAAACTTATGCACTCCTTTAAATGTTTAAACAAATTAATCTACGTCTAGTTTAATAAGAGGCTATAACGTAATGTATAAATAATTTATTCATATCTTCCAATAAAGAGATACTTAATTATTGCTTCGTTTATATGTTAAAATAGAATACTCCATGAGAATTTATTATCAACAATCTATTAGCTAATTTCTAACTCTACAATGCCCAATCACATTCTATGAAAGATATATTGAGTTTCCATTGGATGTTTATTAACCTATAATTATTAATATTATTTATTTAAACCTTCAAATAAATAAATATGAAATTGGTTTTGGTAATAATTAAATTAAATGATTATCACTGACATTCATTCCAATTCAAAAATAATATTCAATTAAGCCAGTCAATGAAATTTGTATTCTTCATTTTAGAGAAGTTAAAAAAAAGTATTTAAGACAAGTTATTCTATACGATCTACTTAGATTTTTATGACAGGATTAGACAAGCAAAGAAATGATCAACTCTAAGCTAATGACATTTACCTGTAATATGAATTAAAATATATGTAAGCAAATACTCAAATGGAGAAATAAATATAAAGTGTATACGTAAATAAGATAAAAAATTTATAATATACAAAACATATATTTTATATTCTAGTTCACTTACCAAGTTGAGTTTGAACCTTGAATCGAATTTTAAGTTGCAAAATCATCTTATGCGATCCAAATAAAATAATTAACAGAGTCGTGACATTTAAATCAACTCAATTTATTGGATTATATAAAAGAAAATCAGTAAGATTAACAACAAAATACAATAGGAAATCAATCTATATTTCTGATTGATTGACTTAATTAAAAAATAATGAAAAAATTTCTGTGGGTAACTCTAAAATATGTTGCAAAAACAATAATGACACATATATATAAAAATGAATGAATGGAGAGATTTTTGGATTCCTTATTGAAAATTTTTATATAACAGATACCAAATACATGTAATTGAATGAGATTGAACCCTATTTGTTCATTAAAATAATAATCAATAAATAAATATGAAATAAAACGATATATTTAAACCTCTTGTCTGTTCGATGTTTTTAACTAAATTTTATACATACAAAAATCAAATTGGATATTTAAAAAAAAAACCTCGGGTTGTATTAATATATAATATATAAATATATTATTATATATATAAATTATATATATATATACTCAGACAAGAGTTCAAATAATTAGGAAAGATATCTCTTCAAGTATTTCATTGCCTAAATTCTATAACACCTAAATATGATTTAAATAAAATACAAATCACCCTTTTAAAATATAAAAAAAACAATATGCACACATATTCAAAAAAATCATACGATAGATAAAGGTCTGTCCATTTTCACTATCCATTGATTAGTCATAGCTTATTTATCCTCAGTCCTATGGTGTAAAGATGAGTTTATTTCAGAAAAAAGACAAGTTGAACTTTAAATGTTTCATTTCATTGGCAATAATGTACAGATAGAAAATCCCATGAATTTTAATAACAGCCCTTTGTTTCTTATTGATTTTGAAAGAGGAGAGTGGAATTTAACTAATCTTTTATAATATAAATTAATCCTATTGATTCTGAATATTTTATTAGTGTGTAAGATGGTATCCATCCAATGCAATGGTAGTTATACTCCGATTTTTAAATCTGGAATTTCTTTGTTTTAAAAAATAGCTGATTTCATACAAACATTTTTTTTTTTAAATAGGTTTTCTTTCTCACATTTTCTTGCCATCTTCTTTGGAACCTTTTCACAAACTGCCATTCAAATGAATGAATGGGCAGATAATTTAGGTTTCTATTCTTCCATATTTTTATAGTTCAACAGTTTAAAAAATTATTGAAGAATTTTTATTTAAAAGAACACAGAAACACATCTGTTCTTGGCAATGACAAAAAATGAGAGTGTTCTCTTACTGTTTTTTCTGGCTATTTATATTATCTCTTTCTGACATTATGGATGTCATAACAACTATTGGAATTCACTCAAATAAATCTCAATGGCAAACAATATTTCACAACAGTTTTCCTGCTTTGTATTCAAGCGCAATGTAAGTTTTAAGGAAAATGGACACATGGAAATGAAATCTATGTTTGATATGATTTTTTCTATTATTTTTAAACCAAAATACAGAATTAATATTACAACCTTGATTCACTTTATAAATATAAATAATTTACATATACTTTTTTAATAATATTTTTTAATTAATTTATAAACAAATATATTTGACATTAAAACATTGAATTATATGTAATAATATCACTATGGTGATTGCAGTAACAGAAATAAAAATATGTAAAATAATATGGATCCTATTTAAGTAAACTTTTATCTCATACTAAATTGTTTCCAAAATTTATTTATTTGCCTATATGTTTTTCTTGAGTTTTATTATAATAAATTTAGTATTTTGAAGCTAGAATTAGCAGTAAACAATATTATTTTTAAAGCTTAGGTTGCCATTGTTATCAATTTAAACTTACATATTCAAGATTTCCCATTATCCATTTATCAAGCAAAAAAACCAAACAAGATCAACAAATCTTCTTTATTTTTTTATACTTTGATGTTTAATCTGAATAGTCGCAATATATATATATTATAACAGGACAATCCTTTTCAGGACTCAAGGAAGTCGCATCTAACTATATTCGGACTTTGAGTCTTTTTATAGAATACCATGGATTATGTGTTTTAAAATATAATCCAATCCACTCCTCTATTAATAACCTCATTATTCTCAGAATTCGAGCTCAGAGTAGAAATTGCAATCGACTCTCTTCAGGCATTTCCACAAATATCCCATAGTAATGATAAATTTAGTATAAGCTATATATAACTTTTTTATAAATATTAAATCACTAAGTTGATTCAACATATATGGTAATTATAACGTAATCGGGCTTGACCACATGATGGTGTTGTTGGCAGTCAAAAATAATACAATACAATGTTTGGGGCCACGTTATTTTTAAATGGAATCGCTATTTTTTTTTTATTATTAATTTATTGATTGCTATAACTTATTTTTATTTAAAAAGTTGTTTAACGTTAATTTATATAACTTTTTATTTAAAAAGTTGTTTAATTTTAAACGACAAGCTTTTTTTTATTTTTAAATAGCTGTTTTTTGACAAAGCTGCTACTCTGCTATGTCTATTTAGCGATGTCTTTCACTTAATTATTGGTAAACAACAACCTTTTTTTTTTTAAATCACTGTTTTTGAACAAATTATCATCATTCTTCATTTCCCTTAATTATTGCTTTCTACATAACAAAACAACTGTGTATGGTTAGGGTTAGTTTTAGGGTTAGTTTTAGGGTTTGTTTAGGGTTAGTTTTAGGGTTAGGTTAGAATTAGTTTTAGGGTTAGTTTTAGTGTTCTGTTGTTTGTAATGCTAAAATAAAAAATATTGTAACCATAGTCGGACAAAAGAAAGAAACTCAAACTTTTTTAAACAACAGCAAACATATATAAATGTCTTCTTTACTTATTAAACATGTTTATAATATGTGCTTTCTATGAAATTTACAAAAAATCGTGTATATTTTTATTGGACAGCAGAAATACTCGGCTTCTGTTTTCGGCAACTGCGGAAAATGAACTACATCGATGTCATGTGAAAACGAGATTTCGCACATGAACTCGGCCGAATTCCTTTGACATACTCTCGGCAAGCTTTTACACATTACACCATCTCTAAATAAGAGTGTGGCCATTTGGAAAATTACTATAAAGTCATGTTTCTTAAATTCATTACAAATACAAAGATTGTGTAACGTATATTGTAAAAATTTGACTAATCAAAATACACACACACACATATATATATATATATCAAACTGTACACGAAAGATAAGTGTGTGGATTCACAATAACTGTCGTGAAGCAGAAATAGGCTATTATTTCTGCATTACGTCATCATCAACAGACTTCCAATGGCTAAGACAAACATTAGATGTTTTCTATAGCCGTAATGAAGGCCTTGTAAACGGCATTTGTTAGGTATTTTGGCAAGCCAGAATGCCATCAAGTGGTCAAGCCCGATTAGGTTATAAGTACCTACTCATACATGAATCTATATATTTATAATTATTGGTTTTATAAAACAACTAAATAAAATAAACAAACGAGACCTGTTTAATCTTAATATCAAGTTTAACACATTTTAATCCGTAAAAGAAACAAAAATATTATCTCATATATAATAAAAATATTAAAATTTAGAATCATAATGTGTGCTTATATTTAAATACAATAATAAACTATTTAACATTCAGAAAAAAAAAACGTAATGTAATCATTTACATATATATATATATATAATTTAAAATCATGTGTATAATATATAATACACATGATACAATATAAATCTACGTATTGTGTCATTAAAGTGATTCAGTGTGTGTTATATGTCTATATAAGATAACATCCATTCACACTAGATTAATAATAGAATGTATTCTGATATTAGTTATGTATGTTTAAAAAGAAATTATGTTAATTGTCAGGTAAGATTCAATTTGGAATATAATAAAACTTACTTCCAAATTGAAATAATTTAAAAACTTTTACCTTAGTCAGCCGTCATTTTCATCAGAGCATATATCAAAATATCAACATCTAAATTTTATTAAATAAATAAAAATAAAATGTTAATCTTATCAGTTCTCCACTTATTCTGTTAAAATCAATTTAATATATGAAATAATTTCTCCAAAATATAGTTATCCACAAAGGAAATAAAGTTTAAGGGTTATTAAAATACACAATGAAGTAAACCAAGACGAGAAAGAATAACAGTTTTATATCCCTCCTTAGATGAAATAAAATGACAATGAATGTTGAAACATAAAGTTCATTGATCATCCTTCGAAGAGGCAATCCAGATATTCATTCTTTAAATATTTGAGTAATAAAATATTTAACATCTTCTTCAATATAATACTCCAATATTAAGGCAGCTTTTTAAATGAGAATTATGACGATTATATTTTAGGCATTGAGTAGGAATAAATTTACATGTTCAGGTTTAAAACATCAGCAGAAATTCTTGGCATAAATTGTCTAGCCAGAGAACATCTTTATAAATTTTTGTCTTCTTAAATATATATTTTGAAAACTCATTTCGAAGACGTTGATAACTTTTATAACCTTGTTAATTTCAATGATTATTTTTTATAGTTCTTTATAATATTAAGAGTAAGTAAATTAATTACTTGAAGACAGTTTTAAAAATAATGAATCTTCTTTTTTTCTTAAATGTGTTCTAAATTCGAACACATTTAAATTTACAGATGTAGTTCTTGCCTTGATAACTAAATAGAAGATTATTGTTATAACAATATTAGTTCGTTTTTATACTGGATGAATTTCTGCAAGCATATCACATAATCATGCTCATGCTCTATTGTTTAAAATATACAATTTGTAATGAACCCCAAACATTTATTTCCTTTGTTTCAACTGATAAAAATGCAATGTTGACTTAAGGCTTTGTCAAATGTCAAGTTTTGGTTAATAAAAAATACTATTAGTTGGAAACATTTATTTATGTGTGTGTATAAACAAATTAGAATTATTCATTTTTAGAATTATTCTTTTAATATTAACTAGTTTATGTATATAGCTGATATATGAAAAGCTTAAGGTAGCTGTAGGTTATTTATATCTATTGATTCGATATAGGCACAGTTAAATTCACAACGAAACACAACTTGTTTTAGGTGAGGCTCATATGGTACTCTCAATATATATATATATATATACACACACAAGAATTATCATATTAAAAAGAAGAAATATTTAGCTTTGAAGCAAATTTTATTAAACTTTTGGAAGTAAAGTATTTTAAAAAGATAATTGCTATAAAGAATATAATTGCTAACAAAAGTTATATTACCCAAGCAAATATATAAATATAAAAAACCTGCTGCTTTAATTGCTATGGTTTAATTGTAAAGATAAAGAAATATGTATAGTGCATAGTAAAATATTATACCATAAATAAATAAATAACATTTTATATTTAAAACTTGGATTCAGCTGCTTGCTTTGTATTTTGTTTATTGAAATATAAGTTGAAAATGAAAAGACATCTATTTTATCTGAGGTTTATGTGTTAATAAATTTGACCACTAATCATGCATCTGTTCCTGAACAACTTGTAATCTATGTATGTACATGGGAAAAAATGACTTACCTTTTCAAAATGGATTTTTAAAAAACTATGGAATAAATAATTATTATCCTGAAAAGATTTAGAGAGAAAAGACTGTATTAAAAATCTTTAGCAATGGGATGAACATTATATTTCAAGATTTTTGTAGATTTAAAAGAGGACAAACATTTTTTTTATTGTGATTTTTTTGTGCCAGGAGGAGAATTCGAAGGAGAAAAATGCTTTGGACAATACCCTTCACATAGCAACCATGCATCCCCCAAGTTATTAACACAACTTTTATAGAAAGATTTTATGAAGATGGGGGATATATAACTTTAAATTTCATTATTGTTAGTTATTTATTATTTTAAAAAATATATACTAACATTAGAATTTGAATTTATTTTAAGGTTACAGTATAAGTTACATTTTTAGGGACTTTTAATTCTAGTAATATTTTAAAATCTTTTAACATTTTTTTTCAAAACATTTCTTTAAAGTATATTAGTTTATGATGAGCTCTGTATGAATGATATTTGTGATTTTTATATTTTATGTGATTGGACCATAAGATATCAAAAATATGATTACAAATAGTAAATTACATATGTAATTTAAATTGCTTTAATTATTTTGTGATCTTTTTTTTTAGAGAATTCCTTTGAATTTTAAAATATTCATCTTATGTTAAATGAATGAATGAACATATGGATGTGTGAGTTAATAACACATATAGACTTTCTTTTACTAAGAGATATACGCTATGATTAAAAATATGCATATATATATATATATATATATTTGTATTATAAAGTTCATTATAGCTTTATTAATTACCATAATTTTATATGATTCTTTGCTAAATAATCCATATTATATTTATTTTAAATATATGAATATTGGTTTAATATTTTAATCTGTCATTTGTATTTGTGGCTAAGCTTAAGTGTGTAGAACCACATCTTATATTATTTATGGTTGGATGAATTAAGGTGTTAACTTTGTTTATTATTGGGAAAATTGCCTAGTTTATTTTACGATGTTGATTGTTCAAATTTATGTGAATTTAGATGGTAGTGAAGAGGAGAGAAGGAAATAAAACCTTGGATGTTTTATATTTGTAGGATATGGTAAGAAGATAGAAAAAATAGCCTATATTATATCTAAACAGATGTGATACAAATACAGTTAAATTAGCCCTGTATTTTTGTACTTATTTTCATGAACCGTCTTTGATATTTGTATTTAAATGCTCTATATGTGCTGAAAGAAAGCCTAGACCTTATTTCTTAAAATATTAGACAAGTTCGTACCTATTTATTCACACTGTTTTTCATGTGGAATATTGAATTATTTATATTGTCGAGTCTTTACCCTAGTTATTCCTTCATGTCCTATACATTATATCACTATCATAATTTCATTACTAATGCATCGTGTAGTGTAGTATTCTGAAAGAATAATAATGAATAAACTTAGAATGATGAATTGTTCTTTTTAAAGAAGGCAGGATAGGTTCTGAATTAAGGTGAAATGCAAATGATCTTGAATGTTTAATGCTGGTGATGGAAGTGAGGAAGGAAGCATAATTATTCTTAATATTTTGATGATAAAGGAATCATAACTGTTCCTAATATTTACAATATTTTTTTTTGGATATTTTACGATTTTTCATAAAACCATGATATTTTTTGAAATAATACATATTTTACAAAAAAAAAACACCAAAATGAGGAATGTGAAGTGTATGATGAATCCTTATAATTTTATTTGATAATTTTTTATTTTATGTTTTGAACATGAAACACGTATCGTAAAACTTATAATGGTGTCAAGCAAATTATTTTTAGTACATGAACAAACATTGTTTTTGTTATTTTATATTTTATTAATCTAGAATAAACTTAATATATATTTTGATTGAAAAATATTTTATTTTTTTTATATTTACTGAAAGTAAAGTAATATTTTCTTCTTCATTGAACTAGTAATAAACTTAATGTAATATAGTAAGGTAAATAATAAAATTTGAATAATTATGCAGGATATATATTCCTAAATAAAATTCATAAGCTGGAGTAAAGGTTACACATGATGATTATTTAAGTTGAAAATCTGTAACCTAATCTCTTTTTATATTTAATTTTGTATATATTTTGTTTTAAAATTTACTATCATATTTGTTAGTTGTTGTTTTTTTATTTATTAAATATTATAAATATTTTGTACATAGTTGATTTGTTAAATAGAATAAATTTATTAAAGTTGTTTTATAAAACTTTTTGTCAGTGTTATTATTGTTCTATTCACTTCCACAAGATTTGATCCACATAATTTCCAACATAGAACATGCAACATATTTTGCACATTATAAATAAAATAGTTTATTTAAATGATGATTATTACTCAGAGTATGATATTAAAATATCACATAGTATAATATTACTTTTAGACATAATTTATTACTTAAATTATTGCCATATAATTAAGTATATTTCTTATTGCACTTATTATTCAGATTATGCCATGTTTTTAACATATCACATGATAAATAAGAGAATTGTATTATTACTATTATTATTCTTATTAGTAACCAGATTATTGAGCAATAAATATAGTACCAATTGTTAGTTAGATTAAGTGTACAAATATATTATTATTATTATTATTATTATTATTATTATTATTATTATTATTATTATTATTATTATTATTATTATTATTATTATTATTATTATTATTATTATTATTATTATTATTATTATTATTATTATTATTAATGAGATGTAGTTCAGAATTATGCAAAATCCCTCATCATACTGGCTATAGGATATTATAAATTAAGTCAATAATTTATTTTAAAGAACCTGAAACAATTAATTTTTTAATAACAGAGATTATAATTTATTTGTTAATATTATATTAGATTACTTATAATATTTTAAAGTCGTGAGGATACTATATTTTATATTATTATTTGAAATAAAAGAGGGGGGATAGTATTCTTAAGCCATTGAGATTATGTTCTTAGGAAATATTCTCAATGTAGTCCAACAACGATACATTTCACTAAATGTCTCATAAATATTATTATTATTATATTATTTTATTATTTATTTATTTAAATCGAGCCATATATTTTTTATCATTAATTTGAGTCTAGTGGTAAAAATTATCGTCAGTTATTATTAATACTCCTTTCTACTATAATAACATTGAATGTTTTAATCAGAACATTATTTTATTTACTTATTACTATTATATGTTTTATATTGACCCAATAGTGAAGGTACAATATATATAGTATAAAAACTGAAAGTTTTCTAGATGCATAATAGATGTGTAATTATATTAGTTCCAGCTTTATATTTTAATTCTTTACAAACTAAGGCAAATGTCAAAAACACTATAGTAATATGATAATTTTAGTACTATCAAATGATGTTCCTTGGTTATTCAAAATTACGTTTGTTATTTTTAAAATGGGTAAAAAAATATCGTTCATGATAAAAAGCAGTAGCAGTTTTAAACATTCTAAGATTAAAAGTCTCGCCAATAATAATAATAATAATAATAATAATAATAATAATAATAATAATAATAATAATAATAATAATAATAATAATAATAATAATAATAATAATAATAATAATAATAATAATAATAATAATAATAATAATAATAATAATAATAATAATAATAATAATAATAATAATAATAATAATAATAATAATAATAATAATAATAATAATAATAATAATAATAATAATAATAATAATAATAATAATAATAATAATAATAATAATAATAATAATAATAATAATAATAGATCCCGCAGCAAATCTCTGCTGAGGTAAGAAGCAATCGTTAAGTTCTCCGATGTAAGTATTTATTTTTTACTTTTGTTCCAACTTGTTATGCGAAAAACAAACATAATACAGGAAAAATCGAATTATATAATAGATTAATAGTGTTTTTTGAAAAATATCGGTGTGTTTTAATATCTTTTTTAAAAAAAATACTGACTTGAGTCAGAATAAATCATGGCTTCTGCCCAGTCAAGCGTGAGCGAATTAAGCACCAATACAAAATTAACAACATCGTTAGTTTCAACATCGCCTATTTCGTATGCAAAAGTACTTAAAAGTAATAGCAATACTACAGCACCAACTCAAATACCGCGCTTCCGTAGAACAAACACAAATGATATTAAAAATCTTGATCTAAACACTCGAGAGGAAAATCAACCCCCAGCCGCAATCTGGACAAAAGAAACGCTTGAAAATGTGACGGACCGTTTCAGTAATACGGTGCCTCGGACGTTATTTGAAACATTTCGCAGGTTTTTTTCACCAACTTCGTTAGTACTCGCAGTAACCGATAATCAATGCTCTTTATATCGTTTCCCAAAAGCTTTATTATATGAAGCAATCACGCAAAATGCACTATGGGAAACAATCTCTTGTATCGCCGACCATCCAAATTCTCGATATATAACCATTGATTTTTATACTCAGCAGCAAAAAGAACGGTTTCAATCCACTATTTTAGCACTTGATAATTACGCACTCATAATTATAGATGAAAACCGGAAAAATATAATTACTGGAGTGCTTAAAAATACTTATCTTAAATACAACTTACAAGATTTTCAAAAAATGATAAACCCGTTTGGAAAAGTAATTGCCCTACAGCCTATATATTTAAAAGACACACCTATACCGATATGTAGTAATCGTTTTGAATTTAAAATAAAACTACATAAAAACGTAGACGCCTCAACGATTCCAACACAGATTACAGATCAAGAAGCGACACTCTCTCTTCACATAAGAGGTCTAAAGCCACTTTGTTTTGGCTGTGGACAGAGAGGACACCTAGCAACTCAGTGCGATAACACAAAAAGCAATCACTGTGAACAAACTAAAATCCTCTCCCCAGAACAACCCAGTGATGAAAATAAAATTTATAATAACACTACATCCATTGGCAACCCAATAATAGAAACCGGAAAAAAACAGGTTCAAACACCCACAAACAAAAATAATAATGGATCAGAATTGCCTATCCCAAAGACCAACCAAAAAAATAATAACACAAAAACTAACACAGAAATCCAAGATTCAAACGAAAATAATTCTCAAGAAACCACAACACAAAATACAGCAATTACATCACAGGATCAGCATCTCAATAAAACAAAATGTGTACCAAGTAAAAATCAACAAACAGAAAGTAAACACACACAGTTATATAATGAAAATATAAATCCAGATAATATAAAGATACCAATAATAAAAAAAACTACAATTATAAACAAAACTGTATCAAACATAATGGATGCAATAGAAGCCCCTCTTCCACCTATTCAAGAGAATACACCAGAGGGAAAAAGGAAGCCAGGCAGACCAAGTAAAAATCATGAATCCAAAAAGGCAAAAAAAACAGACCAAAAGCACAACTCATCAGACATATACAATTTAGAAAATGATGAAATAGAAATGGATGTAAGCCAACAACAAATGGACACCTGTTCAGTTTCATCACAAATTGCCTGTATAGAGTCTGAAGCAATATTAAATGAAAAAAAACTGATAATAAACCCAACAATGTCCTAAATATGTATCAGCATCCATCTACTGCAATATAAACAAAAATTTAGTATTAAAAATAAAATAAAAATCAATACCCTGTTAAAAAATTATTTAAAACATGAAGATAAAAATTGGATCTCTCAACATTAGAGGCTTAAATGCCACCAAAAAACTTTTTGATCTCAAAAAATGGTTACATACAACACAACCACACATACTTGGGCTTTTGGAAACAAAAATATACAGCAGCTCTCAAATTGATCCATCAAAATATTTAGTCAGCCAAGGTTTTTGTGCCTGCTCAAGGCAATCATCATCACCATCAGGTAGCACAGGCATAATTATTTCCCACAACTGCCCTTTTGATTCTTTTAAAATTATATATATTGACTCTAATCTTATCATATTAACACTCCATCATAAAAATATCACACTTAACCTAGTATTTGTATATATACCACCAGGCCCCATCATCATCTCCAGAATAATAGCAACAATAAATTCAATGCTTACAGCAACACCAAATCCCATAATACTCCTGGGAGATTTCAACATGACCTACCAAACTTTTGTCACCAAATGGATCCATCAAATAACAATCCCACTTATGAGTGCTGAGGGTTTTCTCCCATCAAACTCAATATCTTTTAATAACAATAGATATAAGTCACTTATTGATTTGTGTTTCTACTCACCAATGTTACATCATTATTTTAATCTTGAACTCTGTCCATCTATAATCTCAGATCATGCTGCTCAGTTCATCACCCTCGACCTAACAAAAATACAGAATACAACAATAGCCCTCCAAAAGACTATGCGAATACTTCTTCCAGCACAAACAACTGAATTCCTATATTCAGAAACATATATAATGCTCCAAAAACTTCAAAACATGTCACTCAATCTAGTACAAAAGTATATAGCATTCACCAATATAATTTCTTTCAACATCAATCATATTACCTGCAACTCAACACCCCCCACCAGATTATTAGCATTGGCAGATGAACTACATAAAAGAATAACCATTTCCAGACCAACTACAGATAATCAAACACAAATTAAAAAACTTACAGAAATGTACAACAATATATGCAATACACTAAAGCAATATGTAGCAATAAAAAAGAAAAAAATATGCCTTACACAACAACATACTTGGACCAGAGCATACATACGGTGGGCATTGGGATACCCATCCACAGTCAGAGTGCCTATGGCACTTGAAATAGATGGTTCTATAACAGCTGGACATAACATGATAAACCCAATATATCTACACTTTAAAAAAAAAACTGCAAAAACAGAGTGTGTACATACCAAATGAAGACATATTTGGAGACCCTGAAACAGACACACCAATAACAACAACTGACATTGTATTTCAACTTGCAACAATAACAAACACATGTCACCCAGGACCACAAGAAATTCCCAAATTTGTGTTCAAACATCTTAGTCACTTCACAGCAAAATACCTGTGCGATCTAGCCAATTACATATCCCAAAAAATTTACAACATACAAAGTCTATACCCAATTGCAATGGTTCCATTTAACAAAAAACCAACAGCAATATCATCTTTATCTAATCTACGACCAATTTCAATGGGACCTTTAGGAATAAAAATTCTTGAAAGAGTGATAAAGGAAAAAATAGAACAACACATACTCCCTGTGTTATCATCAGCACAATATGCCAAAAAAGGATCATCCATTGGCCAGGGTGCCTTAATGTACAAAACAATTATTGAAGTAGTAAAAAAAAGAAAGAAATATGCACCAATTATAGTTCAACTAGACATTGAGGCAGCTTTTGACTCAGTGCCTATAGCCAAATTATTAGACGTGCTGAAAAAAACAACAGCACCTCCATCCCTACTATATATAATAGCAAATCTGCTACTCAGCCGTGAAATTCACATCACATTGAATGGAAAAAAATCACCAGCCTTCAGACCGAGTCAATCCATCCCACAAGGATCCCCCCTAAGTGCCTTGCTCTTTACAATATATATAAATCCTCTATTAATAGAGATACAGAAAAAAATAAAATGCATTCAAATTCCAAACACTGCTTTAAATATATCATGCATAGCCTATATGGACGATGTAACCATTTTCCTCCCCTCTAAAAAGAACCTCCCCATATTACAAGAGATAATCAAGAATTATACCTCAAATTTTAATTTAAAAATTAACACAAATAAAACTGCTGCATGGTCAATATACACAGGCAAGCACTGTACAGAGATGTTTAATGGTAAACCATCTGCTTTCCTTGGTTTCCCATTCTACCTTGGAACCAATGGAATGAGGCAAAAAATTCAAAATAAATTAAAAATAGATGCTGAAAAAATCACAGCCTCACTTGAAAAGTCATACCTGTCAATATATGCAAAGGTAGCACTATTTAATCAACTTATAACTACAAAAATTACATACTATACACCTATAATCAAATTTGCAAAAACATTCATATCTAAAATCTCGTCAATCTGTAACAAACTAATATGGAAGAGAAAGACAGTGGCAATCTCTTTAAAAAATCTGAGCAGACCACCACATAGCAATGGACTTGGACTCCATACAATCAATGTTTTTTACACACAGAAATCAGTAAATCTAATAACAGCAACCATAAAAAGATTTCCAGACCTGGAGTGTGTAATCAGTATAATACCCACAGACAGACCACCCCCTTCATATGGATATCTATCCACACTGATTGAAGAACTCAAGCCAATATACAACAAAATATCACTCAATAATGACAACAAGTATACATACTGGGACATTTACAATATACTACATCCCAACCAGACACCCAATCTACATCCATCAGTTCTTGGAATAGACAACAGGCAACTACTGCAACAATTCAGAAAATGGTCATTAGAACCAAAATTATTCGATTTTCTACTTAAGCTTAATCTCAATGCTCTACCCACAACCCATTTCCTTAGATTTCGTAGATTCTATACCAATATAGACCCCATGTGCAGACTATGTCATAGAGAAGAAGAGACACAAGATCATTTTCTTCATTCCTGCAGTGCCCTAGAAACAATACGTCGCACAATGTTTACCACATACAGAAAGGCTATCATTTCAATAGATGAAATAATAAATACATTTAAAAAAGGCAATAACCCTGCTATTCGTGCAGCAACATACAGCCTTTATGCCTACTGGTGCACCAGATGCACTTTTGCACTTGCCAATAACCCTCGACGCCACCCAGCAACATATTCAATAAAACTAGAACTGTTAAGAAAAAGAGACAGCATCCTAGCTCAACCATATATATTTGCAGCCACATGGTCACACTTGAAACAGAGATCCAGTCTATGAAATATAAAGACCAATAAGGTAGATGATGACATTTTCAACATCAGCATTTTTTCCAACTTTAAAAAAAAAAAAATGCAAGCATAAACTGAACTAAATAGAAGACCAAATTTAAAAACAAGAAGAAAAAAAAAGGATGCAGAAAAGATAAAGACTTATATACTGAAAGTTGTAATTTGTTTTTCATTTGTAAAAAATCAATATATGACTCTGTAACTTTTTAGACTCAATAAAGTTTTGCTTTGAAACATAATAATAATAATAATAATAATAATAATAATAATAATAATAATAATAATAATAATAATAATAATAATAATAATAATAATAATAATAATAATAATAATAATAATAATAATAATAATAATAATAATAATAATAATAATAATAATAATAATAATAATAATAATAATAATAATAATAATAATAATAATAATAATAATAATAATAATAATAATAATAATAATAATAATAATAATAATAATAATAATAATAATAATAATAATAATAATAATAATAATAATAATAATAATAATAATAATAATAATAATAATAATAATAATAATAATAATGTATTTGTTTTAATTTTATAAATGTTTACATAATATAGAAAACCAAAAACTTTTTTTTTTAGAAACTAAACGAAGCAAGAAGGAAAAAAGTGATAAATAAAGGTGCTGAAATTCAGGTAAATCATAAGCTATCATTATTATGCATATTCACTGATAGGAATATTTTAACATTATAAATCTTACAGTAATAATAATAATTGCTTTTAATAATAGTATTATCCAACAAAATATTATTTATAACAATAATTGCTTAACTATATAATCTCTATTTTGAGAAAATATTGACACATAGTTTCAGTTTATTTAAATTTTACAAAGATATGTTTTGTTTTGTTTTTAAAAGAACATCTTTAGGAAATAATTATTCAAACATCAAATAATAGATATAAGATAATTAATTACAAAGAAATAGTCATATGCCACATGATCTGACTTAATAAGCTTGTATTACAAATGTTATATAAAGAGTTAGCAAATAAGCTCTTAACAAGCTTTGCCAGTAGCAGAAACCGGTCTGGACTTTTGTGATATTCTGCAAAACTTGTTACGAGCTTATTTACGAGCTCTTTATATAACATAAGATAATTAATGTATTCAATAATGACTTTTATTGGAGTTTCAAATATGAATGGGAACATGAATATTTTATCATAGTTGAGAATTATTAAGCAGTTGTTTTCAGGCAATTATCTTAAAGCTAACTCATCTATAAAGGACTTTCTAATATAAAAGTGTCCCATATTCTTATTATTTCCAAAATAATTATTTCACTTCAACCATGTAAATTTTGTATAAAGTCTTAAATCAGAAACAGCTTAGGACTTTTTTAAAGATGATGACTGAGAATCAAATTAAAATAGGTCTACCTTTTCAGAATTAAGTTTCCTAACATTTATATAATTAATACTCTTCAGTAAATGTGTATTCTCACATTCTTTACTCATTAAGGTTCCAGCTATTCAGAAAATTATTAATGCCTCTGACAGTAAAATTAATAAATGTTAGTATAATATAATGAGTTATAAAAGTGACTTACTACCATTGAACATATATTTTGTATCATAGAATGATATTTGCAAATATCTTATAATGACACATGATAGTCACTATTACTGATATTTATCATGCACTCACCAAAATTATAGATGTAAAACCCTTTCATGATGGTTATAAATAATAACTTTTCAGAATGTTTTTTTTTTATCTTTTTAATTAAAATATTGTATAGGTTAATTACACATTCTTTTAATGAAGAATATTGTTTAACTATTTGTTTTATTCTTTCTGACTAAGACAATTTCTAAATTAATCAGAATTTTAACATATTGGACAAAAAGAGAAAAATATTTTTTGCCTCTTTATTTGCTTTTTCAAGATTACAAGTATGCATCTTCATAAGTGCAGGCTTAAATATACAAACTAATTGTAAAACAATTATAGTCTTGATAAAAAAAAATGCTCTACAGATGTGTTTTACATGGGCTATACAAATCAATTTTTAAATCACAAAAAGAAAATGCTAATAAATTTCCCTCTTTACTTTATATTTTGCAATGTTTTCTTTTAAATTAGTTTGCAGAATTTTTTTAAATAACCTAGCATCTCTTTATTATAGATGCCCAATGTATTTGATTCTCTATCATATCTTCCCTAAGAAAAAGTCAATATTTTACTTATTTAGAATGTTTTTCTGACAATATTTATAATAAAGACTGGATGTACTTATCTCACTAAACCAATGCTCATGTTCGGTATAAATCCGTTTCTAGGTTGTCATACTTTATTCTTTTGTTTCACATGTCTAATCCAATGAAGATGTGGTTTTACAAGTTTCAATGAATTTAAGAAAATCTTAATATTGTTTTTATTATTTTGTGATTGTATTTGTAAAATTTTTCTTAATGTCCATGAATGAAATTTTTCTAATGCTTTAATATTGCATAGAAAAGGTGTAAGTCTTATTTGCAAACAATAAATTCCACAAAGTAACAATTTATATCTAAATTAGTTGCAGTAATTATATTATTGTGATGAAAATACTTATCTTTTAATTTGTAAACAGAGAGAGCATTGCATTAGAATTTGTATTGGTCCTTAATATTTTTACATTCACCTTTTTACTTATAAAACTACCAAGTATTTAAATTAGTTTGCATTCTCAAATTATAATAATTAACCACCCAAGCTTAAAACTACTGAGGATTTTGCTTTCATTAATGACTGATTAAAAACTTGACTTTGTTGAATATTTATTAATAAACGCCATTGCATATTCTATTCAAAACATAAATACATTTTGTAAATTGTTTTTTGAACTGACAAAAATAGCACCACCTTTAGAATTGTGTAAACCAAAATAAGGTTTTTGTTTTTCCTTTATTCAATTCTAATTAAAACTTCCACACAAAATTAATGTTATATCTTGATATTTGTTTTACAAATGTTTGTAACAACTCCAAAGACAACTTTCATAAAAATTCAAAGCAATGCGAACTTTCATTCTTTTTCGACTGCAGTTTTCATTTCAATTGCATCAGCTTTTATCATGTGTGAAGTAAACACCTTTACTTCCATCATATAAAAGTTTTATAATAAGAATAAATTTTGTTGGACAACTAACTAATTTGAAATAATGCCATAAATTTGCTTGATTAACTCAATCAAATATCTTAGTCAAATTTAATGAAATTGATATATAAATTATTATTTTGTTTATGACATTTTTTTTATATTTACCTGACAACAAAAATTATGCCTATAGTGCTTTTTGATTATTTAAATCATTGAGTATCTTCTAACCATCCATTTATCAATGGAAGACACTGGGTGGTTTAATGCAATAATTGAGACTCTGGAATGTAAAGCCATTGGATCAATTACCCTTTGAATTGATACCAGATCTGGTAGAATTGCTTTTTAAACTTATGAAATCGCCTATAAATAAAGTCTTTTGTTTATTTTCTTATTTATGGATGGCAGTCTATTCAGCAAAATTCTTCAAATTATCTTTTTATAGTGGATAATAATGATATTTCATGATGATTGCTACAATATTAACGATTCCTGTTATTATTAAAAATGGAACTATATATATATATATATATATATATATATATATATATATATATATATATATATATATATATATATATATATATATATATATATATATATATATATATATATATATTGTGACCATCTGAATGGGCACAAGGGTTTAAGATACTTTGTATCTTAACTAAATAGTTATAGTGTAGTAAAAAAAAAAATGAAATAGCCTTAGAATTTAAAAAAAAAATTTCTGGAGATTGTTTAAAGTTTAAAAATGGATTACTTATGCAGTTTATTGACCACTTGATAGGTATTCATTAGTATTATTGCGGTTAATGACGTATATAATGTAAGGAAGAGGGCTTGTTTATTAATGGAATTGATATATTTTGTCAGAAAGATGCAAAGTTATCCTGTGTTAGTATAATATTATTTGAATGGTTTCAAAATCCTTTATTCATTAATTCTTATCCTTTTGTCAACAGTTAATAGTAATTTCAATTATATTTAGTTAAGATAGTTTAATATTTAGGTTGCAGTGCATATGTATGCCTGTATGATTCTGCCTTATGTTTCATTTCATTTTCATCTTTAATAACAGCAAACAATAGTACATTCACAATAAAAACATTTAAACTACAGTAGTTAACTTAAATAATTAACAAATATATATTTCTTTCCAATAATTAATAGATAGTTAAATCAATGGATTATTTTATTAATTGAATAAATTATTAATCATTTTATTTGATAGTTAATTAATATTCATTTTTCTTTCAGGTTTGTAAAAGCTATTTATTTTATTATTATTATTATTATTATTATTATTATTATTATTATTATTATTATTATTATTATTATTATTATTATTATTATTATTATTATTATTATTATTATTATTATTATTATTATTATTATTATTATTATTATTATTATTATTATTATTATTATTATTATTATTATTATTTTGTCATTTAGTTCTGAAAATCAAAATGATTTTTTTTTGAAAAGATTTCTTTTTGCATATGTAATTAGTTAGTTAGCAAGATGCGTGGGAGTAACCCGGTGAAAGGCAAATGAACTTTGCTAAAGGGAGGCTTTTTAACAAAGATCTCCAGTGTAAAAAAGTTGCTCTTTATAATGTAATGGTAGACAGTAAACAGTGGTTCATGTATTGTAAAAATTAAAGCCAGTTACTGAAGTCAAATTGACTTTGAAAAGACTTGAGTAAAAACTTCCAAAGGAGCTTCAGAACTTTATTATGGAAAAAATTTATTAAAAAATGCAATTCTAAGGTTTTAAAAAAGGTACGTTGGTTTGATTAACTCTCTTCGATTAAAACATTTCTGAATTAATCCCTTTATAACTATTACTCTTTTAAAAATGTATGTTAATAACGTGCAGTCTACATTATTTCACTTAATTGCCATTTTAAATAAGAATGGTTTACATAAATATTATTGTTGTATCATTAAGCAACGTTTTTTATTTGATATATGGAAAACGCATGCAGAACTATACCCCGGAATATATTCTAATTTCTCACTATTTTTCATGTTGTGTTTTTGTGAAGATTATATATAGACCTAAGAATATGTCTATTTTGATAGATCATATTATGTTTAAGTTCATCATAAGGAGATAACAGTATTCATTTATTTGATATTTCTGGAACTAATGCGCATTTTTAAATTAAGGAAATAAAATGTAAGCTACTTCTGTTTAAATTGAATAGTAGGACAGAAATGCTGGTAATTTTTGTTCTCTTCAATAAGGACAGAATATAAAACAAAGCATTATTAAATTATGGAATTACTAAGGACAATTTAAAGTGTTAAATGCTATCCAGAAAATACTAAGGATAAGTGCATATTTGATCCAGAACTACCACGGAGAATTTATTATATTTTCAGTATAATAAAGGAGAAATTAACTGATTGGGTGTGATTTGGTACCTCGAATGGATATGCTATGAACACTGAAAGGTGCTGGGCATATTTAAGTTATGCTTATATTTTTTTAAAGTTATACTGCAAAAGTTTATTTTAGTTTAAAATTCGGTTTGGAATGTGTCCCATATTATTTCATAAACCCGGAGCAGAGCTTTGCAAATGAACTTTTATTTAAATTACAAAACTAATAACTCTTGTTTCTTTATTTTTTTTTTATTATTGCTTGTCAGAATTAATGTATACGATAGGTAGACAGGCTTTATTATTATTATGTTTATTTATAATTTATGTATTTTGACTATCAAGAACGTTTCTGAAGCAAATGAGGAGTACGCTGGTAAAAATTGATTGTATTCAAATAAGTCTTATGGTTTCCTTTACGAAAATAAAAGAAACAAATATTTTTTAAATATATTATTTGAGAGGTTTATATTTATTTTATATACTTTATTAACTCAAAGTGAAAATTTTGTGCTTTTTTTAAATCAATGAACATATAATAGAAATAGTTTGTTAGATATAAAAGAAAGTTCGTTCGTAATAATTAGAACCATTAAATTTTAAAAAGTAACCTAAAGTTTATTAAATTAAAAGTTATACCTTAATGCAATATTTAGTTATCATGTTACCTGATTAGTGTTTAATTTAGAGTTAATATTATATATACTTTTAATTCGTGTGTGTGTGTGTTTGTTTTTGCACCATTATGATATTCTGTTTGATAATATTCAGTTTGTGAATATTTTATGCATAAATTTCGTACGTTGTCGTATGTTACTGAGTTGAACGGATTGGTATATTATTTGTATGTATTTATCTGCCAGCGTGGATTTATAATGTTCGATATTTAGAGAAGCTATGAGAATAGAAAGAAATCTGATTGCTATAATGTCTGTAGGGATAAAAGATTTGCTTGTTTAGTCTATGTTAATAATTTTCCATGAGTAGAGCCTAGTTTATTTATATGCGTATGAATAATGATATTTATTGAAGTGATGTTCTTGGGGCCCTGGTTACGAGGAATTAAAATCCCCACCAATAATGTATTTAGAAGTAGAGGAGTTATTGTTAAAATATGATTAAATGATGTTTAGGAAGTTATGTGACGTTTTTCTAGGATTCTTAGTAATGAATTATTGTAGAAGTGTTCGGTAAGAGTTATCTGCTCCTCATGTAGATTCCCTTTATAATGTATAGTATGTAAAATCATGAAAATATAGCTTTGTGTTAATTAGTATGTGGCTAGATAAATTGTTAGATTAACTCTTGATGTAGTATTATTGTCATATTTTATTGATGAATTACGACATTGTTCGAAATAAAGTAATTGTATGATGTTTTCTTAATGAATGGAGAGTTTAAAAAAAAAATTGTTTTATGTTATTGCTGCTTGAACATACACACACACGCGTAATATAAATAATATCGCGTATATAAAGTATAGAATTATTGAAATTAAAATGAGAAATAAATGCTTTTGAAATATACTACATTCATTTAATAGAAGTATAAAGTATTAAGATTAAAACCGGAAATAAATATTTTAAAATACAGTGTATTTATTTAAATAAAAGTTATCAATCACCAAATCATCAGAATAAACATGATTTTGTTGCTATGAATGAAAGATATACGTAATTGAAAGTGATTATTAGTCAATTATAGAAAGTTGCTTTGCTGAAAGCCAAATATAAATGATTTGATTTATTTTGTTAATCAACAGTAATATCCTCTCGAAAGTATCTATATTTTTTTTGTGCTAATAATATAATATGTCATTTATTTATGGTCATATAGATGAAACATGCAAGCAAAGTATGTGTTCAAAGTCGGGATATTTAAGTTTTATTATTAATTTGTTTAGATAATAGGGATAATCCCAAACTGATGCTAAAAAAAAATTATTTAATAATTTAAAAGTCTGTAAAACAAAGAGCCCATTTGAAAGTATTATGTTAAACCAAATTTATTTTGTTTATTTTAATAATTGATTTGTTTTAGTTATTTAAAATCTTAAAAACTGTGTCTTGAGTTATTCTTGTGTACATTCGTATTTCCATTTCCACAGCTCCACATTTCATAAATCTATTATAAAACAGATATATTATTTTAGAGTTATAATATTAAATTTGCTAGTGTCTGACAATATTGTATTTCTTAATTCAAACATTATAAAAGAGCATTTGCCACTTGATAAACGTATTAGAAAGGTTGCCATTTCAGTATATTTGTGAGATGATGATATGAGATTAAAATACCCTATAAACAGTGAGGATTGCCAATTCCTCTACAAGCTTTATGATAAATGCTTAGCCAGAGCCAGCACTTAAAATATCTCTGTCAGGAACCCCTCCCCAAAGTGCTGGCTCTGGATAAGCATTTATCATAAAGCTTGTAGAGGAATTGGAAATCCTCACTGTTTATAACTTACAAGCTTAAGAGATAGGGTCATGTGATCTATGAATTGATCTATGACTTTTTATTTTAAAATACCCTATCTCTATCATTATCTTATTATTGAAACACAGTAAAATATTTTAGTCAATTAGTTTCATTATATTTGTCTCATACTTTAGATTTATAACTTATGGGCAATATAGTTTATTTAATTCAACTGAGTTGTTAAATTCCCTGAGATCTTATCTTATTATTTATTTCTTGATTGGCATTAAAGTAGATGTTTAGATTATGATATGCCAAGTAATAGAATTGTTTAAGAATATAATCATAGCAAGCTGATATATGTTATACTTGGATGAAGGAAGAAATTAGATTTAAAGTATATTTTAATGGACTGTACGAAATAAACATTGTGATTCTTTATTATACAATTAATTAACAAAGGAATTTACATTATATTAAATGTTTTATAATATTTCTTCTCTTATTTATTTATTATCATATATCTTATGAACTGCCTATAGCCTCCCACTGAGATGAGCTGAACATAAACTTAAATGTAGAGTCTCAGTAATAATTTGTATTATATATTTTATTATATTGTTCTATTCATTAATAGAACTGGTGCCTGGGCATTTCGCTCATGTAATGTATATTAGCGGTGCTGGAAGTGTAGGTTATAATATATATATATATATATATATATATATATATATATATATTATATATATATATATATATATATATATATATATATATATATATATATATAATACACAAATCAATATATATATATAAAATGCACAAATCAATATATATATATATATCAAAATACAGTACAATTTAGTTGATAAAGACTACAAAATGTACAGTCCAAAGTACTTCTAAAATAATATAATTTATGTAAATTGTACTGTATTTTGATATATATATATTACATATATTGTGAAACAAATACAGATATCAAACTTTATTATATATATATATATATCACAACTTCATGTGTTTACATATTTTTAAAACATTTCAGTAGTTTTTAATCTAACATATTATCATTATAATTTAAAACTAGGTATTTCATCAGGATCTACAAATTTTCCATTTTTAAGATTACAAACAGCTATTTTGATTTTACTAAGCTGGGTATATTTTTCAAAATCTAAATGAGTAGATAAAATTGATATATCATTAAAAGTTCGGTCTTAATTCTTTTATTATTATTCAAAATCTGATCAATATACTTTTTCATCAGTTCAAAATATTCTTATTTATAAAAGATAGTTTCGTTGGGGGATTGAATAGACTTGTGATATCACTTCTCATGTTCATATGTTACTTTCAGGGCATCGTAGAAAGATCTAAAACAATGTATTCCACCTTTTTTCTTTCTTGCTCACTCATTGATTAGTATCCCTTCTCTTCATTACCCTCATCCTTCGCTCAAATTTTTTTTTACAATTTTTTTTAGCTCAGCTAAATAATCAAATGACTCATAATGACATTTATTGGCTCTTATTTTGGATTTTATATTTAACAATTTTAATTTTTTAATTCGTTCAATGTGGCTCTTAATAATTTATTGCGATCCTTATACTTGCAGTTATATGCTGCGCTATTTCCATCTCTAATATGAGTGGGTATTCAATGTCTTTAGAAAAAAATAACTTTGTTTAAATATTTCAAATACATTCAACTGTTAGTAATAATGCAACTAAAACACCATCATCACAAACCTTCAGGGATTCTTATATTTGTTTTATCATAGTTTTTTTTTAAAAAAATCCGTTCAAATAAAGACCGGTTTAACCTTAAATCAAAAGTTGCATCAAACTTATTGCAATATTTATTCTCAATATACCCATAAGTGAAAGCACTCTTTCAACATGCTCTGTGTTGTTCGTGAAAGATAAAATATTTTATTGCTTTATTACTAAATTTCTGGTACTCTTTTTTTACTGCTATCAAGAAGTCAATCACATTTATTTTTTTAAATCAGATTATAAAGAAGAATCATTCGAAAGATCAATCCATTTTTCTTTTTCAGAAATTTATAGTTTTGTGCTTTCTGGTAAAACAACTCACTGAATGGATTTAAATCCAGTTCTTTTTGTTATTTTGCTTGAGAAAATATTATCTGAACCCCACAGAAGTCATTTTAAATGCACTGATATACTACTTATTACTAATTTTAACAATTTCAGCTCGTTTTCTGATTAAAAAAAAAACTGTTTATCGTCTCAAAATACTCAAAAATTCAATTTCTTAATTATACACTGTATATTGTTAGACACATAAATGATAGTTATGGAATTGTTCTGTAATTCTAAGTTTAGTGTGTTTATTTCTGAAAAATATCAGATAAATATACAAGCTCTTAAAACCATTCACTTTCATGATCTCCAAAAAATTTCTTAAAATTCATTTCTCAATTTAAACAATCTTGTGAGTACTTTATCAAAGTTATTTCACTTTTGTATGTAAAAGTAATGTGGTATGTCACTTATTCATCTCTTTGCAAAAAGATTTGAATAACCTGATGTTTGCTGAAATGGACTTAATACAATTAACAATTTTGACAGATTAATTGGTCACTTCCTTCAATAAATCTAGCAGGAGTGGAAGTGTAACTGTTTTTGTTTGACTGTCTTTGGTTGTTGTTGTTTTTTGGCTGTCTGAGTGGCTTTTGTATCTCTATTGAGGAGGATTCTATGTGTGGAAGGCATGAATGGCAGGTGGATAGTTCTAATAAGTATTATTTTGAGTATTGATATGGCTTCATAGGAGAAAGTCCGATGTCCATCTGGATTTATTATTTAGATAGAAAATCAGCTATGATATCCTTATGCTGTGATGTATGTATCTTCAGTTGGTATGCATGAATCAATTGTTTTATTGTGTGAGAGATTCATTGATATGAAAGATAACTTCTGGTGGGAATGCATTATATCTGGAGCAGCAACCCTTTCTGTTTTAACTCTCTTTAGTTGTCCAGATGGTTTCTGGTTTCTGCTTTGGCAATGAGTGAGTGTTTCCCTGGTATGTGCTGATGTTTTAATTTTATTTATCAATACTTGTCAGTGGTTTGCATTATTATTATTATTATTATTATTATTATTATTATTATTATTATTATTATTATTATTATTATTATTATTATTATTATTATTATTATTATTATTATTATTATTATTATTATTATTATTATTATTATTATTATTATTATTATTATTATTATTATTATTATTATTATTATTATTGTTGTTGTTGTTGTTGTTGTTGTTGTTGTTGTTGTTCTTATTTCTATCATGTAATCTTCTAGAGATGACACCCTTTTCACACTGTGGAAGACCTCATTTTATGCTATTTTCTCAATCCACTTTGAATCTCCAATTCATAGAGGTACCCCTAAATATTATTGTCTAATCATCCAGTTTCAAACACATTCATTAGGATTGTACTGCCTTGATTAAATATTAAATTTAGAACTGCCAGCCTATAAAAGCTATGTTATCATTTTATCATTGCTTTCTTAATCCTTCAGGGCTTGAACTATAAAAAAAAATAATAAAGAACCATAATTCTATGGAAAGACGACAGACGGCCAAAAAGGCTCACGATGGTTTAATTCTATACTATCATAAGTGACTAGAAAAAAAGATAGAAAAACATAGGAAAACTGTCTTATATGAACACATATTTTATTAATATAAGGCAGCAGTGGAAGTATTGGTTAAACGTTGTTTATTTATTATTCACTGTTAACCTTTATCTAGGAAAGTTATTCTACTTTCCACTATTTGTAAAATTCATCATCGACGATATTTTATTATTTAATTTTTCAAGTAACCAATGTGACATTAATGTAGCTGGTCATTCTGTTATCAGATGATAAAAGATTACTGTTATCAGTTTTAGAGTAAAAAAAAAAAAAAGCAAAACCTTTCATTATTCAACGCCTGTACTATTTCTGAAGATATTTTCTTCGTTTCTATGTTTCTGATATGTGTATAAAAAGACTTATTATATTCTTTGAGGCTGTTTTATATATGTATATTAATTTCTCCTGGATACATATTATATAACTAAATAATGTAATATTATGACCATAGTTCAATATTTGACTGTCGTTCAATGGTTGTTTGTTAGTTCTTGATAAATTGTTTTTTACAATCTTTAATTTAAAGCAGCACTAGGAAATTTAAAGCTCTGCTGACATTTATTATGATATATTATTGGAATACTATTTAATTTTTTTCATGGAAATTGTATAACATCAAAAGTATTTATACTGATTGAGATTGTTATTTGATAAATAGTCGAAGACAAATTAGTTACCATGATCTCAGATTATTTAATTCCTTTGTTTTTGACTACTCAGTAGATATTGATAATTTAGCTTTTTATATATTCAAGAAATATTTGAAACTTTAGTTATTGTTTTATTATGATTGTCTTAATATATGATTGTTATGTATGCACTCGATTAATGTGTAATAATGAAATAAAAGTATAGTATTCTTTGAGCATTCCATCATTAGATTTTCAATTGGATGGACAGTTGAAAAGTTGGAGTGTGGAGTAGATTGAAGCCTGTCCATTAAAGTATGAGGATTGGCTATCTTAATATATATCTGGGCACTGGACCAACTGATGATTGCTGTTTTCGCATGAAATACGTATTATTGGTGATTATTTATCTTTTCGACATATATGTGTTTAAGAGTATCAGTGTTATGAGATAGAGTGATGAGTGGTGGGTTGTGTGAAAGTCTGTGCTCATATACTCTATATATTATATATGCTTAAGCTAAATGTAATTAGAAAGGATTTGAAGCCAGATTTTTATGGTCCCTTCAGTCAACCACTTGTTTGTATGTGTATTTAACTTTTATTGCAATTCTCTATATTAATAATTCACTTTTTTGTATTAATCTTTGATTACTTTTTGCACGATTTTTTTTTTGTAATTAATATAATGTCTTTTTTGAATAACTATAGTAGTTTAATAAATAAAATAAAATAATAATTAAATATTGATATTCACTTACATGATGTAGTTGTTTTTTATTATTATTATTATTATTATTATTATTATTATTATTATTATTATTATTATTATTATTATTATTATTATTATTATTATTATTATTATTATTATTATTATTATTATTATTATTATTATTATTATTATTATTATTATATAAACAACTCTTTTATTTTTTTAGTAAAGGCAATTGAAGAAGCAAGTAGAAATCCATGCCACATTGTTATTTTAACTGAATATTTTATTATTTTATTATGTAAATTGTAATTTCTAGTCTATTTTCCTGTAAATTACTCAAGTAAATGGAATAAACAATATTCTTTACAATTCTTTAGTATTTTTATTAGTATGGTTTTACCCGTAAAATAAAATTTTAGCAACAGTTCAATTATGTGAACAATGTAGCAAGTTCTTCTTATATTAATAATCTTATATTCTCTCATTTCGAATCTCCAAGAAATATATTTTTGTAATTTGCAATATTGAATTCAATCAGCTATTAAATGTACTATAAGAATGCCGAAGAACTCTGAAGTGTCAATCTATGTGTGCATATACATATATATTCTAGACTTTACTTTTGATTTTAATCTATATATTTTACTGGTTCCTGTCATTACTATGAAATTTTAAATAAAATACGTATTCCACTGTAAATTATCTGCAAAGTGATTATATTAAATGTTACTTTTAATTCTAAAAGAGGCATAGAAAATTTACAAAAATATTACATTTTTGGTACTTGTGTATAATTCAACCGATGACGTATTACCCTGAAGGCATATCAGTCTAATCTTGCAATTTTTAAGATAATGTCTCCAAGTGATCTGCGGACACATGTAATCGCTAAAATGTGGCCGCAGATCACGTGAACACGGTACGTTAAAATCGCAAGATTAGACTGATATGCCTTCAGGATAATACGTCATCGGTTGAATTATACACAAGATAAAAAAGAAAAGAAAATGGCAAAAATATAACAATTTAACAAAAATTTACATATTACATGGCTTCTTGGCAGGCAGAAAACGGACACCACCATGTTTCTTGGTACTGGAAAAAAAATACAAAAAAAAAGCACAAATTATTGAAAATGTACATGCATGAAATACAAAATAAGGTCAATACAAAATATAAAAACAAAAAATTATTGAAAATTTACATGCATGAAAACCACCGCTAATTTTAAAACCTACTGTATATTGGTATTATAGTTAAAAAATTGTTGAAAATTATTTACAAATTAAACATAATTAAGTGGAAGTTTGCCGTACTTTTATATACATTTTCTAATTTTAAAACCTAAAAATTGTTTGTAAATTTAAAAAAAAAAAAACAGATAAAACACTTTACCCGAATTAATGAGAAATATTAACAAAAATTTTTTGTAAATTTAAAAAAAAAAAACAGATAAAAAATACTTTACCTGAATTAATGCAAAATGTGGCATTAATGGCAGTCTTGTACAAAATGTCTTATCACATGTTGTACTTTAATGGCGATCACATGCTGTACTTTTACATACATTTGCTAATTTTAAAAACATACTGCATATTGCTATTTTGAGTTAAAAAATTATTGAAAATTATTTACAAATTAAATGTAATTAAGTGGAAGTTTCATAATTGAAGAAATATTAAAAAAAAATTTTCTAAGTTTAACAAAAAAAAATTACTGCGAATGTAGCATTAATGGCGATCTTCTATAAAACATGTTATCACAGGCCGTGATAACTGAAGAAATATTAACAGAAATTGTTTGTACATTTAGAATAAAGATTTAATGTGAATATGGCATTAATGGCAAACTTAAGAAATACATGCATTTGGATTACTTATTGTCTATATTCAATAATATAATTAATTCTAAAAGTATAATTATTAGAAAAAAAATGTAAATTACTTACAAATAGCGTTCACTGCGGAGGACTGAATTGGGATATATGTTCCAAAATTGCAGCGAAAGGATCAGCTTTATACGACTGCCTCCACATAAACTCGCTCAAATATGAGTCCAGGTGCTGACATGCTGTCCCTCTGTGTTTTTTATTATGCCATTTGACCAAACCCCACAATCTTTCAACATTTTGTGTATGTATGCCACTTGTGGGGTTTACGAAGTTGTACGTGTGATTAACACGATGGTGTTCATATCCAGCCTCAACTAACTCTTCGCTCTTATATCCCTTCCAGAAATCGCTGTAGATAGTCAAGCCTTCCTTTACATTTTGCAAAATTTTTTGCATGAGAGTAGACGGACTTCTATCTCTAATGGCTACAATAAAACATTCCTCAGTCTGTCTGCATATGCCACCGAATAGCCATTGCTGTGGTAGGACTCTTCCAGCATTGTTCTTCCATTTTGAGAAAAGGCTTTCGTCGATTTCAACGATTGTGTTGGGACCTCCGATTTTCCACCTTTCATTTCTTAACAATCTCCATGTACAAACTTCACAGAGATAGTTGTTCCAATCAATAACAGTTTTGTTCAAAATATTCAATTCCTTTGCACAAAATGTTATGGATGTTAATTGTTTGGACCAACTGTAAATGAAACATATAGCGGTCATGAAAGTCATTTTGGAGCCAACGAACCACGTGCCGTTTCTCATGGCGATTTGCGATAAACAATCTTTCAAGTTGCATTGCCATTGTTTGACCGAATTGGGTCCCGAATTGTGAACATACTTTTTCATTTCATGCCCATTTTCACACATTTTCCTTTTGGGGAGAAGTCCACGGTCTTGTAAGAAGATGATCGCTTCTTCCTCTGTACTTGGCAAATTAAATAAGGTTGGGCAGGTTGTTGGAGCTTCACCCATCATAAATGCAAATAACGCAAATATCACAAAGTAGAAGAGCTCAAAAAAGTCACTGTGATGCCGTGGACAGCAAAATCACAATAGACAAAAAAATAAAAAAATTTCCCAAATCTCTCTCCGAATTTTAAATCTCGCGGGTAGAAAAAAAAATTGACTCTCTGATGGATTAATCACGCCAGTCACTTGGTTACCATGACAATGTTGTCATGCAAAAAACGTCGATGTCTACTGGAAGGGAATTCGGTAAGTGAAAAACGTCATCGGTTGAATTATACACAAGTACCACATTTTTAAATAATTTCAAATATTTTGATGTCCACTAAAATAACTAAGTAAATTTAATAGTTGCTTGATTGATTTCTGTTTTATGAAAAAGGAAAATTGCTAAGATTGTTCTATTGTGACTTTGGCATTTGATCTATCATGTGTATATATAAATGAAATATATAACTTCTATATATGTGTATAATAATATAAAGAAGGACTCTTATGGCTTTATTGCTCAGCAGTTTATAAGAAGTTCGAACGCCAAAATTGCGAATGCCAGAATCGATCCAGAGACCCAGGAATCTCCCACCCAAGTCAGATGCTCTACCAACTCCGCCATATTGAGCAGGGTATAATTTATTATATGTTTAATTTATTCATAATAATTGTAGTCAACATTCTACATCATACATAAACTCATATGATTTTATTCTTATAGAGTTCGTAAGGGTTCTAGAGTCAGATCTGAGAGTGCCAGAATCGATCCTATGACCTTCCAGTATGTATAATAATAATATAGAATGTCAGTATTTAAAAAAAAAAATTGGACTATATTAATTTTGTATAAAGTCTGATCTAAGTTTAAATTATCATAATTCTTGACGTCAATTTCTTCATCATAAATGTTTTCAAAAATAACTCATTCATAATCTCTATAACCATCTAAACTTGTTTAGACAAAAAGGTATAATATCAATAAAACAGAATATTATTCTTTAAAAAAATTGAACTATGTTTTTTTAAGAGCAAATCAATTTTGTGTTTTGAGAGCATTCAGTAATAAAATATAATTCAATGAAACCTCTGTTATAATTAATAGAATTAAAATTGTAGAAAGCTATCGCAAACTATCTCTGACATTGTTCTTGTGTTATTGAATCGTCATAGTATTTTCTTCTTTAGTTAATCTCATATGCATTCGATCACATAACTTAACCTATGTACACTATTGAATTAAAAGCTGTCACAATTTGCTCTATTCTACGATAAAAATTTGTTCTATTCTATATCAGTCAAATCGTATTTACATTCTTAAAGAAACTTAGATATATTTAAATAAATGTAGAAATTTTCTTTATATTTATTATATTTATTTATGTATAATAATTGCTTCATAGAGATTGTTTTTTTTTTAGATTTAATTATGAAATAGAAATAAATATTTACCATTATTACATAGTACTCTCTTAAATTTGTCCATTAAATTGATCGCTCTTGAATATTATGAATTGGATTAATAATGTCAAAAGTGTCATTAACATCAAAATAGTAAAAGTTAAAACGAATTTTTGGATATATATATATTGAACCATCCTCCTCCGAATAACAATTAACGACAACAACTACTAACTATTACTACTATTATTATTTAACACTTATTTACTATTTACTACCTTCAAAACTCTTAACGCTATAAAACTTACAATTTAAAAATTATTACTTACACTTACGGGAAACAACAAACACCTACCATCGTCAAATAAAATATTACTAATATTTTTTTTTATATTTTGTCCTCCTAAATTTCCTTTTCAGAAAAATGGTTGGTTTTCAGATAAAATGTCAACTATTATCAATAGCGAACTATCAATAACATTCAACACTCGATTACCAAATATACATCGATCAAATAAACACTTTATTATTAATTTTAAAGAAGAAAGAAAATCCCTTAGGTGCCAATTAATTATATTAGAATTAGCATGTTTATCTGATCAGCATAACTTGGTATATGAAATCCCTGCTAGCTCCACGGGTTCCAACCACCCACAAATAGACAAAACGAAAGGTATATCTTAAAACGCTCTAAGCTACTACTATTTTTTTAAAAAACTAAAATAATTTTCCCCGAACCATTCTAAATAATAATTCAATCCTTTAAAACTATTAATACAACATCATACTGAATGCCAAAACATTTATAGATTTAAATTAGCGAATCTTTTCTAAAATACTATTATTAATGATTAGATTTTTTCCTCCTACTCTTATTAAGAAAATAAATATTTATACTTACCCGAGACACACACTTCTTTTTTTAAAGATTAAAATAAGCATTTTAATATATTACTTTAGCAAATAGATTATACACGTTACATCATATTTTATTTTTATCTTTTTTTTTTAAGTTTAAATAAATCAAATCACACATACATACATGCCATTGTTTCAAAAAATTTATTATTTAATAGAAGCTGCTTTTATTTATTTTATCATTGCAAATATTATTTTTTTGAAGTTTAAAGTTTATTCTTTTTTTAAGTTTAATTCAAAAAGTTCAAAGTTCTTTTAATACAGTCTATCTTTATTTTAAGAAGAAATCGGAAATATTGAGATATCAAAGTCAAATAATTACCTAGGTTGTTAAAACACGAAAGAAACAGCATAATGGATTTAGCTCTTAATTCATCGACTACTGGTAAATGATTCCTTCATGGATCCTGTGACTTGTTAAGATTTTTGTGGCTGGTTTGGCATTCCCCACACTCTGCTGTCTGTTTAGTCTATTTCAACATTATTACTTTCCGAACTAAGCGCAGTCTTAAATGCGTAGAGAGTGGGTTTTCGTTCAATTGCAAATACGTTAATTTTAACAATGCAACATTTTTTGAAATATTACTTCAAGAAATATTTATTAAAATGAGAAAGTCAGACCAAGAATGAACAAAAAGTTGAGCTATTTATACTGTTTTAAACAATGGAAAACTTTATTAGCAGCAGCGTTCTTCATCTCGTGAAATAAAATCAGCTTCTGGCGTCTACTTTTTATTAAAAATTGCATACATATATATATATATTTATTTATTTTATTATAAGATAAAATGAAATGTATTTATTATTTTATTAAAATTCATTTAAAGAATAGTAAATCATTTATTTATTATAAGCCTTTTTTCTTCTTTTAAACAAAAAAAATATTTTATTTTAAACAGCTTATTATTTTAAGCAACTTATTATTTTAAACGGCGTTTACAGTTTATTTTATTCAATACAAAATTCCCACTCCGCCCCTGCTCTTTAGTTTTTACATTTTATTCTCTTAATTTTAAACTTTTATATTTTTAAAACATGGGATTCATAATAAATTAATTACATATCAATGTACTTTGGTACAATATATATATATAATAAACAAATAAGAATTAGAATATGTAAAAGCAAACTGTTAATGAAGGCATTACAGTATTAAAATCATGGAATATCATTAAATAATTTGACCAATTCAAATTTATCTGAAACTTAACCATTTACCTATCATATTTATGAGGTTCAGCCATAAAAATCCTCTACTAATTATGGTATCAATAAACATACATCTGATGAATAATCTAGGGAAACAATTCTATTAATTTATGAGTCAGTAATTACATGTATTTGCTAATAGCAGGTAAAAAAAAAACAACCCCTAAACCTGAATTGTAATCTGAAAAAAACTAGGTTTAATATATTCAGAACTCAAACTTCATTTTATGTATAAAATTAGAAAGTGGAAACCCAAGCCATTATGTTTTAGAGTTTTTAATTAATTTGTGATGAATTTGAAAATATGATGTATTACTAAGCAATTAACAGTTTGCCTTTATTGCCATGTTTATTAAACTAATTAATAAAAATACAAACATTTTTGATATTTATCACATATATTAATGATCATATATCAGAGCATATAAATCAACTTCTGTTTTAAAGCATTTTTATTCTGGATATTTTATAATAACCGTTGTAATAAAAAATATCAATAATTCGTTGACTTTTTAAAAGTGTTTGAAAAAAATAGCAAATTTCAATGACATTTTTGCCATGAAATTAGTTTTGCAGTATTGGTTTGAAACTACCAGAAAATTGATCTGTTAACGAATTTCAGGTAAACTTTGTAAACAATATATTAATATTGAACATTATTTAATCCTTATTCAAATTTTTATTTTCAGTAGTCTATAAATGTATGTTTTCTTCCATAATTTTCCAGTTTTGTTTATCCTTTCCAAGATAACTCAACAAATGTAAATTAACTTTATTTCATTTTTCATATATATTCTTCCTGTATTCTAGGGTGGCTTTTCTTTGAGCTTATATATTGTATAGATATCAAAGGCTTTTAGTCTCTGGTATTATTCATTCACAATTGTAACTATTTTTATAACTTTTATTATAAAATTTCTCTTTAATTCAGATTTTTGTGTGGTTGACCTTTATTAGAAAATGTTGTGCTTTTAGATATTTCTTAATAACTTTTTATATTGTGTTATATTTTTTCACATGTCATTATTCTTATTGCCTAATTTTTGATATGATCCATACCCTAAACGGATAATGCATCTATTTTTTCCTTTTCTAGATTATTTCTACTGTTTATGTTAATGCTATAGTTCAAATCATTTTTTTTTCCTTTGGAACTATAAAGATTTGTAATAATATTCATAGTAAAATAAAAAAACTGTTTAATTTATCTATGATTTGTGTGTGACAATTGTATTATCTTCAACCGTAGCTGAATAATTCGAGACTACTCGTTAGTCCCTATTTATTAGACTCTTTGCAACCTCTAAATATTACTTTCACTCTTATTGACTACATAATAAGTTAAATATTTAAGATAGTTTTTATCTAAATGCATTCTATTGAAGGTATAAGATAGGATTGACATAATTTTAAATTTTATTTAATTGATGAAGACAGATATATTCTAAGTATTAATTTTAACGTATGCTCTCTATTGAAATTTTCGACGATCAGTTAAGCGCCAATGTCTGATAAAAAAGTTATCTCATTTTTACTGGACATATATATATATATTGTAAAGATTGATGAGTGCCAAGAGAAGGTCTTGTCTAACTACAGTCGAACCTATGGTCTTTTTATAGGATGCTGGAGATGACACGATGAAGTACATGACTCATAATTACACATCTATCTTCAATAAACTAATCTAAGACTTATCTAACAAGTCTACATGCCATTTAAGTCAGTTCATCTAACATCTCACCATTCTGTTTTGGATCCATTGCCTCAGTATTCGAACTCAGGAAGAATTCACGTTCAACACTCTTGACAGGGATGTACCTATGCAGACCAACAATCAATAACTGAATTAGCTTATCTTATTTATTAGTAGGGAATAACCTTGATTTAACATTTATCTCTTATGCTCATCAAACAATAATGTGTGTGTGTACATGTGTAAAATATTGGTTATAGGATTGGATGTAAATGCTGGATCAACAAACTAGAGAGACCTTGTCAATTAAGCAAAACTTTGTAACATTTATTTACAAAACAATCTATATAAAAACATAGAAAAAAATTGTCAATCAATGTACAAAAAGTTCAATAATATGTACAAGTGAAAAGAGAATTATTTGAATATATTCTTCTATACATTCAAATTCTATGTCTTTGATGAGTATCTATTATATTGTTACTTAAGCAAATTAAAATTACTTATTCCGTATTTCCCATGATAAATACATATAATTTAAACATTTATATGCCCAAAAGTAACTATCACTTTATTATAATAAAATGAGATTTTTAACTAACTTAATTAGTAATTTAAGTGCAACTTCAGATGCAGCATGGGATTCTAGGTGTGGAAATTGGTTGATCTAAAATAATCGCCTTGCATGTATGTACATAATAAAAAAACAATACACGATATAATAGAAAAGTAAATAGTAAAGAATATTAACCAAAAGGATTAGTCATTTATTCATTGGAAATATGTAAGAATACTATTAGTAAAACATATAACACATAATATAAATGGTCATGTCATGGTGTGACATTGGATATTTTAGTGAATTTAAAAGAGAAAAATTCTTATTATTTAAATACTCAGTTTAACCACACAATTTCACAGTCATGGACAAAAAAGATCAAGCATCATTTAAGTACCTAAAATTTTATTAAAAATGAAAAAAAAAAAACAAGACTTTTCAACCTTCCCTCCCTGCTATCTCCAATTTTCTTACATTGGACTGTTCCAAACTGTTAAATTAGACCATTAGTACTTCCGAAATATAAGACTGAAATAATAAAATAAAAAGACATATCTATACAAAAGAAAAAAAAATCATAATATTTACAACATTTCATGAATTGATAAGATGATCAAGCGCAATTCTTCATCAGAGTCCTTCTTCCATAATAGTTCTTACAATTTATGCATTTTTTATTATAAATGTTGATGACTTCTTATTGATTCTGAACATATTTATATTGGCAGTGGGTGGTTTTGTTTTATTCCTCACATAGATTTCTATCATGCATGGATCCAGTTTATCGATGACATTTGAAATATAAAATCAAGGGGGTTCTGGGGGCCTATGAGACCAGTCATAATCACAGATGGAGGTAGAACGACTGTTACTACCAATAAAGAAATCCACGAGCCTTCTAAATATGCTTCTGAATGGGAGTGAAATGATACATTGAACATAAATATCCAGTGATTTCCATGACTTTAAAAGAGAGTATTTGGCATCATTACATTATAACCCCTATCACTTGTGGAACAAAGTAACATTTATATTTCAAATCACTTAAGAATGATGATTCACTCCCAAGGCCCACATTTACAAGTTATTTACTTGCAAGCCCTCAAATAACCAAATATTGGTTTGTCAAGCATAGATAACTCAAATATAAACCAATTAATAATAAGAAAAGAGAGGAAATTATTTTTTTTTCTTATTTCTATTGCCAAGTTGAGATATCTGTCTGCACTAAATTATAGTATGCCCGCATTAATAAGTAATCATGAAGATAGAATGTACCTCTATGGTCATGGCAATTTATTTAAATATGATATAATAAAAGAGGAGCATAATAATATAAAATGGGAATGCATCCAACAAATAAATTATTGACAAATAAAGACAGATAATTCCCAAGCTAGCAGCTTTATGAATATCAAATGAATTTATTGTAATTATACTATTTTAATGATTTTGTGCATTTTGGCAAAGACTACGGATGCTAATATTTAATAAAGCTAATGTTCTAGATCAGAAATTATTTAGGCATGAAATTAATTACATAAATAAATAGATAATAATAAATGGATACCCAAGTTAAAAGAGAAAGATCTGATATTAATGAAATATTTAATAGAGTTACGGATTCTTAATTATTTTAGTTTCAACAGAGTTTATCTAATAAGAAAATTATATATAAATATACAGATTTGGGATATGATCTATAGCTTTAAAGTTAAAAAAGTCAGAGTTTTAGAGATTTTGGGTACCGGTTGTCTTTGAATTCAGATTAAGGTGCACATTTCCAAATAATCATTTCTGGCCCATTGAATATTAAGCAGCACATTTTCTTTGTTAGTTCTTTTCATATTATTAGAAGCATTTTGATCAGGCAGCAGCATATGAATTTAGCAATAATTCAGTTTATTTTCTAGCAAGTCAGGGATCCAGCACATTTCCATCCTCCAGAGGCATACAGCATGCATAGTCCTTAAACATGGAAAAATATAACATGAACAGCATAATTTAATAATACTGGTATTTCAGTGAGCTAACAAAATAAACCAAGGAAAAAGAGCCAACAAATATAAGTTCTGACATTCTATACTATTTTCCTTTCCCTATCTTACAGATCCATCTAACATTACATAATTATTTCCTTTGAGGTCCACCAAGAAATACCTGCAGGTAATTTAATGTATTAGAAGCACATGTGCAATTTGTAATTTCAATCCGAGAATATTGCTTAATACTTTCCGTATTTTACTCTGATCTGATTATAATGCATACATGTCTTAAAAACTAATTAAAAAGCTTTTAGGGATTTCTCAGTATTCTATTGTCTCTCCCCACCGACTATGACTTTGCAATTTTATTCAAGCAGGGGAATTTCTATTTTCATAAATTTATACATTTAAAAGTTGAAAACAGATTTTAGAATTTACAAATTAAAACATTATAAATAAAATTGATCTAAATAATTATTAACGTGAAGAAATATTAAATATTATAAATTTAAATAAATTATTTAAAGTGTGTTACTAATCTAATATTTATCTGAAATTGGAGTGTGTGTTTACACACGGCATATTTAACAAGCGTTTATATATATATAATATTACAAATCGATGTCTGCATTTCTTCAAAATAATATACGTAAATTTAAAAATAAATATCAAAAAATACAGTACTCAAAAATTTTTAAAATATAACTGTAACCGACACTTAGAAGCGCTTCTAAGAGACAGTTATAGATATATTTTTATAAACTTTTGAGTACTATATATATATAGTACCATTACATTCACACAGTCCAATCTTGAGGGTTTAAATTTAGGTGGGATGGAGGAGTGTGTAGAAGACAGTAGAGCAAAAGTATACTGAGGTGAAACTAAGATTTAAACTTGAATCTTACTCTTTCAATACAAACAGATAACATAATAAGAGATAAGAACTAGTGGTTGTAAAATCTTTGGGAATATATGGGTGGATAATAGAAGGTGTTAATTCTAGGTTGTAAGAGAACAGGTGACAGAGCAAAACAAAGAAAAGAATGAATAAAGCAGGAAATAAGGAATATAAATATTTTTTTGATTTATAAGTAAAGACTATAAACCTTTTTGATTTATAAACAAGAATAGTAAAAAAAATTAATATGGAGCAGCATAAAAAATAATCACAATGGATGAAGGCTGATGAGTGCAAATTATGATAGTACGGTTTAGAGAAATGAAACAGGAAAAGTATCAGAAATTAGATGAGCAATTTCAAAGATTAGACAGTAAAATAGATCAACAGTTTCAAAGATTAAATAGTAAAATAGATGATTTAAATAAAAGAAATAGATAGTAAAGCAGATAGAGAGATAAAAGTATTTAGCAAAGCTCTGCAAGGTGGATTCAGATCCCTTAACAACAGAACAGAAAACATGGGAATAAATTTAAAAAACAAACTGACAGTAAGTCAAAACAGATGGGATACAATTTTCAATACTGTAGAAGAAAAGTTAAAAGTAAAAAACAGGGGTATGTGACTATAGCCAAGCAGTATGAAAATAATGAATTATTTCAGAATAGTTTTAGTAGGATATTTGCAATGAAATCAATATCTTAAAGTTAGAAGTAGCTCTATTCCAAAATCAGATAAAAGTAAGATATGAAGACCTGAGAAAAAGGCAAGGCAAGTCAAATTAGGAATTGAATAAAGTGCCAGAAAAAATACAGAATATGATCTGTCAACCGACCAAAATCTCCATAGAAGAAATGGAGAATATCCTGCAGAATGTACTAAAAGTGAAAGTAAATAACCAGAAGAGTCAAATAGACTTTAGTGACACACCACAGAATCAAAAAAGTCTTATAATAGAAAATGTTAAAAAATACCTACAGTGTGAAGAAAAGGACCTATATCATAAAATTTTAGCTATGATGAAAGTAATGGCAAGGCAATTCTTTAATTTTAACAACTTTTTTTGTTGGGAGAGGATGCAAATGTAGGAATAGAATCCCATTCCCACATCCATATATTATTAGATCAAAGAAAAAAATATATACCTTTGTGTGTATGCATATTATAAGTACTAATAGTTAAGATGTATTAGTGAGTATTACTGAAAAAAATAAATATTATTAGAGATAATTAGGTGCATTTGACTCTTATAATAAATAAAGCAGTTTCATCATATAGCTTATTTTTCTTTAAAATAAAACAGGCAAATGGGTCATATTTATAGGTCAACAGATTGCTAGCCTGAAAATCACATGTGTTTTTCTTGTATCTGAAAGGAAAGTGTGAATGTATAAACAAAGACACAGACAATCTTTTTAATTACACATAAATTTTGATTTTTTATTCTTTTTTTCTATTGTTGTCTGAATTTTAAATTATAAAAAAGGAAAAAAATGTTTTGATAAATAGATAGAGCAATTAATTTTCTTTTTTATTTGACCATTAAATGTCTAGTTTTGAATTCTGTTGTTTTATAAAATAAGAGTGATCTTTCTGAGCAACCATCTTTGGAGTGACAGATGAATGAACATGAACCTGGAAAGCTAGGGAGGTCACAGAAAGCTGGGATGTATAAAAATCTGTGTGAGAAAATGAGAGGGGGATCAGTCATCAGAGTGAGTCAGTCTCTTTCAAGTTCTAAGGAGCATTGTCGATTTTTTTTTCAAGTTCTATCACTGAGAAAAAATGTGAAAGCAAAAGTGTTAAAATATTGCCTTAAATAGTACAGAAGATTTGCTGATATATGAACACTATAGCAGTTAAGTTATTCTGGAGGGATTGATAAAGATTGAGTCCCTAAAAAAATCTGATAATAAAATGGTATTATAAGGAAAGTGCACAAATTGAAAAGAAAAAAAAGAATTCAGTGTTTATATATATTGTTATCTATAAGAAAAAAAAGATGCAGTGTTAACTTGATATTTTTCCCCATGTCCTCTGCTATCATGATTTGATTGGTTTGTCTGTACACTCATATATATTTCTTTAAGACCCAAGGAATGGCTGCATTTCAAGTCAACCAATACAAGATCACATACTGTCTTAGAAATTTCTTTTTATATCATGGCCTATTAAAGGATCACCATCTTTAAAGAGAGGCAGATGAAGAAAGAAGAGAAGAAAAAAGATGTATATAGTCCACACATGAAGCCTCAACTAATCTATTAATCATTTTTAATGTTTTTGGTGTTCCTCAAAAGTGCCACAAATGGCTTTGAAATGGTAAAAACAAAGAAAACATTACAATGCCAGTGATATGTCACCTCAGTCCAAAACTATGGAGAAGAGATCAGTCTATTGTTTGAATTTGGACATTAATAACAACTGAAAATGGATTGGTAACTTTAAAATTTTATTAGTCATTTCATTTTACTTATTAAAATTAATATCTGACACATTTTCTATAGGTCAAACATCATTTTTTAAATACAAAAACATTAAAAGTTTGTTATTTATTTTATGTTATTAATTATCATTATTATGCATAACAACATTGCAAATACATTTTGAAATTAATAGACTTAGAGTTTTTTATCTTTGAATATTATTTTTTATTGTAATTTAATATGTTTTTCTTATTGTCATTTGTTGGGTTAATTAACAGTACTTGAGCAACATGTCAATATACATTATATAATGGTTTTCATTTATTTGCATATTTAAATTTGATATGAATGTTGCTTTGCTCAAGATTTAAATAATTTTTGTTTATATATGTGATTTATTGATAAATGTATAATATGAAGAGAAACATTTTAACATAATATACATGCTAACATATTACGAGTGTGTGTGTGGGGTGACTGCTTATACATGCATAATTCAATTAACACAAATCAAAAGACTAAAATATTATTGCTTAATAGTTATTTTTATGAGAGCAAATTAATAAGCGTATAGCATCACATATATTAAGGGAACACACACATACTGTGTGAATGACTTTTGGAATTGCATTTATAACATGTATGATAAAGCTCGGAAAGTTATTGAATGAGCATTACAAGAAATGTTTATTTTTTTTCGTTGTTTTTTTTTTAATGTTTAATTTTAAACCAGCTTCTTTTAAATGGGTAGGAACATGCACATATATTTAATCTTCCTATTTCGTTACACATGCAGTATTTGATATTTTGTTTTAATTATGTATTAACTAATGGCTGTAATAATTGCAGTCCATTGGATAATTATAAATTTATTTGTAAAAAGAAAGAATCTTAATAAATATAATTATATAAAATTTGCCGTTTGAGTCATTATTAGTAGTATTGTTATTTTTTAATTTTATCATTTAATTATAATCATTCACCATCACTAATGAATGTTAAGGGTTGGATCATCGTTTAGATATAATGGTGTTTCAGCTAAATAACTATAAATTTATAAGAATCTAAATCTTATATTATGAGATTAGTTATGACCACAATCAACCCTTAATGATTAAGTCACATTTTGAATATAATAATGTTTTAAGTAAGTAATAATCGATTTACAAAAAGCTAAATTAGTTGTTGAGATTTAATTACAAAAGCTGTGGTTGGGACCATTATCATCATCGTCATCGTTATATTATTATTGATAAATAAATTAAATGAATAGTAATTAATAGCCATATATAAATAATGGTCCTCACTATGTTTGGTTGTGAGCCATTAGCAAGAGCATCTATGCATCTTTAAATCTATGTAATTAGAGCTGAGCTGGTAATACCTGTAAAATTATTAAATGAGAACATATGGTATTGGGATCTTGTAGTTTTATTGAAGCAGTTAAAATATAAGGATGTTGTTTTCAACTCATCTAAGTGCATGTGTTGTAAGGAATGTACAAAATGGGTTTGAACCAGATATACAATGAACAAAGAAAATATATCTTTATTTAGGTTTAGACAACCTAGTGGTGGCCAGGTAAAACACATGTACATAGGTAAACTGAATAAAACGGTTTGATTTCCTTTTTCAACTTGATGATATTTAATTTTTTTTTATATATTTTTAAGTAGCTACAAATAGCCCAATATGTGCATGTTTTATATAAATGGAAAGAAGAAATCAGATTTACTTTTTGAAATAATATATTATTGGAGATAAGTGTTATTCACCCCATTGATTTCACAATCATTTTTATTCAGTTGCTATAACTAATATTTATTTATATAGTTACAATGACTAGTATATTTTATCAATTACAATGACTTTCCAACATTGCAAATACTCTAGATCTTAAGAGAATTATGCCAGTGATTACTATGATTTCTTAGTTCATTATTTTTATTTGTTTTGAAATAGGATATTTTATTGTCTTATGATTGTAATAACTATATCATATTCTTATAGTTACAATATATATATATATATAAAGTACTCAAAAGTCTATAAAATATATCTGTAACCGTCACTTAGAAGCGCTTTCAACTATCTTGTAGTTTTTATCAACTAATACTTTTAAAATGTCAACTTTCCCATAATTCCATGATGTCAACTTTCCCATAATTCCGTGATCTTAACGTTTGCTGCTTGCCTATTAATTAAATTTTGTTTGTATTTATATATTACCATCACTTCTTTAATTTTTTTTTATTATTATTTCTTTCAGTTTCCAATATTTTTACGTTACTATAATTAAAATCAAAACCATATATACATGATTTATTATGGTCATAAAAGACAGAAGCTGATAAATTATCTTTATTTTTATAATTTTTTTTTGTATTTTGAACCATTTTAATAATAACAAATGCTCTTTTGTTCTTTTTTCCAATATATATATATATATAATGTTTCATGATTATATGATGTAAATAAAGCAGTTTTTTGATTAACACATATGTTATTTTGAATGTGTGATTTCTCTGTGGGCATCCAGATTGTTCTCTGTAGAATTATTTGGATAATACTAAAAGCCACTATGACAGTTCCTATATTATACTTTATTTTGTATATATTGCAATGGTAATCAGTTTTTTGACAATTCCAGGTTGCCAAAGCATGATGATGATCAGCACTGATATCATGATCTCAGCTTTTTATATGTTTATTATTTTAGATATTTTAACATTTAAATATATGCATGCATAAAAAATATTGATGACTGTTTTTATAATATTCATTAAGTTTGAATTTGCTAAATGATGATTAAGCAATGATTTTATAATATAACTCTTTAACATTCATTTATAAAGGATAATTGTTGCATCTTTTTGACTACTGGTGTTGATGCCATATGATTACTTATCTCTTGGTCATTTACTTTAATGCTAATCTTTTGCTCAATTCTCTTGTCATTAAAATAACAATGATGGTTTGATGAGGCTGGTGATTTCCATCATACCATGCATATTTCTGTTATATATATATATATATATATGTGTGTGTGTGTGTGCGTGCGTGTGTGTGTTTCTTAAAAATAATATATGTAAACTTCTAATAAATATTAGAAAATAGAGTAATTAACATTTTTAAAAAAACTAAAAATATAAACTACACTTAGGAGCACTTTTAACTATTCTTGCAGTCTTTGTCAATTAATACTTTGAAAGGTCAACATGCCCATAATTCCATGATCTTAATGTTTGTTGCCTGCCTATTGATTATGTCTTGTTTGTATTATATATTAAATATTCATCAGATTAAATAAAAAATATTGAAATATATTCTTATGAATTGTTAAATGTTGTATGTAATTATGATCTTATTTATTATACTATTAAAAATTTTAATTTGAAATATAAATACAAAAATAACAGTAAGATTAATAATGATGTTAATTCTTCTGATAATAAAATTTGGATATCAATACCATATATTGTGAATCAACAGGCAAGTTTTATGAATACAAAAAATTATAATGGTATATGTTACATTGCATTTTATGCACCACCTACATTAAATAAATTAATAAATAACTGTAAAGATAAAACCTTATTTACACATAAAAAATGTATCATTTATAAATGGATGTATAGGTGTGGTAGTGAATAGATAGGTGAGTCAAGATGCACATTGAAAAAAAGAACAAAAGAGAACTTGTTATTAAAAACAATTCAAAATATGAAACAAAATGTTAAAGATAATGATAATTTATCAGCTTCTGTTTTTATGACCATAATAAATCTTGTACATGTGGTTTTGATTTCAATTATAATAAAGTAAAAATATTGCAAACTGAAAAAAAATAATAATAAAATAGAAATCAAGGAAGCTAGGTTAATATATAAATGCAAGCAAGACTTAGTCAATAGGCAGGCAGCAAACATTAAGATCACAGAATTATGGGAAATTTGATCTTTCAAAATATTAGTTGACAAAGACTACAACGATAGTTGGAAGCGCTCCTAAGTGACGAGTGAGTATATATTTTTTGTTCTTTTTAACAAATTTTAATTACTTTATTTTCTAATATTTATGTATAAGTTTTATATATATATATATATATATATATATATATATATATATACACACACCCAAGACTTTTGTATAGCAATGTCATCCTATATATGACTTGCTTTATTGATTATATATATATTCTTTAGTTATTTTTAAATATATATATATATATATGCTTGTAATGTTGATCATGTGTGGAAATAATCACACATTAAATAATTATGTAACTGCTTATATATTAAAAATAAATACAGAGAAAAAAAAGTGAATCATATTTATAGAAATCAATTTTTTTCTGGTACATTTGCTTTTTGAAATGGAACAACAATGTGCCTGGTACCTATTATTTCTGCTCAATTTTATTTTATTACAAATATTGCTTATATAAAGCTTTTTTGTATGAAATTGTTTTAAGTGCTATTACAAGAATCCTATAAATAAAGATAGGTAAGTGTAATTAATTAGATAGAAAATTGTAGTTTTAAATTAGGTACATTTTTAGGAAATGATAGTCTGACTAGGGTTGTGCTTAAAGCTGCATTAAATGATTTCGTGTGAAATGGTCTAACAAGATGGCATTAAAATAAAAATCATGGGAAAAGAAAATGTGTAACCATTATAAGACATAGTTGAGCCTCTAAAAGAAGATTACAGAACATCTTATTTTAAAGATAAAAATTGTCAGAGTTTATTAAAAACTTTATATATTTAGGAGAAAGTAATATGCTATTAATAAATATAAGATTCGAAATGGTGTTAAGACTTAAATTAAATTACAGATAATATAAATATATTTTAATTAAATGACTATTGATACATTAAAAATAATAACTGAGTGATTAAATGTGTACTTTGATCCATCCATTGCACCAGCAAGGTCAGTTGAAAGTACATCAAAGGATTATGGATCTTTCCTTTTACTAAGCAATAAACTAAGGAAATATTGGGTCATTGTTTTGTCAGATATTAAATAAGCGTACAACGAATTACTAACTGAGAAACAAATATCAGAAAAATGTAGAAGTTATTTGAGAAAAAAATAAATTTAAAAAAACTGAAATATGAAAAAATATTTTCCATTGTAAAAAATCAAAAATTCTTGTACATTTACTACAAAGTATCACAGACATTGTAAATGAAAAAAACAAACAAACATGCAAACGTAAATAATCCAGAAAAAAAAAAAAACAGTTTAGGTGTAAATAATAAAGTTAAGAAAAATAAAATGTAACGGTTAAAAAAACTTAAAGTCATTTGTATAATAGACAAAATATTGTTGACTGCAAAAAGATAAAACAAAAAACAAAACAAGCGCAATAATAAAATAATGAAAGTTGTTTTAAAAACAGCAGAGATTTCAATCCCTTTTTTTATATTTATCTAAACTGTTTTTCTAGCTATACTAAAGTTAATGTCCATCGATTTACGAGTGAAATATGAACTACAATTTACATACTGAGTATTAATGTTGAAAAGAAATGGAGAAATAAATAATGAAAAAGCATATAAAATATGTAGATTGACTGAAAACTCCTAAATAAGCTAACTCATATAAAATGCAGATTACTTTTAAAAATATGATTTTGGTGAAATATATATAAAATAAAAAAAATATTAAAATGTTTTAATTTTTATTTTATTTTAATAAATATATTTTTTAGAATGAAAACTGCTATAATTTTTTTGTATTATTATCCTTATTGCTGTTTTTTTTTATTTGCAAAGTTGATTTCTTGGTAAAATTATTTTCATTATTTTCACATGCAATATTTATATAAAACATAAAGGTTTAATAAAAATGTTTTTGGTTTTTTTTTTTTTTGGTTTTATTCTTAAACTTACAATTGAAGTAAAATTATAAAAAAAAAAAATACGAAACGCTTTATGAATTTTCCAAATCAAATCATTTAGAGTTAAAGATTATTTTTGACATAATGTTTTGATTATTGATGGGCTTCATTTTTGATTAAACAAGTAATTAAAAAATAAATGAAATTTAAGCATCGAAATGGAATCATAGTTTCTTAAGACGTTTAGACAGTATATGTTATCTTAATTTAAGTTTATAGAAGAAAACAAAATTGAATGCAAATGTTTATAAACATCCCTTTTTATATATTTTTATTACTCGTAAATAAAAAGTCTTTAAAGTATTTTTATTTAAGGATAACATAATATCAAAATATCAAAGTGATCAGCTATCAAACATTGAAATATGTGTGGCTTATTTATTAAATATTGGATAGAAAAGAAACAAAAAATAAGTGTGTGAAATAATATTGTGTATGAATAAAAAAGGAAAAAAAAGTCAAGCGTTGGTGGTCGAGTGGTCAGCACAACTTCCTTACAAGCAGTTGTCCCTGGTTAGCGGGTTCGCTTCCCGGCCGTTGCTATGACACATGAAAAAAGAGGAAAAATTATGAAGCAAACAAATGAATTTTTGGTATTTAGTATAAATCAAAGAATGTCTAGAATGATTTCATCTATAGTTTCTTCATATTTCTTGGATTTACAATAAGTGCTCGTCCATTGAACTGGTAGATTGCAAAATACATATTTGAACTCAAAATAATGTATTGCTATTATAAATTTGAAAATTAAAATTTTATTTCAAATCGCTCAGCAATATAGAATTAATAATGCTAGAAATGCTTATATGCCTAAAAAATTAGTGAAATGCTTCTTTTATGGATTAAAACAAAAATGCAATAGAAATTCTGTATCCATAGTTTCAAAATCAGTTGCCTGTTGTATGAGTCATAACAAAAAACTCTCTTATAAGAGAATGAGACTAAACTCAAGAAGTACAGTTGGTAGTTATTATAATAAAACAGGCAGTCATGACATCAAAAGGAAAAGCAATGAAATATGTTATTTAATTTTTTTGGGAACATAGGTATATATTTCAGGTAGTCGTTATTATTAATCTTTCACCAAAATAAAATATTAATCAAAATTAATACATGACCAGATATGCAGGACTGTTTACTTCTTTGTTAAAAATGAATTTTATTTTATTTTATTAGTACTTTTGCTAAAATATGTTTTTTTTTTTTGTTTTTTTTTTTTAGGATTTTCTGATATTTAAGTTGACATTTTCTTTATGTAAGTATAAAATATTGTCATTTTAAAGGTATATAAGTTTAAAGTATTTTTAAATTTCAAAACAATGTTTATTTATTTTTGCAGGCTTTTAATAAAGTATAAAACTTGTAACCAAAATATATTGATTTTAGGTCTGAATAGTTTTTGAAAAATTGGGGAAACATTTAAGTGTTATTCAATGACTTAAATAAAAATTGAGGTTAGTTTATAACTATCAATAGTTTAGACACATTATCAACATAGCTGGAAACCTAACAAATAAAATTAATTAAAACAGGCAAAACTCTCCATACAATATTGCCACTCAGTGCAAGCCAGAGTAATCAATGAATGCCAAAAGGCCTGTCCATAAAATCCCCATCTAGTGCCTACTCATACAATATCACCAGACCATTTTGTGGCCTTCAAGTGGTGATCATGTGATATTTATTGAAATAAAATTAATCGTGTAAGTAAATTTATATAATGTCAGTTTAGTAGAAATAATTTAATAATAAAAATAAATATGCCTAAGTATTAAAAAAAAACTCTTTACTAAATTTATTACTTATTACTATTTATTTACTTTAAATTTTTAGGACAAAACTAAATTCATTATAACAGACCACACAGTAAAATCCAAAACTAGTAGGCACTATGATTTTCATGAATGGATCAGAAAGAAAATACATATTTAAGATAACACATAGTTATAATTGTCATTCAAAATATACAAGGCTGAAATGGATATCAGTTGGCCAAGTCATTAGAAAAATACTTCCAATAGCTAATCCATTGAAGTTTTAAACTAAATTTTAAATCATTGTGTCAGATTAGAAATATAAGAATGCTCTCTTGAGTGATGTAAAGAAAAAGTGCTACAATGAATTAAAAATGATTGGATTAAACTTCAAAGACAGTTTCAATCAACAAATGACTAAAAATGGTTGAAATTGGTTGATTATTACAACGAAAATTGACATTATAATTCAGGTTTTTATTAAATGAAAAGAAAGTTTTGTAACTGAGGTTGTATACTTTAATTAGTTAACATTGAATATTGTTTAAATGCTCTGTCTGGTTTAATGTTGTGGTAGTGTGGCAGATTTATCCATAGATACAACCAACACATATCACTTCAAAATTAATTATTTTTAATTTTTGCTTATGCAGATAATATTGAATAAATAAAGTGTCAAGTGAAATTTACAAAGTATATTTTAAATAATAATTGAACTGCCTTCTAGCTGCTATGATCAATAACCTTTTACAGTAAGACAATGGACCAGTTTTTATTGTATTTTAGATTTTTTTAATATAGAATTGATATTAATATCATTTCTTTGTTCTCTGTCTGTTATTGTTCTGGGTAACTATAAATAAAAATTTCAAAAATAGGTTAAGAAGTTTCCATTTTCTTACAGTAAATTTACTAAAGATGAAAGCTAAATGACAGTTCAATTTTTATTCAAAAAAGACTTGGTAAATTTCATATTTATACTACTAGATAAAATTACTGATTAGAAATTTCTTTCTTTGTCATATTTTGTAATAGTGTGTTTTTTTATTGTTTTGCTTTAGACAATGCATATTGCGGCAATAATCTCGCTATTTTCTCTATTTCATTTTGCTGTTCCTAATACTGAAGATGGTTTTAAATTTTGTGATTTTCAAAACCCAGAAATAAAAAAAGTGCGTGAAGATTTTTTTAAACAATTGTGTAAAGATCCCATGTTTTTAAAATGTCAAACATCAAATACTGAGAAAGGGGAAGAATATATAAAGACTGGAAAGTTTACTGCGGATGAAATACAATTGATGACAGAATGCCTTGACCACCTTACAAAAAAATACAAATGTGAAAATTAAAACACAAATAAATATATATGTAAAAATCTTTAAGTGATTGCTATTTTTAAATATAGTTAAAATAAATATTAAACTATCTTGTAATCAGATTTTATCCTTAGAATACAAATTATAATATATTTTTGACAAAACCCTTACCCTTTTTTTTTTAAATTAATTGGGCTGTGAACATATTTGCTATAAAAACATAAGGCCATCTTTAAATAGTGAAACAGGAAATAAATGTTCCTATGACAATCCAACAACCTTTCATAGAGAAATGATTAAAAAGAAGACTAAATTCAATGGTGATAGTAGTAGAATATTTGAGCTATTTTTGACATAATTTATAATAAAAAAATATTTATTGATCAATATCAAAAATATACCTAGGTTATTTATGGGCAGATAATTAAAGAATTATAAGTTTGTTTGCCAAATTCCTTAAAACTGAAAACCTACAAAAATATCATGTCACCAAAATGTGTCTCACTGATATATATATATATATATATATATATATATATATATATAATGTTTTCGGATTATATAATGTAAATAAAATAGTTTTTGGGTTAAACCATGTGTTAGTTTTGATTATTTCCTAATGTTTTGACGAAATAGCACCTACTGTTGTCAAGGTTAACTTTTCAAATAAAAACTGTTAGATCTCAAATAAAAACGAGATTGAGTGTGAGGTAAAGAATGATATTGGGTTGAAGTACTTGAGTATTCACAACATGTGGATTAACAAAATATTTATTTGTGTCAGTTTAACTGTTAATTATTTTCAAGTTTATATTAGAAGAAAGACATGCAATAAGTGTTTTTTTTGTAAGGCTGGAATACGTTGTGCTTCATCAGCTCTATTTAAACCAGTTGGTACAATATGTTTAAATAGAGCTGATGAAGCACAAAGTATTCCAGCCTATGGAGACCACTTATTTTATCTTTTTTTGTTTTAATATAAACATGAAAACAATTGTTGGTGAAACTGAACAAAATATTCATTTTGTTAATCTACATATTCTGAATGCTCAACTACTTCACACTTAATCTCATTCTTTATTGCACACTCAATCTCTTTATCTAACGGTTTTTCTTTGACAAGTTAACCTTGATAATGGCGGATGCTATTTCGTTGTCGAAATGTTGGGAATTAATCAAAACTAACATTTGGTTTAATCCAATAAACTATTATTTATATATATCACATGAAATTATATAACTTAATCTTTATTATAAATCATCACTCACATAAAAATAAATATAGCTATGTTATCCCCAAGAAAAAAAATAAAATGACAAAATAATAATAATAATAATAATAATAATAATAATAATAATAATAATAATAATAATAATAATAATATTATTATTATTATTATTATTATTATTATTATTATTATTATTATTATTATTATTATTATTATTATTGTTGTTGTTGTTGTTGTTGTTATTACTATTACTACTACTACTACTGCTAATAATAATAATAGTAATAATAATTATAATCTACAAATGTATTTTGCAGATAACAATACAAATGTATTGTAAAATAAGAGTATCCATATATGAAGCATAATGATCTATTGATGAATTTGATTTTTATTTTTTTTTAATAATAAACTTTCCTGTCTTAAAGATTTCAATATTTTATTTGTTATAAATATTCATTTTATTCTATTATCAATAATATTTTCACAATATAAGCAATCAATCTTGTACTTTTTTAAATTTATTTGAGATAATATTTAAAACGTGAACACTGTCCGCCTCTCCCATGAATGCTCTTATTCACTATCAAAAATCTCTTTTAGGAAGCTTTCTATTGGCCATTCACTCAACAAATATATGAATTTGCAATGGCGACTCTGTAGCATCTCACCCTGTAATCTGATATACATATTGAATGGTCTTGTAACGTTATTCTTATAATATTACAATTTGTGTGCCATCTTAAACGAGTGCTTCTAATGCTTTTATGTTAGGAAATAGGGTTCAAGCTTTGCTTCCATACAATAAATTACATAATGGCTCTATGTCTTTAGCTTAATGGCAGTAATTATATTAAGTAATAAAATAATACATCTTTTAATTTGTTCAGAACAACAGAGTACATTAAAATCTTCTTTGAACCTTATCATCGAATATCACTTTTCTAATTAAAAAGTTTTAATTATATAAAATAGCGATATTTTCAAGTTAGATAAATTCCTGCAAAACAGTTGCTGACTTTTTTCCATATTGACTGATAAAACAGTTGAGTTTTATTTGAAAATTTAACTATTTTATCACAGTTTTTACACTTCTGTATCTCAACTTGTAAAGTAGCAAAGATAGCACTGTAATCAGAATTCTGCAAATTTAGAAACTAAAAAAAATGTTCTTTATTTTGCTTATAATAGAATAATAGATTCATATTGAAAATTTCATCATTAAATTTGTATTGCACTTAATTCTTGATTCATAAAGCCATCTATAAACTATTGCAACAATCATTGTCGTAAACATCGGAGAAAGTTTGTTGAATATCATTTTTTGTCAAATCTTTATTGTTGTAATAACATTTTCTTTTATTCAATTATGCAGAGTCTGCAAGTACAAAGCATTTTGATGATCAACTAACTAATTTCAAACAGTATCATAAAACCTATTCAATAAATTAAATCAAATCATTTAAATCAATACACAATTTACACATTTTACATCACTTTTTTTATATTTGCTTGTCAACAAAAACATATCTGTACTATTTATTGATTCTTTACTACTATGATAACGTTCTGGTAAGTAATAGTTTATAACTAGAAGTAACCATTCAGTAAAATCATTAGCAGTGTCTTTGCTGTAATAGCTAAGATAATATTTCAAAATAATGACTACAAAAATATCTATATCTAATTTATAACTGAAACAAAATAAGCATTTTTAAGACTCAAAAGACACAACTTATTAAATCCATATATTCCCCAAAATTTTCAATATTTATTGTCGCTAATCTATCGTCAATATATTTTAGATCTTTTCCAGACAGTTCATCAAACTCTAAAGCCATTTTTTTAACAATAGACAGAGTGGTTTTAATTTAAAATTTTAAGCAACATGTCTATTGTATTTATTTGTGAATTTAATATAAACACATATACATAAAATACATACTTATTAATATCATGTAAAACACATGTACACTTGCATATCTACACTATATACATCTATTATACCATCATCTGTTATTGCTGATGAGGTACAGATCCATGCATAACACTATAGAAGAGACTTCAAGTACCCTTATAATTTATACCTATCACTACCATATGTTCTGTGACAACCTGCCTACAATAATATTTCTGCTATATTCTGACAGCTTAACTCTTGTATACATTAGTATTCAGCATCTTCTAGTCCTGAATGTGAAGTTGTCTGAACTCATTTAAGTTGACAGTGGATGTCTCTGAGTGAACACATTTTCCCATAATGGTTTGATAGTAATTCTCTGCTGAAGAAAGTGTATACTGTCATTCATCTATAGGACAGTTATTCTCTGATTTTACTTCCAAATAGATTGACTATTTAATGCCAGATCGCCATCCATAATGGACTCATTTAGATTCAGTGAGCATTATTACCTATTTTTTCCATTTTTGCCATTGAATATACATTATTTATCTATTATATTCACATTGGTTTGTGATAATAAATGCTAAATCCAATAAACATTAGATAAAATATGGACTATTCCCTTATTTAAAAGCAAGGTGAGATTTTAAATTTGCTCCTCCTAGCTAAATTTAGTTCTGGAGAATCATGCTGATGTGTTGGTGGAATTCATCAGCAGGGCCAGTGTAGTCATTCATAGATCTTAAACTGTACATTAATTACTGCTGGGCCATGATTTTTTATTGGCTAATAATACCTTACAAATAGCTGGTGAGGTATAATTTAACTTTAGCACAATCTGTTTCTATGGTGTTGATGTTGAGCAATTGCTTAAACCACCACTGCTACAATAAATTAACTTTAATCACAACTTCTTGAAGCCATTTGGTGGTTCCATTAAATATGTAACATAGGATGTGAGCACTTATCCACTTTTTGCATTTTAGTTTTGTTTTATTGTGGGGTTCAAACTTGGTTGGTAAACAACTACTTCTGTATAATCCCTGTTTAGATTTATTATCATGATCTGGTTTACATTAGTCACTGCAAAACCTAAGGGAGTCATCCAGTGACATCCTAATACTTAATGACACAATCAAGTTAGATAAATAGGTTTACTAGGTATAGTAACTTTGACTTGTTTAACCCTGGAGCACTATTTGATTATTGTGATTTTGCTGAAAAGATGCAGTTAATATTTTCTTTTTTATTAATGATATCACATCAATTTTGACACAATAGATGCTGCATATGCCGTCCAGTTCCATTGTTACTTATGTATTATTAATAAAAATTCTGCACTTAAAGCAGAGTCAATGGATTTCACATTGGTTTAAAGCATTTAATTTATTTGATTTTAAATTGTTCTTGTAGCTTTTTAGAATGAATTCTTCCATTCTGTCATTAAGAACTTGTTTTCTTTAAAAACATGCAGTTTGTTCCTGACATGCTTGCAATATATATAAATTTTATACCAGTGAGACTAATCATATCTACAATAACATTTTTACTCATTGTTGACAATTTCTTTTTGCAGTGTTTTTTTTATTGTCAGCAGAGTATTTGTTTCACCCAGTTTCCTGATCAGCAATTTTAATGCTGTAATCCATTTTTAAAGTCTTTTTTGACTCACTGTTAGCTCACTAGAGTCACTTAAGAGCTAGATGAATCAAAGGTAACATCAGACACCATTAGGAGTTTAACACTAAGATTGTGGTCTTTCTTTTCCCAAATAAATCAAAGTCTTGGACCTTCATTGAAAAGTTTTCAAAACAGCATTTTAGGGCTAGTTTTCTTATTTTAACAACAAAATCTCTTGATTTTTCCCTTTCATCTTATGTACAGAGAAAGAATTGACAGAAAAGATTTGTGAGTAAAGACAATGCTTTGTAAAAATCAATATCAACTGGAAGCATAGGGGTAATCTGTTCTTAAGTACCTAGTATGACTGAGATGCAATGACAAAAAACAGGCTGGCTAATTTTAATTCAGGCTTTTTGATTTGATTAGCCTGCATATAGAAGACAGCTTGATCATTGTAGTTTGGGCGATGATTAGAAAAAGTAATATTGAATTCATCAATTAAGCCAAATTATCCAATTAAGTTTTTCCTATTTGCTACCATAAAAGAAGAAAAAATCTACTTATATTTAATAATGAATGAGTAGTCATTCACGATTGTTTTTTAACATTTTTATTCCATTTATGTGCTAATAATGTTAGCTGTTAAATTTTTAATGACACAGAACTAGGCAATTCATTGGGTAGTGAAATGTCAGACTTTATTATTAATGAATAACTACTTGTGTTTGATTTTTTTAAAAAAATATTGATATGCTAATAACATTAGAAGTCAATTTTTGGACTAATGAGAAAATCTAATGTCCCATGTGAACAAAACTTTATCATTTTAAATTTCTTTTTCCAGCAGTAGAAAAAAACATTATTTACTTGACTTCTCCAACCTCTTGTGCTTATATTTATAAAACAAATATAAACGTACGTATATACACTACATACAGTTATTATACTACAGCTTACTAATGTCAGTGAGGTATAGCAACTAAATTGACATTTAAACTATAGAAAGAAGGACTTGCTTATAATTTTACTGACAACATCCAGCTGTTCTGTGACATCCTGTTTTATAATACAGTATGGTGAAACTTCTAGCTACACTTTAACAGTTTGCTCCATGTCGTGCAACTTTTTAGCATGATAGCTGATGTCTCTGGGGGTAATTATTCTGCTGTTCAGATTTGTCAGTAGTTCTTTGGTGGTGAATGTGTATACTGCCACTCAACAATGTGACAGTTGTATGTGACATTATTTCAAAATGGCATGACAGTCTATTGTCAGATCCTTATCCATAATAGAAATAAATATTCAGATTCAGAGAGCATCCTCACACATACTCCCATTATTGTCATTGGATATAGGTTATCTATCTGTATATACATTGTTTTATGATAATGAATGCTCAATTTGATCAAGATAAGATGGAATAGAACTAATCCTTTATTTGAAGGCAAGGTAAGATACGAAATTATGATTTTCAGTATCAAAATAAATAGATGCAATGAATACATATTATTGTCACATAATGAACAACATTTTCTTTTTTATAGCCTCCTAGCATTAGCTATACACATGAGACTCTATCATATTCTAATTAAATTATTAATTGCAAAATAATGATAAATGATAAAGATAACAATGACCTACAATTTATTTAAATATATACATATTTACAATATACACACAATAGCACCAATTGACTGCCCTATCAACTTATAAACAAGTTAGCATATTAGTCATTTATGTCTTCAATAATTAAGTATATCCACAGATAATATATTTAATATAGGGTATATGAGCACAGACTTTCAGATGACCCATCACTCTCCACCCTATCTAATAACACTGCTACACTCAAGCACATGAATGCTGAAAGGGTAAATAATCACCAATATACGTATTAAATGCTAAACCAGCAATCATCATTTGGTCCAGATTATCATCTTCCACACCTATATACTATAAGTGCTCAGATATATATTAAGATAGACAATCTTCCCACTTTAATGGACAGGCTCCAATCTACTACACACTCCAACTCTTCAACCATCCATCCAATTGTAAATATGATGATGGAATGCTCGAAGGCCACCCTGAGGCTGAGATTCTTGTCACACCCATGTTGACCTAAGGTTAATATGAACCCCACATGTACAGAACATAATCCATTTAATACATATGCAAGGATGGGCAGACATCTCTACAATGTAATAACTGAAAGTCTGTGCTCATAGACCCTATATTACATATATAGACACAGGTATGTAATAAGCCTGTGTTTCAGTTATTAGATAATATATTGTAAAATAAATTTTAACTGTTTTTGAACAGAAATAAACTTACTGCATAGAGCAACAACTACAGCTATTTATTATTACAGTTTTAAAAATAATAAATCTACAGTTTGAAAATAAGCTGTCTATATTAACTATTTAAAGAACTCACTGCTATAAATACTTTTAGACTGTTTTATACATAATTAAGTAAACACTATATATATATATATATATATATATATATATATGGAAAAGGTAACATCTGCAGTACATTATTTATGAATAAAGACATACGCGAGGGCTAGGAAAATGGTATATAATAGGAATTTTCATCTATCTTGTAGATAATAATGATAGTAAGTATAAGAGTGGCCAGCAGTTGCAAAAGGATATCATCCAAGACATGTATAAAAAACAAAGTATATAATATATGGTAGGAATGTACATCTACCAAACACTCCTGTTTTAAGTATAAGATAATGTCAGCAGGTGACTGGCAATCTCAATGGTATCACAATCATTAATGAATAATTAAAACCCATAAAAATAAATCTTGTATATAAACAAGACAGCCTGAAATAAAGTTGATCAGTTTACTTACATCAATACTCCAATTATTTTTTCCCAAAACTGGAGAGTAGTTTGCTTAAAACTGTAAACTATTTAAAGTTACTACGATTTTAATTTATTCTACCAATGCAGCCTGCTTTATATTTAATAGATAGTGGAAATGACTGGTTTTAAAATACTGTCTTTAAAAGGATGACCAGTGACTGTAATAAAAAACTATTTTTTTTTATTTAAAAATGCTTTTTTTAAATATACACTGAGTAAATTATCACTGATTAAATTAAGCTAAATAACAATATTTTATCATAATAGTTTATAAATAGATTTGCAAAATCAATTATAACAATAATTTGTAAAAATAATGGAGATAATTATTCAATGTTAGTAATATATATTTATCATTTCATGACTAAGAATTTGAACTCATACTTCAAGTATTGATACATATTTAGCTGACTTCAATTGTTTAATGTTAGTAATATATATTTATCATTTCATGACTAAGAATTTGAACTCATACTTCAAGTATTGATACATATTTAGCTGACTTCAATTGTTTAACTAAAGTTATAGTGCAGATAATCAGTCAAAATCGAATGAGAATTTACTTGTTGGTTGATGATTGTTTTGTCCACATGGCAGTAGACATTTGACGTTTAGGCATATAATGGACATTAGTTGATGACTCTCTTCTGTTCTTCTCTATGGATCTTCAGTCTGTGCTCTGCAGGTTGGCAAGAGTGAAGTAGATTTAAGTTTCTATACCCTTTGTTGTATTTTTCAACAGGAAGCACAATAAATATATTTAAGGCACAATCAAAAACTAATCAGTAGCAATAATAATTCAGCTGTAATCAATAAAAGATCAGCAAAGTATAGCATCAAGCAATAAGTAATAAAACTATATTAGCATCAATACTTCAAAGTATATTGATCACAATGATTTATAACCATTATTTATAGTTCCTGGAATTAACTTACCAGCAAAATCAAATACATTTGATGTAGTTTCAATCCATTGATTTATTGATGGTAGATAATTTTTTAATTTCATTTTGGTCCATGGCTTATTTATCCAATCATGACATTTTAAAATTTGGTATTTGAAAGGGATTAACAGAGTAAATTACATCAAATGCTTATTTCCTTAATAAATCGATCTTTGTTTATAAGAATTTTAATTACATTTTCTAAGATAATGTCATTTCCACTTTATAATTATAAAATACCTTTACAAATATGAATGTAATACAATTGTACACATAGCGTCATATAAAAATAAATGCTTATTTAAATATTAATAAAAGAAATATCTTGTTTTAAATTATTTCTAAAATATACTTCTAATTAATCATACCATATACATTTATCCGTGCATATAAATTATATATACATATGATCACTAGATGAAGCTTTACCAATAGCTCACTAACAAGCTTTGTTTACATAAATGCTGAGAGATATAAAATTCAATATTTCTTTTGTAGTCCCAACTTTTAGACCAAGATTTTGAGCTATTTGGCCCATATCAGTAAAGGGTAGGAAGACTAGAAACTATATATATATATATATATATATATATATATATATATATATATATAGTTTTTATTTATTAAAATTATTGAAAATCTTTACTTTCAAAATAAATTTATAATTTTTAAATTATAGATATAAAATATCACTTCAATATATATATATATATAATTTTTAAATTATAGATATAAAATATCACTTCAATATATATATATATATATATATTGTAACAGTATCTGGGTTCGAATATAATAACTATTGAAATCAAGATAGTGATGTGATGCATAGGACATGAAAGAATGACTAGACTCAATAGTACAAAATATATTTAATAACTCACATGGAAACAGAGTGAAATGATGGATACAATTTTTATGTCCAATAACTTCAGAAATAATGTCCACACTATCTATTCAGCAATTATCGAACATTCAAAAATATCAAGCACTCTCCACGGAAAATTCATACAAGACACAGGGCTTTGTTAACTGTACTTGCATAAAATTACTAAGGTAAAATATACACTATTTTCCTATCTTCTTAACATATCCTACATATAAAACATCCAGGGTTTCATTATTTCTACTTCCCTGTGACTATCATTTTAAACTTCAAAATAGATCTAAACAATTAACATGGTAAAACAACTAGCAATATACCCAATAACATTATCAATCCAAGACTACTATAAGAAAAGATTTATGCACCTAAAATTTAGGGGAAAAAATACAAATCTTTGATTTTAAAACATTAAAATCAATATTCAAATATTTAAAATAATGTATAGATTATTTAGTAAAGAATCATGTAAAAATTATGAGCATCAGTAAATTATATTAAACTTTATAGTGCAAGACAGAAACAAATGTATGTATATCTCTTTATTTACACATAGCTTATATCTCATAATAATAATAAAAATCTGTATGTGTTATTATCACACACATACTTATTATGTTTACACATTCATATGACAAAAGAAATATCTTTCTAAAAATTCAAGCAACTCTTTATATATATATATATATATATATATATATAATTAAACAATTTTAAATTATCTAATGACTTTATGATTTGTAAATCACTATTTTGACATTTTGCAGTCCAAATTCAGCAAATAAAATATATTAATCAAGATTATCATTCATCCACTGCACCAACTATTATACTTTAAAATGTTTTCAAAATATTTTTTATGAAAAAATAATGTTAAAATATTTTTTTTTAAATATTAATATTGATAGAATAATAAAAAAGATATTTAAAATGTAATCTTTACTATCCTATACAATAAATTCTAATACTAAAGTTAGTATATTTAAAAATAATAATTAAGACTAAATTTATGTAATCCAATTCATGACTGTCCTTCAATAAAGTTCAACTAACTGTTTTTCAATACAGTTTACTGCTAAAAATGGAAACCCCTGTGGTTGTTATATGATAAGAATTGTCTGAAGTTTTCTTGCACAGAGTTCTCTACTCCTCTCATAGTGCAAATAACAATAGGAAAAAAATAATAAGAATAGTCAACTTTTAAATTGCAGAAAATCTGGAAAGTTATTGTTCATCCTATTCATGAAAGTCTTAAAAAACTGTCTTTTATCTGTTGCTTTCACAGGATAACATTTATTAATGTGATATCACTTTCAAAATTATTTATTTAGGTAAGTTCCATTATTTTTATTCACGTGAATTCCATCAGCACAAAGGACCATCATCAGTGGACATTCTAAATAAGTTGGCACACTAGCAGAAATAGGCATTTTTATTCTTTCTTTTAAAAATATTTCATAATGAAGACATATAGTAATAGATGAATTCATATTTGAATATTATAAAGGTTATTTACTGATTCATGATAATAATTATTTCTATTACCTATCCTCTTCTTTTTACCATAAAGTTAAGATAAGCAAGCTTTTTTTTTCTTATATCAAAATACTTACATATTTTCAAAGTAACTTCATAAAGCAATTTATATCCATAATGATATTTGTCTTTTAATTTTCTACTTTTTCTGAAAGTTTATAATTACCTTTCAGTAAATATTTCTTTTAAAAGAAACACCTGCAATTATATAAATATATAGTCAATAGTTTTTTAATTAACAGACATTTTACTTGTAATATATATATATATATATATATATTACAACATAGATATATATATATATATATATATATATATATGGGTCTTGTTTTATGTGGTAGATAGGTTCCTCAGAAAATGTGCACAAAAGAAATCACACAAAAATAGACTTAACTTACCTTGAAAAATGGGGAATACGGACTGTAATTTTCTAAATATTGCATAAAAGCAAAGCAACAATGTAAAATTACTTTAAAATCCGCATAAATAAATAAAAATATACTTCCATTTTTGGCAGACATCTTTGCAACTGGTCTTAAAAAAAGCGTCCCTTAGCGATTCAGTTTCAGGAAGACAGGGATGATTGTCCCCTTACCTTTACATTTTTTATTGAAGGTAAGTCGGTTTTAATCATTATATATTATGGAAAGTGATAATATAATCGATAACTTTCAAAATAATGTTAGCTATGTTCTCAGCATTCAATCTAACAATGCAGTCATCGGTCGTAAATTTTATAGCCTTAGATCTAATCTAAATGCATCTAAACTAACCTCTACAACGTATAAAAACCCACAAACCAATAAATCAAAAGAAAACATCATCACAAATATCAACAAAAGTTTAGAAAATATTCAACTTACCCCTAATATAAACAATAGCATAAATATCTCATCAAGCGAAACTATTGAAATCCTTAAAAATACAAGCAAAAACCAATCATCTCCTCTCTGCAGACTTTATGCACCCTCAGAAGACTCTAATGAGCAATTTCCTTTGCCCAATAGTTCCCTGAAAACCATATCTGAAAATAATAGACAAAATTACCAACAAGATGATTTCGACGAAATTTTTAAAGTTAAAACTTTACCATCCGAGGTCGACAAAACCAGTGCTGTGACATTACATTTTGTCAACAGTAAATTTAAAAATCAAAAAGAAGAAATAAATTTTAAAACTGATAAATCTCATTCCAAATCAAACAAAGATTATAGCACAGAACAATCCATTGCTACATCAGCCAACTTACAATCTAAACCAATTTCCTCAATACCAATATTGAAAAATTCCTCTATGTATGCAAATATCGTAAGGTCTAAAAATTCTGAGAGCATCTCCGAAAATATTAAGGCCGATAATTTTAATGAACTATATTTGAATATCTCAGAATTAGACATAGAACAAGAATCAAACACTCTGGAAAATGTCTCATTTAATATAAATGACCTTAATGATGACATGTACCTTAAAATAAATAACAATTTCAACAAAACGATTCCTAACACTCTATATAAATTGTTTGCAAACTACTACAGCGATAAGTCGCTAATCTTAGCCATAACAAATCACCAATGTGCTTTATATAAGTTCCCTCTAGAACAACTATACAGTCTAATCAATCAAAAGCAATTAGGCAGAGGCATTCACATGATCCTTAATCATCCCAATGACTGCTATGTTGAGTTTAAAATGTGGGCGGACTGTATGAACTTTAAAAATAACTACAGATCTTTAGGAAATTATATACTATGCTCCATATATATGAACCGTCCAGTTACACTATCTGGCAGAATTCAAAACTGCCTTGCCCACTTGAAAGACTAAGAATTACAAGACATCCTTATTAATTATGGTTCAGTTAGCAAATTTAAACACCTATTAAACCCTCACTTCGAAGAACAAATCCTGTCCAATACAGTTATCTTCACACTTACATTAAAGAAAAACATTATACCCACTGACATACCCATCATTATTACTGCAAGAGGTTCTCCTATAGTTTTGATATTCAGGGGAGTACAGCCACAATGTTTCTTCTGCCTTCAAAGAACACACCTCATTAAAGACTGTGCAGCAAGAATTTGCACACACTGTGGTATTAAAAAGAATAAAGTTCACAGATGTCCTGGTAGACCTATTAACAAGGCTATCACATCCTTAAATAGACAATCACCACATGGGCCTAATTCAAACAGCAACCTCACAAACCCAGACAATCTGATTCAAATAAATCATCCAACAAACCCACCTCATTAAAGATTGTGCAGCAAGAATTTGCACACACTGTAGTATTAAAAAGAATAAAGTTCACAGATGCCCTGGTAGACCTATTAACAAGGCTATCACATCCTTAAATAGACAATCACCACATGGGCCTAATTCAAACAGCAACCTCACAAACCCAGACAATATGATTCAAATAAATCCTCCAACAAACCCTTTCATGTCCAAACCTATCTTTCAAAATGAAAATATTCAAGAAAGAACAAACACCAACCTCTATACTAATAGTAGTGAATCAGAGAACCAAGCAATAACATATACTGCTCCTAAACCAATCAATCAAACCAATAATACTCAAGATCATACATACGATACATATTATACTAATCCCCGAGAAACAATATTAGGTCAAACTCTTTCTACAAAAGAAGACAATATGACCAAACCATCTGAGAGCAAGGAAAACCCAGGCAATGAAGAAAATACACTTAATAATTTTCAAAACAATTCATCCATAACAACTCCCATCCAGCTTAAAACCTTTGATAAATCATCATTCGAGACAGCTAAGTCTAGCAAACCTAAACAAAGTGATCCACAAACTGTCGTCAATTCTTCAACTCCTGCAATAATTAACCATCCAGATGAAAAGACTTATCAAACACTTAACCCGAAAGTTAGCATAATTAATGTTTCACAACAGTTACAGCAAACCGAAAATGACTCAGGTCTAAAATTTAAACCAAATTCTTATAACAATAAAAAAACACTTTTATCAAAAGAACAGGAAAATGAAAAAAACACTATTAAACTCAAAAATCTCAAAAAACTGACACAACAAATACCCAAAATACAAATAAGAAAATTAAAAGAAAATCAATTCGCTCAGATAAATCAAGCTCTGATGATGACAGCTTCCATCTGATACATTACTCACCACCACCCTCTAACAAACAAATTCCAGATATATCCAGCACAAAGCTTCGCAAATCCATAAAAAAAGAGGAAAACCATGGATCCTACAACCATCAATACCATTGATCCTTCTGACGAATCTCAGATTACACTACTTCATCAGACACTGAAGTCTTCATGGATGCATTTCCTCAACCAACAAATATATCACCAATCCATTCACAAGTTCAATCACAAGATTCTGACTGCCAAACAACATCAGACCTCATTAACATGGAGATGTCCCACATTGACTTGGTACACTTTGCTGAGAACAGTTTGCATTAATCTATCATGTCCTGCAAAATTTCTGGCATTAACATTCACGGCATCAACTCAATTGATAGAGTTCTAGCTATTAAAAACTGACTCCCGCTCTTCTCCCCTCATATACTTCTTATGGGTGAAACTAAATATCACCATAAGACTGATCATAAAATACTATCTCTTCTCTCAACTCTTGGATTTACTAAATTTTCCATACATCATTCTGCTTCAGGTGGAGTTGGTTTTCTTCTCAGCAAGTCATCACCACCAAACTGTTTTAGCATTCTATTCCTAGATGCCAATATTATTATCATAGAAATAGACTATTGGGGTTATCCAATCATCATAGCTATATATATATATATATATATATATATATATATATATATATATATATATATATATATATATACAGCCAAAGACACCTCTCAATATCTAAAAATAATCCACATCCTAAATGCCATCAACGTTAACAGAACCTTCTCTACTATTCTTCTGGGAGACTTTAATACCACATACAATGACTTCAACAAGAGATTTTTGTATCTAATAAATCACAGATTAATGTGTGGAGAGGGCTTATTCCCTCCCGAAGCCTACTCTTTCTATACTAAAACAAAAAGTCATTGATTGATTTGGTTTACTACACCCCAGACCTCCATTTCAACCTTGATGCAGCCTTGACCCCTGTTGCTTTCTCTGATCATGTGGCTCTAATCTTACAACTTACTCCTATTTCAATACCTACACCTATTGATGAACCTGGTAAAACCATGTGCATGATCACCCAATCAAATATGACCGAAGCGATAGTGTAAGAGGCATACATTCTTTTCCAGCAAATAAACATCCTTTCCCTTCCTGCTGAGGAGAGCTGGTTTTCCTTCATTGGAATACTACAGTCCATATTAAATCACCACACCAGAAAAATCAAAGGACCTAATGGCCTTCTAAATGACCTAACAGACATTAATATACAACTTCAAGCATCACAGCAAAATTTCACAAATATAGAAAAAATTATCTTCCTTAAAAATCTTTACAAAGTCAAGCAAAAGTCCCTTGCAGAATATATATCCATCAGAAGAGCCAAATGTTTCTTAGCACAACAATACTGCTGGACAAGAGATTACTTCAGATGGGCACTGAGATACAATAAAAAACAAATCACTCCCTTATCCATTAATACTAATGGAACCATTCTCATTGGCTTTCCAATGATGCAGCACATCAGCAAACAATTCTGCCAATTAATGCAAAAAGATGGAGCTCCTCCTATAAACAGCTGGTTGGATGCTGATAACGCTGGCGAACATGGCATCACAGAAATCCAAATCAAAAAGAAGATAACATCTCTCCCTGATGGCGTTCATCCTGGCTTTCATGGCATCCCAAATTTCCTTCTCAAACACCTCAGTCAATTCACTGTGCCAATTATTAAAAAAATGATTGATCACTTAGCCTCTGGCAACAGAAACATAACAGATCTTTACCCAGTGGCACTCGTGCCTTTTATTAAAAAAGAAAAACCACTAAATGACAATAACAGCATCCAGCCAATTTCCATGACCCCATTACTTATTAAAATAATTGAGTCAGTCATTAAAGATCAAATCCAAACTCAAATTCTTAGCCATATCTTGTCAAACCAATACAGAAAAAAGGGATCATCAACCTCGCATGCCATGTCCAATGTAACTGCACTCTTCAATTACATCAGAGTTTATCGTAAATCAAAACCTATTGCTGTCCAGCTGGATATTGTGGCAGCATTTGATTCAGTCCAGATAAACATCCTCCTGGATATTCTGTTGGAATGTGACATTCCAGCTGGGATTGTTCAGATGGTCAGCAATCTGCTCAACAACAGAGAGATTTTTCTCTCTCTTGATGGCAAGATCACACCAGACTTCAAGCCATACAAGTCGATCCCTCAAGGATCTCCACTCAGTGCCCTTTTTTTCACAACATACATCAACCCTCTCCTGATGGATATAGAAAAAAACCTCCCTGGAATCTTCCTTCCCTCTCTCAATAGAAACTCAATGTATTAGCATATATAGATGACATCATGGTTGTGCTTCCCACCATTAAATACCTTCCCCATCTCATGAATATCTTAAACAGAAATACAGAGAAACTTGGCCTACAAATAAATTTTAACAAATCTTCCATCTGGAAGATAATTCTGGTAAACAAATTAACTCTCCCTTTTCTGCAAAACCCCAAAGATACCTAGGTTTCCCAATCTTCAAAACTCCAACTGCAATGGCAAGAGAGATTCAAGATGCAATCCTTCAATCAACTGAAGCCATCACCACTTCACTCTCTAGATTATACCTTTCACTATATGGAAAGGTTGGCCTCCTCAACATGATCATAATGCCAAAAATTTCATATTATCTTCCATTCGTAAAAATGTCTAAACAGTTTCAAAATAAAATTAACCGATTATGCACCAAACTTCTCTGGAGAGGAAGAACAGTTGCTATTAGCTTGCAAGATATCCAATGACCATGTAGGTTCAATGGACTGTCATTCCATTCAATACAAGCAATCATGTTACAGAAAACCCACAACACTCTACATAATCTGACCCTCTCCTGTGGATACTCCAACATTATTAAAAAAATTACACCGACAGATCATCCTCCACCCTCTTCCAGTTCATTGATAGCATCCCTAATAGACCACCTACAACCCTATTATGCCCTTTAACCTTAATCAAAAAATCACCTTATGGGAAGCATACAATATAATCAACTATAATCAACAACCCATTAAAACCAGCCTAAAAGTAACCAACCAAAGACTCATTACTCACTTCAAAAGATGGAGTCTGGAACCCAAATACCTTGACTTCATCATTAAAATAAATCTTAATGCGCTTCCCACAAATTGGTTTCTTTATCATCGAAGAACTTTTACCACCATTGACCCTATATGTGGTCTGTGTGGTTGTGAAGATGAAACCATAGACCATATTATACACCGGTGCCCAAGTCTTAAAACACTGAAAGATATAATTATAATCAATTCCAACATAAGACCTGATATGATTTTCTCACTTGAAAATGCCATTCATAATGGATTTGTTTTCAATAATAAGGCTTTCTACCTTTGTCCTTTATTCCATATGGATAGTGAGATGCAAAACTCTCATGGAATTACCACCACCACAAATCATACCATTGTTTTATCAAACGCTCAAAAAAATCAAGAAACGTGACCAGCTCCTTGCCCCCAATAAAGTATTTGATGACACCTGGTCTTTAATTGCTCTGTCCTTTTCCTGATTATCAACTCCCACCTACCCAGCATTATAGAATAGGCAATTCTAAAAGAAAATATTCATGATATTAAAAATGCTAATACCATTAAACAAGTTCTTAGAATCTCTTCAATATACCTAACCACATAAGATTATAACAATTGTGCTCTCATAACATAATCTAGCCAGATGACAAATAGAACATTATATAATCATATTATTGTACAACTTATTCATTTATTTATCCTTTATTAATATGTAATCACTATTTATTGTTAATAAAATTTTTGTTGAAAAAAATAAATATATAAAATATGTCTAAGAAAAAATTTCAAATTTGAAAAAAAATTGATACAAGACAAACTTTTTTTACTTTTTTTATTAACTACAGTATATAATCTTATTCAAAACAATATATTTTTATGCGTAATTTACATTTTTTCATATATATACAGTATTTTAAACATTATCTCTATTTGAGACATCAGATACATCATGATGTGATGTTATGTGAGGTACTGTAGCTTCTTCTTAAACGAAGTCAAGAGGAAATACAACTAAAATGTTTTCCAATCGCTGTTGATCCTTCCCATTTCGCAAAGCAATCTAAAATTGAAATTTTTGTTTACAAAGAAATTCAATTTCTTGGATGTTTTTTTCTCTCCGTTAAAGAAAACTAAAAGTTTAAAATAAAAACAAGAATTTAGACTTACAATAATAAAAAGACACCAACTCACCACTGTTGGGCAAAGTTTAATTAAAACTAACAATTAAAAATATAATTCTAATTTTTGTCTTTAATTTTCAATTTTGTTTAAAAATCAAATTTCATCGTTTCACATCACCTTAATTTAGATCACGTTACATAATTTTTAATTTGTTAATTACAATTAAAAATCAGATTTTAATTGTCAAATTTAACTGTGCCCTCCGCTGTTACTCACCTTTTAAAAATAAACTTGTGGACACTAAATGATTAATTGATTATGTACTCTTTTTTTTAAAAGCAAAAGTAGAATGTGATTTAAAATGCAAAAACAACAACATGTGTATGGGCATCTATAATGCTTGAACAGATTTACATTATACTCTTGTAAAATTTATTACTTGTGGACACTAAATAATTAATTGATTATGTACTCTTTTTTAAAAAGCAAAAATAGAACATGATTTAAAATAAAAAACAACAACATACATAGTATTTTTCATCTATAACGTTTGAACAGATTTACTTTATATTCTTGTAAAATTTATTGTGTTTATATAAAACGGGAAAATCCTGATTTTAAGTGAATTATGAACTTCTTTATTGCATAAAATCTATTACAGTACTATTATAAAGCACTAAAAATATTGCAATTATTAGATGGAAGTCGAACTCTGAAAATGCGCTACTACTTTAAATATTATGTGAGTACATGAAATTTATAATATTTAAAGTAATAGTGCATTATTGGAGCTCAATTTCTGATCTAATAATTTTTATTGCATAAAAGAAAATTGCATACAAAGATATTAAGAAGAAACATGAATCGCATAACTTCAAAATCATATTAAATAAATCCGCATAAAATGAGACCCAGGTGTATGTATATATATATCACAAATACCATTATGCATGAATAATCCATGTGTTTGCAATAAAAAATCCAAGGCTTAATTATAAAAAAATGTAGTGCTTAAGCCATTTTGTTATTAAATAACTATTCTAAAATCCTTTAAAGCACTATGATGAAATCACTCACATGCATTGATAATTTACAGAACATATAAAAGATCAAAAACCATTAGATGCTATTAATTTTAAACAATTATTTAATAAACTTAATTAATAAATAAAAGAATAAACAATTAAAATGTGATAATGTGACAAGAATAAAATAAATTCATATTTTTGAGTCCTATCTATTAATACAGACATAATTTCATGGAACATATATAATTATTATTCCCTTCTAATTCTTCTTAAATTACTAATATGTATTGTAATGAGTTATTCTTCTACAATAATCAAACTAAAAAAAAATATTTTCACAAGGAAGAAAAAATACATTTATCTTGAATTTTTCCCAATTCTTCTTTTAAAAATATGAATGTACCACGCAATTTTAATCATATAAACAAAAAATCATTTCATCAAAAACAATTAAAAAATATTCACTATTTTCAATTATTATTTTTTTATAAAGAAACATGTATAAATATATTAGGATTACATCCTGTAGTAGATCATTTTGCCATGTATTTTTTATTTCTTAAGTTCTTTTATCAAAATAGCAAATTGTTCAATGCAAAATTAAAATTGCACAGTATATATATAAATTAAAATATTCAGTCAATTAATTTTGTATTCAAATGTATATATCAAATTGAAACTGATACCATCACTAATCTAACCTATTTTCACACAAAAGGGGAGGGGGCAAAAAGAGTATAACTGTTTCTGATTTATAGGAGTAATGCAAAAATTACCAAATATAAATTAAAAATAATACTATGTTTCCACGATTTTAAACCATCTCATAATTCTTTTCAGATATCCAAAGCAATAAATACATTATTACAAGTGTAAAAAAATTCAGCATCAAGAAAAATATATAAATTTTATTTTGCATAAAACTAAAAATATTTTGGGTAATATGCACTGTCAATATTAAAGTTTAAATTTTATGCAGTAAAGTGTCAGACAATCAATTTTGGATTAAAATCTTGACAAATGCTAATTTCAATTAAATAGAAAATGATATCCATGACATTTGAATTGCATTTTTGGGGGGAAATGCAAGTATGATTTTATGCAATTAATAATAAATTGTGTTTGATGAATATGGAGTACAAACAAAGTGAATAATAATAATACATTTAATTTTAAATATCCCATAACATTGTCATCAAAATGAATTGCGCCATTCATTAAATTGCACAGTAATTGCAAAAAACGTACCTATAGCACTTGATAAAAAACTGACTCATCATGGTCAACAAAAAACCTACAGCTATTGTATTTTTTATTTAGATAGCACAGTACATACTGTAACAAAGACCTTAAATATTGATTACAATATGCAAACTGCAAATGCATTAGCTTTTTTTTTTTCATTTGTCAATATGCTGATTTTTTTTCAATGGTGTCTACGTTTAAGTTTTTGTAATATATCATATTTTATTTGGTTCTTTAATAATTACACTAATGATAAATAACATTTTTTATGGTTAATCAAGTGATTTATTATTAAACATTGTTTTTTTTTTTAATTTGAATAATTTCACGGAAGTATAATACTGTAGTAAAACCAGTTGTGCAGAAGAAAACAAAAAATTGTTAGCTATTACTTTTCTGGTCTACATTGCTGTATTTTTTGGACAATAAAAACACTTTTTTTTCTATCTATATTGAACTTTTTTTTAAAAAAAAACATTCTGTTTAAAGTCATCTTAGCAACAAATATGAACATGAAAATATCAATTAAATTTTTGAGATTGGAAACCAAACTGGGTAACGATGATTAGTGAATGGATTACAGGTAGTACTATAATCTATTTTTTTTCTTTTACATAGTTTTAAGTTGCATTATCATAAATACATAAGTACGTATTTTAAGTGAATACCTACATAATAAACATAGCACCGTACAAACAAGCATATGACGTTAAGGGTTTTTTAAAATTTTGATAAGTTTTTTTTTCTCAGTGATAAAACTTTATTGGTCTAAAAAAAGATACAAATACAATTAAATATGAGGTTTGCAAAGAATAATAAAAATGAAATTCAGGAGCAACATGGTAAAAGGAGAAGGTCATAACATTTGCAACTTATAGTATATTTTTTTAGCTGGAGTAACTGTCCATTCCTTCTTCGTAGACAACCATTATAAATGCTTATTCTGCATATGATATTCTTGCTTCACAATGATTTTTTGCGGACCAAAGGGTGTATGCATTAATAAATTGTAAAAAAAAATATTAATCTGCTTGTATATATAAGTTACAATTATATAAAGATTACAATGTTCTGCAATAAAATAAAATTTGTATAATATTTAACTAAGATTTACTATCTGTCCCATTTTAAACTACAGGTACATTAATCAGGAGTTGAGCAGACATAGTAAAATGGTCCAACATGGATAGTATTGATAGCATGAATCATTGAAAAAATGTTCAGCAGTAGCTTTGTTGAACACTAAATGATTATTTAGTCAAAATAAGTCAGTAATTTATAGCATGTACTAAAGAAAGGAATGCACAGATTTATAAGGATATAGATAAAAGTTAAATATTTTTTCTTCCTAATTAATAAATTTAAGATTTTAACTGTAAAAAATGGTTCATTATTTTACATTGATCAAAATAGCATTGGTTCAAAAATATTTTAAGCAATATTTTGTCATAATTTTTTAAATACAGGATTTATTGAAACTAACTTTTATACATGCCGCTTTTTTATACGCTTTGTTATTTCAAAAAATTATATTTGTGTTGGAATCATATATAAACTAAATAAACTTTTATAAAAGTTACTTTTTTTTACTTAATTCCAGGTAATTACTGCCAAATAACAAAACAAAGTACCAACTTATTTGTTATTTAAGACATTCTACGTTCTATTTTAAATATTAATTAAATAATTTTTGTCTATATGTATATATCTATTTTCTTAAAATTTTTATACCATCAAAGTAATTGCAACATTATACTCTCATCATTAAAGCCTCTCCCACAATGTCTATCTATCTATCTATCTATCTAACTATCTATCTATCTATCTATCTATCTATCTATCTATCTATCTATCTATCTATCTATCTATCTATCTATCTATCTATCTATCTATCTATCTATCTATCTATCTATCTATCTATCTATCTATCTATCTATCTATCTATCTATATAATGGTCAGAAAAAATGTGAGACTTACTGTATATGCCATACAGGGCACCCTGAGGTATTTGAACCTGGAAAATTTATATAGTAGGCAGATACATAAGTTAAGAAAACAGTTTTTATATGTATTTTATTCCGACCATCAGCCCAATGCCAATAGCTCAGCAGAGCAGTAGAGAATAATAATAATGATATATATTATCAAAATATATTAATATTTAAAAACAAAGAATAAAATAAGCCACTGCCAGTAATTAACATACAAACATTTATTTACACACATATAAATAAAATTGAGGAATGAAATTTATTATTTGAGGTTGGCTATTAATTTTTAAATTTAAATTTTTAGTTTGAACAATCCACACAGATTTGTTTAATAATATTTTTAAGAGTGTCGAGTATGAATAAATTACATAGATTGCATTTGAAAAGAAAATATTCTATCCCTGATTTAACTTTAGGCCAAAAGTTTGCAGCCAAACCAATGTCAATCCATCTGATATATTGATGTATTCAATGCAGTATGAATACAACAGCACAAATACCATGCTGTCAGGAATGTACACCTGAACAGCATGCTTATAGAAGATATTGAGTCTCATCCAGACATGAATATTACTTCTGTCTGATGAGAAGAGCAATAAAAAAACTCCATAGGAAGGGACTGCGTTTTCCATCTTACTATCCCATTCCATAGGCAAAAAGAGGGTGTGCAGCATATAATGTGATCCTGCATGTAGCGAATCTCATACTACATCTACTAATTACACCAATATATCCAATCCATTGACTCAATTTAACTACGAAACAAATAACCTAAGATTACCCTCTTTTAAACTAACATATATAACTTTACAAATCTATGTAGCCATTCACACCCAACTTAAATTTAACATTTATATAAGTTTGCACAGATGAATTTTATAAAATTTTGTTTTATAATGTTGAGTATAGATAGACAACATAGATTACACAGTTAAAAACATTTCAAAATAAACATAAACGATCAAAATATAAAGTCATTGATGGAATTGAAGAGGGAAATTTACAAAAAACCCAATGGCATTCATCATAAGATGCTGCATTGACACCAGTAACTTAAAAGACACCTAAATAAATACATTTTTAGATATTCAACATGAGATATCATATTTACCGAATGTCTATATATTCTAATCAAATATGAAAATTAACGAATCCATGCAGTCATCTAGACCCAAATTAAATTTAATACATTTAAATAATTTATACAATAAATATTAATAACAAAAAAAAATGGAAATGATTTTTAGCAAACTCAAATGTATAAAAATTAAACATTAATAATTGATTTGAAAAGTCAGATTAAAGTTCATTTTAAAAATTAGGTTGAGCTTATCAAAACTTAAAAGTTCTTAAATATTTTTTTAAAAATTTTTCAGTTACACCTCTTACAGTAGAAGAGCTCCCAGTTCCTGGAGTCAATTGCCATGAGGTCTTTATTTCAAGACCATCTATCTGAAGGTGGCCTTAGCTGGTTCACTCTGGGTATTACAGTCCTTTCATTTTTAAATAAGTGAGACAGGGTGATAAGTGTGTCTTATCATGCCTCTCAAAAACAATCAAGTTGGAACTGTTCTTAATTTCAATATTTTTCCTTTTACACCGATCATCCATATTCATTGAACAAAGGTTTCCTGTTCCAAATTTTCATTATGGTCCGAACCTTCATTGCTATTTCTATTGGACATCTAATTTATTTTTGTTCTGTTATCTATATTTCATCTGACTTTTTTATATAAGAGCCCCAAGGGCTAGTTTGCTTTTCATTTCATTTATAAAACAATTATTTTTATTTACTGAGACTACATAGGAATCTTTTAACAAAAATATTTTATCTTTAGATCTTGTACTTTTTTATAAAAAAGTATGTTCAAATCATTTTTTATTCAAAAATAATACTTCTAAAGTTTTGCATCTGTGCGTTATATTATATACATTAAACAACCTTTAATTTTTTTAGCTTTTAGTTTTAATTTACGAATTTAAAAAAAAAAGTTTTTATTCTAATTTTAAATTATTGTAATGGCAAATACCATTACATATCAGTAAACTTCCTCAAAAAGAAAAACATTAAAAAAAAGAATTTACTTAGTGTTAGTAATTATGTTACACAAATTAATTATATACTAAACTTCTCTTTAAAAAACAAAACTTTGGTTAGTAATTACACAATAAATAAATAAAAATTGTTGACTGTTGATATTTTACTACCAGCTAAATTTTTACTCCTTCCCTCCCAAGTTTCTTTTCTCCTACTTTTAATGATTACTTAGGCAGGTTAAATGGTTGGATTTTAAATAAGACATTTTTTTAAAAAAAAAATATGATTTATATTAATTATTACATTGTATATTCCTCACATTTATTTCTACATATGCGCAATTTTCTTATGGGCAATACTTTTAAACAAAATTCCAACTATAACTTTATGTTAACACAAGAAATTAATACACATTTCAGAAAAATATTACTGGTTTAAATTTCAAAATTCTCAGGGTACTCGTGGTTTATACATCAGCTCATATTGGGTTGCCAATTATAACGGTTGACAAAAAGGTGAGACTTACTATATCTGTCATACAGGGCACCACCAGGCATTTGAACCTGGAAAATTTATTTAGTAGGCAGATGTAAGTTAAGAAAACATTTTTACATATATTTTATTCTAACCATCAGCCCAATGCCACTAGCTCAGCAGAGCAGTAGAGATTAATAATAATGATATATATTATCAAAATATATTAATATTTAAAAAAAAGAATAAAATAAGCCACTGCCAGTAATTAACATACAAACATTTATTTATGCACATATAAATAAAATTAAAAAATAAAATTTATTATTTGAGGTTGGTTAATAATTTTTAAATTTAAAATTTTAGTTTGAACAATCCACACAAATTTGTTTAAGAATATTTTTAAGTGTGTCAAGTATGAATAAACTACAAGATTGCATTTGAAAAAAAATATTATATCCCTGATTTAACCTTAGGACAAAAGTTTGCAGCCAAACCAATGTCAATCCATCTGATATATCGATGTATTCAATGCAGTATGAATACACCAGCACAAATACCATATTGTCAGGAATGTACATCTGAACGGCATGGTTATATTAGACATTGATTCTCATCCAGACAGGAATACTATATCTGTCTGACAAGAAGAGCAATAAAAAACCTCCATAGGAAGGGACTGCATTTTCCATCTTACTATCCCATTTCATAGGCAAAAAGGGGGTGTGTGGTATATAATGTGATCCTGCATGTAGCGAATCTCATACTACATCTAGTAATTACACCAATATATCCAATCCATTGACCCAATTTAACTACAAAACAAATAACCTAAGATTACCCTCCCTTAAACTAACATATATAACTTTACAAATCTATGTAGCCATTCACGTCTGACTTAAATTTAACATTTATATAAGTTAACACAGATGAATTTTATAAAAGTTTGTTTTATAATGTTGAGTATAGATAGACTACATAGATTACACGGTAAAAAAAAATTCAAAATAAACATAAATGATCAAAATATAAAGTCATTGATGGAATTGAAGAGGGAAATTTACAAGAAACCCAATAGCATTCATCATAAGATGCTGCATTGTCACCAATAACTTAAAAGACACCCGAATAAATACATTTATTAGATATTCAACATGAAATATCATATTTACCAAATGTCTATATATTCTAATCAAATATGAAAATGAAAACCTAATTAAACGTTAACAAATCCATGTGGTCATCTATAACCAACTTAAATTTAATGCATTTAAATAATTTATACAATAAATATTAATAACAAAAAAAATGGAAATGATTTTTAGCACACTCAAATGTATAAAAATTAAACATTAATAATTGATTTGAAAAGTCAGATTAAAGTTCATTTTAAAAATTAGGTTGATCTTATCACATCTTGAAAGTTCTTAATTATTTTTAAAAAATTTTCAGTTATATCTCTTAAAGTGGAAGAGCTCCCGGTTGCTGGTGTCAATTCCCATGAGGTTTTTATTTGAAGACCAGTCTATCTAAAGGTGGCCTTAGCTGGTTTACTGTGGGTATTACAGTCCTTTCATTTTTAAATAAGTGAGAGAGGGTGATAAATGTATCTTATCACGCCTCTCAAAAACAATCAACCTGGAACTGTTCTTAATTTCATTATTTTTTTTCTTTTATACCAATCATCTGGATTCATTGAACAATGGTTTCCTGTTCCAAATTTTCATTACAGTCCAAGCATTCATTGCTATTTCTATTGTATATCTAATTTATTTTTGTTCGCTTATCTATATTTCATCTGACTTTTTTATATAAGAGCCCCAAGGGTTAGTTTGCTTTTCATTTCATTTATAAAACAATCATTTCCATTTACTGAGACTACATAAGAATCTTTTAACAAAAATATTTTATCTTTAGATCTTGTACTTTTTTATAAAAAAGTACATTCAAATACTTTTTTTTTATTTAAAAAAAAAATACTTTTAAAGTTTTGTATCTGTGCAATATATTATATATGTTAAACAACCTTTGATGTTTTTAGCTTTTAGTTTTTATTTACGAATTTAAAAAAAAAGTTTTTATTCTAATTTTAAATTAATGTAACAGCATATACTGTTACAAATATATATATATATATATATATATATATATATATATATATATATATATATATATATATATATATATATATATATATATATATATATATATATATATATATATATATATATATATTGTAGTGGAATAGAGAAGATGGAAGTGGAAGGAAAAGATGGTTGCATCTGGGATGATGGGAAATCATCATCAATCCCAAGTAAATTAAATTTAAAATTTACAAAAAGTAAAATATTTAAGTAAGGTATTATTTTTAAAATGTTCAAATAATGTTTAACATCCAAAATATATAATTATTTCTATGTTATTAAAGAGAACATGAAAAAGAGCATGAGAAATAAGATCTCTCAGAGAGATCAGCCCAGTTAATTCATTATTATAGCATAATTATAAATCAATCAGAATTATCAATAAATAAGTAATACTCAAAACACCATTCATCATCAAGAATTATCAATCAAAATACATCAATACAATAAATCAACAGTCCAGCTAAATCAACAATCAATGTGGTGATTGGATTTGAAATTGGTCTTCTGTAAACCAGGTTAACTATTGAACCTTTGTCAGCTTGGGACAATTATTTAGACATAATTTGAATGCACAATAAGTGGTAATCCATCAGAATATATAACCATATAACACAATGATGGGATTCTAAAACATGCTGATCATCATCAATGTTCTGGCCACTTAGTACCATTAATGAACTGGCCAACCTATAAACTTCATTTCTAAGACTAAACTAAAATGAAATCTAGTGCATGGGCTTTAAAGAATATAATCTTAGGTTCCAACCAGATTGATGATGATTTCTCATCAGTGTATGCCTAAAAACCCTAAAATACATCCCCATTAATATCAGACTGTTATACATGAATCTAGCTCAGAATAACACTACCTCATGTACTGTTATGGTGACCAAGAGATGATGCAATACAATTATTTTTATACAATTAAATACAAGTTTATTAACAACAATAAAAATGATATTAAGTCTTTAGAATATGGCTCTACAATTAGAAGTCTTCTAATATTGATTAATATTTACTAAAAAATTATCACATTTGTGATTTACAAAATTACTAGAGACAATTCAAGTTATTACATTATGATTTACATATATAGTTCATATAGGTGCACATATGTCCATTTTACTAATACCTGAATATATTTCAATTGACATTTAAAATACAAAATTGATTATCATTTTAAGTTAAATGATAAAAATACCTCATACCAAGTTATACATATCATCACACTGATGTGTGCTGTAATTTATTATTTAATATAAATATTTGATTGGTCATAATCAATAAATGAAATGTAGTTTTATACATATTCAATAACATATTTAACATAAATGTATAAATTGAATTGCAGACACACACTGATGTCTATAGCATATATTTCATTTTGTCACAATAAAATTACTAATTTTATAATATGTAATTAATTATTGATTTAATATATATGCTGTGCACATAGAAATGTATATGTACATTGGCTTTTATATGATATATTTTAACTTGTCATAATATTAATAATATATTTTTTCTAATTAATTCCATTTGGAAAATATACTAATAATTAACACATACATATGTGTATCAATAAAAATGAAGATGATATGGATGAATTATCACATTGTGTCATAATAATTTATAGTTTCTTTTTTTAAAAAAAGTACTATCCTATGAAAATATCTCCCTTGCCAAGTCACTGTTGATTAAAATTTGTAAATTTGCAAGTTTTAAATTCAAGCAACATTATTTGTTTTTATTTCACATTAAAAGTGTCTCTCCCTTTTTTAAAAAAAATAAAACTCAATCTTCATCATATTATTGTTGATTGAATAAATTAAAAATATAGATTTTAAATATTGTCAATTGTTCTCTTAAAAAAAGCAAATATAACAGCATCTATCAATTAAGTCTTCATTTTTTAGACTTTTAACTTAAGTAAAACTATTTACTTGTTCTTTAAAATGACATTTTTAATATATGTTATTCACCACTGTATATACATTTAACTGTGCTTCTCTGCATATAGATATATCAGCATGCACATAATTACTTCAGAAAGTTGAGTTCTCTTGTTAATCTTAGTTTTTTGGTCCATCAGGAAGATATAATCAGGTTTATGTTGATATTGATTTGGTGCCACAAGTATTTAAGATCAACCAACTGTCTTGTTGACATTTAATACAGAGAATGGGTCTTCCTTCTAGGTGCATCTAAACTCACCCAGTGAATGAATAGACTGTTTCTGAATCTTTTTTGTTGACTTCAGCTACATCTCATGGAGGCTACCTGTATAGTTCTAAAATTATCTCTGCAAACCTGCTCTTTCTGGCCAGCTATTTACTGCCAACTACAACAAACTACTACAAAATATTACATTGATTTGGTTCCACATATATTTAAGATCAGCCAACTGTCTTGTCCACATTTAATACAGAGAAAGGGTCTTACTTTTAGGTGCATCTAAACTCCCCCAATGAATCAATATACTGTTGCTGAATCCCCTGCCTTGACTTCAGCTACATCATATGGGAGCTACCTGTATGGTTCTGGAAACTATCTCTGCTAACCAGCTCTTTCTGGCCAGATATTTACTGACACCTACAACAAACTACTACAAAATATTATAACCCAACTGACCAATTTGACCTACTTCTTTTCAAATATACTAAAGCCAAGTGAACTGATATTTTTATTAGCCCTTTTTATAAGAGTCATCGGAGGTGATAAAAACACATTAATTTAAAACAGTTATTTCTGTGTAATTCTTATCTTGACTAAAACAATTTTAATCAAAACCTACTTTTAGATTTCTACTAAAGTGTCACCTATATAATTTTACTCTTTTTAAATCATTTTTAATTAAAAGTGACTCTTTGGAATTTTTAATCTGCAATTTCAAAAATAGATAAGGAATGTATACAAGCATTATTTCAAAAATAAATCATGCTTGTTTTTAAATTCAAAATCAGAAGACAATATTAATTTATTTATCTAGACCTTTTTCAAATGTTTAATTTATAATAAAATTGTATTTAAAATTCAATTCAAAGTTAATTAAGCCTTTACTTATTATTCCAAATGAACTGTAAAAAACATCTACAACAATTTTTGTCTGTGCTTATTTCTACTTTTACTTTTATATATATTATATATATATATATATATATATATATATATATATATATTGTGACACGTCAACTTTCTTTCTTCCCCTACTAACTGAATTTTAGTTATTAGAATCATCGTCGAGGGCGCCACCAAGGATTTCTCTCTTGGAACCTGGTCACGTAACTTTACATAAACCTGATCTTTATTTATTTTCGAACGATGATTCACTGATTATAAACTTTGATTATAATCTCACAGGGGTTTTCCTTTAAGAACACTAACTAATTATTATAAATAATTCAAGAATTCAAGAATACGTTGGACAAAAAAAAAACTTTTAATTTCTTTTACTACTATTTATTATTAATAACCTTATAATTCTATCCGATCCAGAAAGAACTGACTTACAATTTCTGATTTTCCCTCTGTTTACTTTCTAATTATGCTTCCCAAATATTTACCATAGATTTACTCACGCCTACACTAATACTGCGAATTCTAGCAGACGTGTATATAAGACGACTTATAGTATTTTTAATCTTTCCTGAAGTTTATTTTTAAACTCCACTTTCTTTGGTAAATAAATAAATTGCAATAAATCTTACAATGAACGTATAAGTGTCTTTCGTTTTCTTATACTTTCAATTTTTTCCTTATTTTCTATTAACAAATGAGTAACGCCCCAAGGTTCTCTGTTACTTGGCGATGCACTTTTATACCCCCACCCTGTTGTTACTCTCTAGATCGAATAGATATTAAATAATTTAAAATGCAGTTCTTCCAATATTTCATAAAAAAATATTGAACGAAAATTAACATTAATAGATTACAATATTAAACAAATTTATTTCCCCCCTCTATTGTTGAAACATTTGTAATAAACATAATAAATGAACATTAAATTAAAGATAAAGTTCTATTACACTTTACTTAGAGTTCTCATTAATTGAAAAGTTTATAATTACCCTGATCGATCAGAGCAAAGTGGCCTGATTTTCATAGGTTTTACATACCATTGGTCGTGCCTTTGTCCTTGTATATGCGAATTCCATGAGTGTTCCTTTGGTTGTCTGGCTAGCAATATCCGTTTCTTCCATTCCATAACTTTCTCGATCGCTTCATTCAGATGGAGTGGCGGTCAATTCCCCAAAGGGGAAGGTTGTGATAACTTTAGCCGCTATACATTTGAAAAGACTCCGCAAAATTAAATTTCAATAATCATAATTTTTATTGTTCGAAACACAGCTGCTTTCTTTATTGTCCTTGCTGTTCTCTAAAAGTCAAGTCAACCGATCTCTCTCCCAGCGATCTTATCTCCACTCTTTCTTATCTTTTTTTTTTAATTAGCGTAATAGCAATTACTAACCAAATATTTTTACTTTGTGAAAGTTTCAACAATAGAGTATAATTACTACCAAGAATCTAATTTTGTTTTCTTTTCCCCACCCTTTTATCTCTCGAATTTTTCTCCCTTTTAATTAAACACTTTTAACATTTTTTTTTTTTTTAATAAATTATATTCAATTTTATTTGTTTATTTCAAAATAAAAGTTCAAAATTTTTACCCTTTCCATTAAATCAAAACCATTTGTTAATTAATAATTTTTTTTTTTCATTTTACAAACTATTTAACTTCAAAAATATTTATGACAAATTATAAATATGTGAGCTTATATATATATGAGCTGACTTAAAATATCAGCTCAATATATATATATATATATATATATATATATATATATATATTGATATATATATATATATATATATATTGAAATAAATGAGAATGCAAATCTCTCAAGCGCTAATGACTACAACCAGCCAATCAAATCTTATTATATATATATATTACAAATAGATTTATGTATTTCTTTAAAATAATAAACGTAAATTTATAAATAAATATTAGAAAATACAGTACTTAAAAGTTTATAAAAAATATATCTATAAATGTCACTTAGGAGTGCTTTTAACTATCATTGTAGTTTTTGTCAACTAATACTTTAAAAAGGACAACTTTCCCATAATTCCATGATGTCAGATTTTCCATAATTCTGTGATCTTAATATTTAATCAATAGGCAGGCAAAAAATGTTAAAATCATGGAATTATGGGAAAGATTATATCATGGAATTATGGGAAAGTTGGCCTTTTGAAAGTATTAGTTGACAAACACTACAAGGATAGTTGAAAGTGCTCCTAATTGAAGTTTAGAGATATATTTTTATATACTTTTTTTTATTGTTTTTTCTAATATTTATATATATATATATATATATATATATATATATATATATATATATATGGGGGTGTGTGCACAGAACTATGTTTCTTTGAATGCCATGAAACCCAACCTGTTTCAATATATATATATATATTCAGACATAGTGGTAAATACTAATTAAAGATAAATCACAGCATATCCAATTTTTATTTTTTGTGTGTGTCACACCTGATGATCTAAGAATAATATTCAATAAACTAATTTTTTTTTTTACTTTTTTTTGTACTTTTTTAGAATGCAAGTATGTAATAACTCAATAAATGTCTGATGATAAAAAAATTTCTCATATAAAGGAAATTACTTGAAAAATCCATATAAATATAGAACAATGTACAAAATTGCTTATAATTTAATCACTCATATAGGACAAAGTGAATTCCCAAATAAGCAGAAAAATTGCAATTGCCTTTCAAATATGATATTTCATATGCAATGGAAAACATTACAAATAAGCTTTTGATACTTCAATGGGATCATCTATTTCAGGAGTAGTACTTGATTTATTTATGGAAAAATATACTTATTTGTATTCTAGAATCAACACCTTTAAAACATCTTATTTGTTACAGATTTATAGATGATACATTTATCATATGTTAATTTGCTAAAAATAAATTAAATGATTTTTTTCTTACATTTAAATAATATCCATTCATAAATTAAATGATTTTTTCTTACATTTAAATACTATCCATCCATAAATTAAATGATTTTTTCTTACATTTAAATAATATACATCCTCATATTTAATTTGCAATGGAGACAGAATCTGTTGAAAAACTTCTCTTTTTTGATATTCTCATCACCAGGTATGAAAATAATCTATCATTTTTAGTTTTTATAAGGAATACACAGACAGTCAGATATTTAAAATTTTCATCACATCATCGTTATGCATCTCAGATATTTTCTCTAAATAAAACTATAAAATCAAATAATTAGTATTTTATTAGATATTGGTCATAATTGTAAAATTATTAATCAAGCCTTAAAGCCCAAAATAACCAAAGTAAAAAACAAAAAGAAGAAATATTTATTAGTATTTGCTTTTTTTTTCTTGTATATAACATTTGTCTAAATCACATGTTGTTATTAAATTAGTAATAATTGAAAGGTTACTAGTCTTTTACATGCACTATAGTTGTTTCTCAGACAGCCAATCAGATTTTTAAACAGCTGTCTTTTAAGAATGATCAGGCTTTTGACACACGACAGAGATTTTGATAAGAAAATGATGATACCAACCATTTCTCAACTTATATATATATATATATATATATATATATATAATATATATATATATATATATATATATTGTACCCTCACTTCTCGATATATGATATAATTTAAAATATGACTAGCTCAATCAAATTATTATGCTCGGCTAAAATATGTACAATTATCTTTAATATATTTTTATAATATTATAACTTATCAGATTTATTCCAAACTTATCAAAAATTAATTTAGTTCAATATTATGTACTAATTAAATAAATATTTAACTAAAATCATGAGACTGTGAAGTGAAGTTACAATTGGTAATCAGATTTACATTGAGTCAATGTCTCTCCAAGACACTGTCTCAATGGCATAAGAATACTATTACTTCTTTATTATCTCATTACTAACTCTACAGCATTCTTATGGCTTTTATAAATGAATTATCTTTAATAATAATAGATAAATAAATCTCAATCTATTGTTAAGGAAATATAATTAAAATGATCTCAGGTTCTTCTAATTATCTTAAAGTAATAATAATTCATGTAGATAGGAATGATAAGGGATTTAATATCAAACCTAAATACACCTAACTTATTCTAATAATAATCACTAACAATAATAATCTTTAGGGTATATCTTAATCTTATCTATTGGGTTATACTTTTAATCATTAAGAAAATAAGTAAATCATATGCATGTCTTTCATTTCCATATAGTATCTTAATTTTAAAATAGACCAAAATCTTATAATTTAACAATCTGTGGCAATAAATAATCTTATACTCTTATATTGTGCATTATAATTATTTTATGACCATTGTAATATCATATGTTAATGTCAATCAATTTCTATAAATTATATTAAGAAAATATTGTGTTTCTTTCTCAAATAATAAAATAATAAATTCATATTGTGCAAATATTATGTTTATTCAAATTATCTGTTGTCAAATGCTGTGGTGTAAAATAATGAACTCAACACATCTTTTAAAACAACTTAACAAATTTATTTACATCAACTTTAACAAATAATTTATTTACACTATTTACATTTAAATAAAATTAAAGAAAATAAACAAAATAAGAAAAATAAGATTACAAGATTTTTTACACTGTTACTATTTCCATAACTATAAGTAGATAATTTATACATTTCAGAAAATGTTTTATTAATAAAATTCAATTAAGTTTATGACTTTAATTTACATAAACATTACTTATTATCAATTAATATAAGAAAGATTCTATGTAAGATATCATTCATGTAGCATGTATGTAAGTAAACCAACTTTAATAATTAAAATGCTATTTCACTTAAGTCCTACTGTTATTTATATTATAGTGTATAAGGCTGTATTACATTTATTATCAGTATGACTCAAATATTAATTAATGTATAAACTGATATAACTTTGTAGTATAATATCAATTATTGACTATCACTGTTTATTTCATTCCGATATAATGTCATACTACATGTCTTATTAAAATATGCAATACGTATATGTACTTTTTAAAAATAATATTTTAAAATTATTCAATAATTTCAACTTTTATAAAGTATAATGTTAAATAAAATTCTATGATTCTTTGCCATTTTAACTCATTACTTTTCTTTACTTATTATTCCTATTCCGTTATAAAACTACTACCTACAAAAGTCATTTTAACCCTATTTAATTTCAGTAAAACAAATGACCAATTTTAAAAAAACAAAAAAAAAATAATAACGATTCAAAACTCTCCTATACCTCATCATATATTTACAATAAGCCTTCAATCAAAAATATAAAATTTCTATGTAAAATTAACGTAACTCATCTAATAAAAATAAAATAAAATATAGACCTTATATACTTCTTACTAACTTTAAAAGAAAAAAATAAATAACTTACACTAGTATAATAAATCTGATTTCTAATATTGGAACAGAAACATTGAAATTCATTCACGAAAGAATCATATAATTATTTCTAGGGTATCATATTACGTTGTACTAAATTTATATCATTAATTTAAAATATGCATATTAAAATAAAACTGCTATTTTTAATCTTGTGTGTGTATATTATTTAAACATTAATCCATTCATTCAATAATCATATAACATTTGGTTGATCTAAAGAAAACATAGTAAATACATCAAATCATTATTATTATTACACAATTTTACCATAAATAATACTTCAATGTACAGTCCGTCACAAGATGTCCTCCAGGATTCCAGTTTTACAAAATAATTTCACATTCACACTCAACAATTATTCTTTAAAATATTACGTGTTGTATAATTATAAAATAAACTTTATGCAATAAAAAGTTATATTAGTATTTAGTTATTTTTTTAAAAAAAAATGTAAATGTACCTTTCCTATCTTTAATAAACCAATAATTAATTAATATTTATGTTAGTTAATAATCAAGACATATTACGTAACATCCAACGGTGTTTTCATTCAGTTGTTATTGTTCTTTTTCCTAGGCACAAGTTTTCACTAAACATTACTTCCTTTTCCGGTACATCACGTGTTCTTTAAAAGTTTTTATGACAAAAAATGAAAACGTTCTTTTTTAAAAAAAAAATAAAAGTCAAAGTCAGTTCCATCAGAAAACAAAAATAAAATTAAAATAGTTTATAGATCCAGGTTCACTTCTTTTAAAGAAAAAATATATTATTTAAAAGTTATTATTTTTAGTATTAGTCTCTAATTTATAAGTTCTTGTTTAATTATTTTTAATTGATTTGGATATCCATGTAATTGATTTGCGCATTCCGTAACAGATATTTAGGTAAGATTACTTTTAAAGTCTTCTATACGACCAGCGTTTAGACTTTAATAATTCAATAATTTTTACTTATAAGTATTTCTTGGCCAATTAACTTCCGATTTATTTGCCTTATAAAACTATCAAAATTTAGTCTTTTAAACTATAAAGACTTAACAAGGCAAATATTTATATAATTACTGTTACATATTATATCTTTACCAAGATATATTTAAATTTATACTTTACAAATACTTGCTTCATAAAGAAGTATTTCTCATGCTTTTAAATATCTGATTTATAAAAATCAACTATCATTAGCTTTTAAATTTATACAAAGTCCAACGTATTACTTTTAGGCATCTAATAACTCTGCTAGTCAATCCAGCGTTTGTTAAATTTTTAGCGTAAAGTCTCCAATATATTTTATCCTCATATGATGTCTTCATGATTATTTGATAGTAAATTGAGCTTCAGTAAGGAAACGATTAATAGGGAAATATAATAAATTAACACTGCATGTTCATCGGTAACTTTTATAAATTATTTTTTAAAACTACTCTCTAATAATTTTAAAACGATTTTTAGAGCGTCTATAATCACTTAGCTATTTTTAATAGCAACTTTTACTTTAAGAATTTCAATCACAAGTCATCTCTAAACAATTGAACCTTGGTTTTATACCGGAAGAAAACTCCCACTTGATTGGTGAATTAAACAATTGACTTGCTAGCTTATTTACATATTTCACCAACAAGACAGAATTAAAAATAAATAATGACTTATTTAATATTTATTATTTATCACATTATTAAATTCTTAAATTAATCTTCATCATTTATTTAAATCCATTAAACATTTTTTTAAAATATACTTTCTTACTTAACTTTTACGTTTAACTTTTATAAGATTATTTTTATAAACAAACTAAGTCTATTTTTATTCGTTATGTTTTTAAACAGTATTTTAAAAATCAGATTTAATATTTCACATTAATTATCTTTATTTTTATTTCATGATAGCCAAAATAATATTTATAAATTTTATAACAGAATTTTTAAAATAGTTTTGCAACTTTACTAAAATACTCCCAAGCATGTGTGTGTGCGTTTAAATTAACATCTGGTTTTTTTTTTATAACAAAGCTACAAACGCTTGTAATAATCTAAAAATAAACTAACAATACATTTTTTAAAAATAAATATTTTTAAAATAAATAATATCTTATAACAACTTTAAAATAATAATTCGATATTATTAAAATCCAACATTAATTCTTCTATTATGTATTACTAATAATTAAAATATTTATATTCATTTATTAAATATTAATTTTTATCAACAATAAATATATGCATTTAATTTTAACTTGTCTTTTAAAACTTTAACTTTAAACATTTATTTATTAAATTTATTAATGCAGTATTGCTTATGGCCAGTTTTCCCAACCATATACTATTATCATTCCCATTGAAATGTCTCTCTCAAACATCAGCACAATTTTCACATATCAAACACTCATGAATTACTTTAATTACACTTTTAAAAAGATTGTTATAAATAAAATTAACATCATATAGCTAAATATATCTTAAATTTAAAATTTTTTAAATAAATGGATACAACAATTTATGGAGACCCATATAAAAGGGCACAATATATATATATATATATATATATATATATACAGAGATTTATTTATATATATATATATATATATATATATATATATATATATATATATATATATAAGCCAGTATTAAGCACCTTGGTCTGAAAGCTTGAAAATATAAACATATTCATTTATTACTCACTGAGCAACATTTCAATTATTACTAAATTAATAACAACATGCAATTTAGACAAATGTTATTTACATACGTTGCTGATAAATTATATTAACATCTAAAAAATTGTGGTGTAGTAAATCTAAGATTTCATGCTTGTAATATCATAAACTAAAAACTCAGTGAGTAATAAATGAATATGTTTATATTTTCAAGTTTTCAGGCCAAGATTCTTAAGACTGGCTTACATATATAAAAGTTAAGTTGAGAAAAGGTTGGTATCATCTTTTACTTATCAAAATCTATGTCGTGTGTCAAAAGCCTGATTGTTCTTAAAAGAGAGCTGTTTAAAAATCTGATTGGCTGTCTGAGAAACAATTGTAGCACATGTGAAAGACTAGCAACCTTTCTTGTATAATAACATTACAGTATGTATTTCACATCTTGTAAAGTGGTAAAAAAATATAAAAACAGCATAATCAAGCTTAAAGATTCAATCCCTCTTCAGGATCATGGAGTTTATAAAATTTTATGTAATTCTTCTTATGTAAGTATGAGTAATTATCATTCTGTATTAAAAGAGATGAACATGCTAATGTGGTTAAACAACATTCATCATCAGCAGAACTCTCAATATATGCTATGAATTCAGGCCACAACATTTATTTGTCTCATAATACTAAGATCCTATCCACTTATGGTTCTCACTAATAATGTAAGATTAGAGAAAACATTGAGGTACTAAAAAGACCAAATTGTATCAATAAACATGATGACATGTGCAATTTCCTCTTATTTGGAAGAAATTTTTAAAAAACATATTACTATAAAAAATTTCTGAATTTAATTTTTTTCCTATTTTATTTTTACCTGTTTTCTATTGATGGAACTTTAACATTGTTATAAAGAAGTGTTTATAGTACCTCTACAATTATCTTTATAATATTTTATTTGTCACCCAGTTTATGGTATTTATTATCATGCTGAAACATTTATATTCTTTATCAAATCTTTACATGGATGAATGCATAATGTAAGTCATTGTGTGTGTGTGTGAAGATTTTCACAGGTTGCATATATAAAAGACATATTTTGCGGGTTCATACGTGTTAAAAAATTTAAATATTGATATACCGACATTTCAAATTGATCACACAAGCATTTTATTTCTGTTTTAAAAAATTTAAAAATTAATGCTAATGACATTCTGGAGAGTTTTGATGTTCTGTTTTGTTTACAGACATTCCAATTGATGAAGCTTTAAATATAATTTCACAACGTTGCAATTTACCAAATCATATTATTGATTTGATTAAACTTTGTCTCTTGAACACATATTTTGTATACAATGGACAGGATTACAGACAAGTTTTTGGTACTCTTATGGGCTCACTTATCTCAGGAGTAATAGCTGATTTATTCATGAAATATATAGAAACTCGTGCTTTACGAACATCATCTTTAAAACCTCATTTTCCTCAGATACATAAATGACACTTTGTCATATGGCAACATGGAAAAAATAAATTATATGATTTTTTCTTACATTTAAATAATATGCATCCTCATATTAAATTGACAATGGAGACAGAGTCTCATGGAAAACTGTCTTTTCTTGATGTTCTAGTCACCAGAACACCAATTAGTTTATCTTTTTCGATTTACAGAAAGAATACACACATGGACAGCTATTTACTTTACCATTCTCATCATCACCCAACTCAGATAGTTTCTGTAGCCAAAAATTATTTTAAATAGAGCAATTAACCTTTCAGATAAGTCACATCTGAAAGAAGAAATAAATCATATTAAAAGTGTTTTATTAGCAGATAGTTATAATTATAAATTTATAAAAAAAGCCTTATTTCAAGCCCAAAATGGACAAAATAGAAAACAAAAAGATGATAAGTCAGCTATTATGATTTTTGTTCCATATGTAAAAGGAACTACAGACAGTATTGAATATATATTAAAATGCTATAATAGAGATACATCATTTTCTATTCATCAAAACATCAGTAATATAATAACCAAGCCTAACGATTCAATCCCTCTTCAATCTCATGGTATTTACCAAACCTCATGTGAAATTTGTAAAGCTTCTTACATAGGTATGAGTAATTGTTGCATCAGTGTTAAGAGAGATGAGAATGCTAATGCAGTTAAACAACACTCATCATCATCAGCACTCTCACTCCATACTATAGATTCAGGTCATAAAATTGATTTTTCTAGTACCAGGATCATATCCAGATGACATAATTAATACCAGTGAAAAATTAGAGAAGCCATTGAGATACTTAAAAAGCCAGATTGTATCAATAAGCTACATGATGCAAGCAAACTTTCTCCTATTTGGAAAGATTTTTTTAAAAAAAAACTTTTCAAATTTAACATTTTTGCTATTGGTGGAACTTTAATGGGTTTTTTTTCAAATTAGTGATTGTAGTGCCTTTACAATCATCATCTTTCTAACTTTTATTACCCAGTGGATGACTTGTGTGAAATCAAAACATTGGTATATCAATATTTACATTTTTTAACACGGATGAATCCGCAAAATATGTTTATATACATATATAAGACATATTTTGCGGGTTTATCCATGTTAAAAAATTTAAATATTGATATACCAACATTTCAACTTGATCACACAAGTCATCCACTGGGTTATAAAAGGTAGAAAGATGGTTGTAGAGGTACTTCAATCATTGATTTGAAAAAAATGTTAACGTTCCACCAATAGCAAAAATGTTAAATTAAAAATGTTTTTTTTTTATAAAAATCTTTCCAAATAGAAGAAAGTTCGCATATATCATCTCACTTATTGATACATTTTGGCATTTTAGTATCGCAATGGCTTCTCTAATTTTGCACTCACAGAGTTTATCGCATCTGGATATGATCCTGGTCACTAGAAAAAGTGTTGCTGATGATGAGTGTTGTTTAACTGCATTAACATGCTCTTCTCTCCTGACACTGATGCAATGATTAGTCATACCTATGTAAGAAGCTTTACAATTTTCACATGAGATTTGATATACACCATGAGATTCTAGATGGATTGAATCATTAGCTTTGGTTATTATATTGCTGATCCTTTGATGAGTAGAAAACACTGTATTTATATTACAGCATTTTAATATATGTCCAATACTGTCTATTGTTAATAGCTAATTTGTCATTTTTGTTTTCTATTTTATTCATTTTGGGCTTGAAATAAGACTTTTTAATACATATATAATTCTAACTATTTCCCAATAAAACATTATTAATATGATTTATTTCTTCTCTCAGAAGTGGCTTATCTGATAGGTTAATTGCTCTATTTAAAAGAGTTTTGGGTATTGAAACTATCTGAGTTGGACGATAATGAAAATGTAAATGTAAATATCTGTCCATGTGTGTATTCTTTCTGTAAATAGAAAATGATAAACTATTTAGTGTTCTGGTGACTAGACATTAAGAAAAAGTAATTTTTCATCAGACTGTCTCCATTGTAAATTTAATGTGAGGATTCATATTATTTAAATGTAAAAAAAAATTCTAATTTATTTTTTTCATGCTGCCATATGACAAGTGTCATCTATGTATCTGAGCCAAATGAGAGTTTTTAAAAATGATGATTCTAAAGCATGAGTTTTTATATTTTCCATGAATAAATCAGCTATTACTCTTGAGATAGGCGATCCCATAACAGTAACAAAAACTTGTCTGTAATGCTATTCATTGCATACAAAATATGTGTTCAAGAGACACTGTTTAATTAAAGCAATAAAATGGTTTGGTAAATTGCAGTGTTGTTAAATTACATTTAAGGTTTCATCAATTGGAAGGTTTGTAAACAACGATACAACATCAAAACTGACCAGAATGGCATTAGCATTAATTTTTAAATTTTTTAAAACATAGAAATAAGATGAAAGAAATTTTTAATATATATATATATATATATATATATATATACACCAAATATATATATATATATATATATATATATATATATTGAACTGGGTGGTGTGTATTAGATCCAGAACAGTTTATTTGATAGGTTTAACTGGGTTTAAATCTTATTTATCATAATTTTATATTTTTATATTATACATATTACATGAATGGACCGGCCCTTTAAGCAGAGGGAAAATACCATTGATAGCAAAGCTATAAATGATACCCATGGTCAGACCGAGTTTTGCAAAACATAATATGGTCATATTTCCACACTGTGGCCCACCTCAACTGCTAGATTCAAACCCCTACTATCCAATGCATTTTATTTATTTTGAGGTAAACCTCAGGTGCCAGATAATTACATGGGGCTGGACAATAGTTCCATAATCAGACGCTCAATATATCCCATTACTAGCTCAATCAAAGGTAATACAATAACAAATTGTTGCTTCAATTAGTGGTAAAAGAATTGACTGACAAATCTTACATTTAAAGATAATTTATTTTTAAATAATTACTTATTATTTTAATTTTAACTATTTTTATAAATTTTAACTAACATAAACAATGGTATTTTTATATAATGACCACACACACACTCTGAATTAATGCACTAGAATATAATTTAAGAAAAGCATTAATTAATACATGACATTTAAAAACATGCACATCGATAGTTCTTTATGCATCTATAGAGTTCATTTATTAATTGACTCTGGAGGCTTTAAGGGGATACTTCTTCCTGTTCATTGTGAAATTTATTTACAATAGGATTTTGTCTTTTTACTGGTTGCTGTTTCACGTGAAAATTTTCCCAACTAGTTGGATTCAAGGTTTTGTGGAGGTTTCTATCCTTACTATCTTGTGGCACTATTCTTTAAAAAAGTTAGACATTGTGTAGCTTCAGAATATTAGGTGTGCATTACTTCCATCTCGGGCAGACTTGTTATTTAGGACAGGTTTGGAGCTCATCAGATGCTCCTAAAAGCTGCTCAACACTGCATGGCCTTTATTAAAAAATGCATGAGAACACTGACTGAGAACTGATTGAGTAACTGAATGAATACACTCAACATATAGATTGAACTCAACTGATTGTGAACTCAACTGAACTCAACTGCTTGCGATGAACACCTGGAATATTTATGTGATGACCTGTTATCACTTTGTTAATTGGTTTTTTATGTCTGCCAGCTATATCTGTTGTAAAAATTCCTTTACTGTTTTGATTGCATTCCTTTGATAAGATGTTAATCCTGTTGTCAGTTGGTAGCCAGTGCTAATTTGTTGTTTTGTGGATTTTTAATTAGTAGCCATTGCTAAATTCTATTCTTTTATGTAGCTTTTAGTATACATAATCCTTGACAGAATTTATTTTAACTTATAACTTTTATTTATTCTTTAATATTTAACACACACTTATTTATTTTATCAACAAGCACACATTTTGCTATATTTAAAATCCACTCGTCATTTATGCTCATATATATATTTCTAAAATCAACTTATTATAAACAAGAGATATTTTTTAATTTATATAAAAGATTAATATCCAAAGCTTTTAGTTTCAACTTTTTTTTCTTTAATATTTTAAATTAAGATAGAGAGCACCTTTAATTATTTGAAGGAAACATTTACTCTTGAACTGTCATAACTTTTAATTCTACTTTAAAATTTTCCTAGTTAATTTCTCTCCCCCTTCCAAGTACTTCTTAATACATAAAACTATGAAGTAATTGATTTTTAGCAAACTGTTTTAAAAAAATCTGTTTAAACTTCTTTTATTAAACTTTTAACTTATATGAATAACTCTTTAAACTTTTATAAATCTATTTATTTCTTCATTAACCTTTGTGTTATTTATGAGAATTTTATTTTAATAAATTTTAGACAAAAATTTTATGTGGATCACTTTTTCATAAGCTGTACAATATATATATATATATATATATACACACACCTGCGTCTTATTTTATGCGGTAGATAGGTTTTTCAGAAAATACACACAAAAGAAATCGCACAAAACTAGACTTAACTTATCTTGAAAAATGAGGGATACATACTGTAATTTTTCAAAAATCACATAAAAGCAAAACAACAATGTAAAATTACTTTAAAATTTGGATAAAAAATAGGAAAATAAAATATTGCTAATAAAAAATTTCAAATTTGAAAAAAATTGATACAAGTCAAACTTTTTTTACTTTTTTTATTAACTACAGTATTTAATTTTATTCAAAACAATATATTTTATACGTAATTTACATTTTTTTCATATATGTATGGTATTTTAATCATTATCGCTATTTGCGACATCAGATTTGTCACAAGAGGAAATACAACTAGTGCCAACTTCATTTTTTAAAATTGGTCATATAGTGGATTCACCCAAACTAAAATGTTTTCCAATCACTGTTGATTTTTCCCATTTCATTAAGCAATCTAAAATTGAATTTTTTGTTTCCAAAGAAATTCATTTTCTTGGGTGTTTTTTCCTCTCCATTAGGGTAAACTAAAAGTTTAAAATAAAAATAAGGACTTAGATTTACGATAATAAAAAGACACTGACTCACCACTGTTGGGCAAAATTTAATTAAAACTAACCATTAAAAATTGAATTCTTATTTTTGTCTTTAATTTTTTAATTTTCAATTTCATTTAAAAATCAAACTTCATCGTTCCACATGACATTAATTTCAGATCGCATTACATAACTTTTAAATTGTTAATTACAATTAAAAATCAGATTTTAATTGTCAAATTTAATTGTTCCCACCACTGTTACTCACCTTTTAAAAATAAACTTGTGGACACTAAATGATTAATTGATTACATACTCTTTTTTAAAAAAACAAAAATAGAACATGATTTAAAATGCAAAAACAACATACATAATGTTTGAACAGATTTACATTATAATCGTGTAAAACTTATTACTTGCAGACACTAAATGATTAATTAATTACACATTCTATTTTTAAAAGCAAAAATAGAATGTGATTTAAAATGCAAAATCAACAACATGCGTAATATAGGCATCTATAACATTTGAACAGATTTACATTATAATCTTGTAAAATGTAATGTGTGTATATGAAATAGGGAAATCCTGATTTTAAGTGAATTATGAATTTCTTTATTGCATAAAATCTATTACAATACTATTATAAAGTGCTGAAAATATTAAAATTATTAGATGGAAGTCGAACTTCGATAATATGCTATTATTTAAATATGATGTGAGTGTGCGAAATTTTTAATATTTAAAGTAATAGTGCATTATTGGAGCTCAACTTCTGATCTAATAATTTTTATCACATAAAAGAAAACTGCATACAAAGATATTAAGAAGAAACATGAACACATAACTTCAAAATCACATTAAATAAATCCACATAAAACAAGACCTGGGGGTATATATATATATATATATATATATATATATATAGGTTATATATATATATATATATATATATATATATATATAACCTAAGCAAACAATTGGTACCTATGCCCAATCGAAAGCAAACTTGTTGGGCAAGCCAAAACACTCTGTCAGCCAAAGGTTATGAGCGACCAAAGGTTGGTGGAACACAGAAGACATTCACAATGTTAATCAAGCCAAAAAAAACAAATATGTAATGCAAAAATGACAATAATAAGTCACAGACCAACTACCAGTGATCTACAGTTACACTGAGGCCCCATATGACATGGATTTTAAAATGCCATTCCAGATTATGAGTCTTCTTGTAGACAGTACCAAGGCTGAAGTAATTTATTAAAATACAAGTTTCTTTTTTATAATTTAAAATATTTTATCCTAATTCTTAAAATATCTTTACCTCAAATATAGGTTCTTTTCAATCTTAAAACATCGCATCCCATGGTTCAAATTCAGGATAAAATCGCTGGGAACAAAATATTAATGATAATACTTTAATTCTTAACACAATATGATGATGATTATTATTAAATGTAACAGGGAACATTTGAGATTTATTTTACTTTATTTTTGAAATCTCAGTATTTTAAGACAGTAGAAATGAAATTACAGGAGAATAAAATACTCAAATACGGAAATAACATATAATTGATAACTTAAAAAATATTTACATACTTTACAATTATTAAAATGTAATTATTTAACTTCTACTGACTATAAAATAGAGAAATCTTTTGTTCTCTGGCGTTTACTTGAATAAGCAATAACAAAATAATATAGAAAGCAGTAAGGACATTTTTATGTTGCCCACTACACAACAAGTGTATTTGAAATAAAGTAAATAATATAACATTTATCTTTTATGAGTGCATGTAAAATAACCAAATAACTATATAGAAAAATGAATGCATAAACATTATGTGACCATTAAAATATATTCTTAAAAAATATTCATGCAAACTTTATTAAAATAGATTTTCTGATAAATAGATGTGCTTATGCAATGATATTATAATGGGAACAAAACAGAAACAAAAAACGTATTTACTTAATAATAAAATATTTATTTACAATAATTATGATTGTCAAACTCACTCCAGTCATAACTTTGACACCCTCCACCTCAGATTAATAAAATAATGATTATTACTAATCATTTTTAAACTAGAGATTATCTCTAGCGCAGATATAAACTTTAAACCTCAGTTAAAAATTAATATATCTGATTATTTTTTAACTTTAAATATACATACACATGGAGTTTCTTTTCCCCATGTGTAATATCTTTATAGATATATTAACAACTTCCATACTTCCCCATTCTTTTTAAATTCATATAAATATAGATACAATAAAGAACAACTGATTTGTCTTTCATTGCATCTTTATTTATATGAATTTAAAAAGAATGGTTAAGTATGGAAGTTGTTAATATATCTATAATAATTATGATTATTTCTGTCAATTTACTATTTATAATTTACAGATATTATTAACTAATACATGGGTGTGGTATGTTATATAATTTATGGTATATAGAAAAAAAAAGAAATGTAACCTTTGTTTCAAAATTAATTTTCATACAAAAAATTAGAGAATTGATAAACCCAACCTCATTAATCAACATTACTTACTTTACGCCTATTGTAGGATACATTTGATTTTAGCATGAACCCAAATACAATTAAGAATCCAATACTAATAATTAATAGGCAAAAATATATATAATATCTTATTGAAAATCAATCCAGGTTGTTTTTCTTTCTAATTTAAAAAGCGTTTTGTAACTTTTCAAAACGTAACTTGTCCAAAAATGAACTTTCTATATTGGAAAAGATTTTAACCTTGATGTTAATACTATAGTACATTTCTTTTGAGAAAATTATTTGCAATATAGAATATAACTCTCAGTAATAATACATCATTCTATAACTGATTTTGTTAAAACTGAATTTTATAATAAACTGCGCAAATCACATTTTATAGGTATTACAACTAAAGAGAGAAATATATTTAAAAATATTATCAAAGAGCTGTATAGTGTAGTCCCTGTTGACGAACGGAATGTCATTGTCATATCCTAGAGATATTAAATAATATAAAATTAACTGTTAAAATGAAATAAAAATCATACTATTTATCTTGAAAAACAAACTAACAAAAGTCAGTTATGAGGATTATAAAATAAAATCCCTAGATAAAAAGTGTCTATGTTCCCTAAATTCTTTGGGTTACCAAAATTTCAATAAACAGATATTGCACTTTGCCTTGTTGTTATTATCATAGGATCATATAGTTTTTTTTGTGGATTCATATAGAAAAATACAGCCCACATTATTTTTAGTATAAGTAATTTAAAAATCAAGTCAAAATATAATGTTGTGAGCTTTGATTTGTTTCATTGTTTATTGATTGGGCCAAATCAACAAGGCATTAGCTGTAGCTTCTAAAAGTTGAAATGTACCGAGTCATACTACTTCCTTACCCTTTTAAATTTACAGCAATACATATAATAAATATGAAAAGTTATCCCCAATAGTGATTTGCCAAGTCCAATAACTGTGGTAATATTCTCTAAATTCAGCATCATATAATCCGTATATCTGACTCAGATACATTACGGACATTTTTTTTTTGTCAATTGCAAAAAAAAAATATATAGACTTTTTATAAATATGTTAAAAGCCTACAATCTCAAACTAAAACCACAATGGAAATAGAAAAGCATGATAAATGCTCTCTTCTTGATGTTCACTTTGTAAAACTAACATTTATAATCAATCATCTACATACAAGAAACTTACATATATTGGTGGGTCACCCATCCTAATCTTCTTTGTAGTTGAATCATTCTTTACAAAGGCATCCTTACTTCCAAATAAATGGATCCTAAGAAAATCTGTCCACAAATATATGATATCTTACTTACAATACTATCATCATATATAGGACTCTGGCCAAATCAATAATATCAAAAAAGAAAGAATAAATGTTTCTATTAGCCTTCTATAATTAAAAAAAACATTGTCTGTCTATTATGAACATTCAAGTTGCATATAATAAAGATTAACACCTTCCTCTAAAATAATTTTTATACTTCCTGTGTGCTTAATAAATAATCACAACTTTACATTACTTGATATATTTCTAGTATAAAGATTGTAATATTAACTTGTTGCAAATCGTAAGATTTCACGATAATAATTTGTAAAGGAAATAGTGGATTTCAAAAGTGAAGAGTCTAACACCTCCCAAATCAAGAATGTAAGTAGGAATTTAGGTTAAATATAAGATGGTCGTTCTTATCTTTATAATGTTGTCTCTTGTGTTGAGATTAGAGAGATCCCTTTACAGTACAAAAAGACCGTGTTTGACTATTATAAAAGTTCAAGGCTCATATGATAAAGGTTAAAGCCTTTCTCTAATGTATTTACATACTTTTTATGTGCTTAATAAATAATCACCACTTTACCTTAACTTATATAATTCTAGGATAAATATCATCATATTGACTCGCACTATAAATTGCAAGATTTCAGCCAGTTAAGGTATAAAGGAAATAGTGGATTAAAAAAGTAAAGAGAGTAAGAACATCACACTTTCAAATCAAGATGTTTCAGATAAGAAGGTCATTCTTATCTTTAATAAGTCACTATCTTGGGTCAGGTTTGAGAAGTCCCTCTATAGTAAAAAAAAAAAAAAATACATCGTTTGACTTTATTATAAACGTTCAAGGTGCATATGTAAAGGTTAAAGTGTTTCTCTAAAAGTATTCACATACTTGTTATGCATTTAATAAATAATCAAAACTTTACTATAATCCTCCCCTTAACATTTTCTAATTTTGTATTTTTAACTTCCATTAGCCCAGAAGTCAGATCAATCTCTCACACTACAGATAGATTAAAAATATATACTTTTACAAGTATTACAAATTAACTTCACATATACACATTAGTTTTTTTTTTAAAGATACTTAAGCTTAACTTTATATTTTAAACATGTTTCAAACTTCTATTTCCTCATGCATTACTGAAACATAAAATCAAAGACATATGAAAAAAATAAATAAAACTCAAAATGTGCATTTCATGCTGAACCAGCACTCATCAGATGGTCCAGTGTATACACACATATATATATATAACTTTTTGGGGTGTACGATGTATTATTTTCCATTAAACACCGATATTTCGACTGACTAGCATCCGCCATTATCAAGGTTAACTTTTGAAAGAAATACCATTAGATCTTAAATAATAACGTGACTGTGTGCGAGATGAAGCATGAGATTCAACTTGAAGTAGTTCAGCATTCACAATATGAGGCTTATCAAAATGTTTATTTACCTCAGTATTTTCACTTATTAATTTTAAGTTAATATTAGATTATTTCAATAATTAAAAATTTAAAACTAACTGGAACTGATTTATTGGTTAGTTTTGATGTTTCTTCTATGTTTACTAATATTCCTGCTGAAGAATCATGAAGTATAATAGCTCAGTACAATGATTTACCTGATTTTATTATTCCATTAGCAAAGCATTGCCTTGAAAATACATTTCTTTTAATCTTTTCAAATCTTTCAACAAATTAAAGGACTGTCTATGGGATCCCCACTGTCACCTGTTATTGTTTTTATGGACAATTTTGAAAGTCAAGTATTATGTGCAGCTACTAAAAAAACCTTCTATTTGGCTTAGATATGTGAATTACATATTTGTCATATGGCCTCGTGGAATTGATTTTTTAAATTATTTTCTTGTTTTTATAAAAAATTGGCATCCAAATATTAAATTTACTATGGAAGTGGAAAATAACAGATCGCTTTTTTTTTCTAGATGTTTTAATTGCAAGAAAATGTGATGAAACATCAATATCAGTTTCCAGAAAATCCACCCATACAAACAGATATCTTAATTTTAATTCTCATCATCATCCTGCACAATTTTTTTCTGTAGCTAAAAATCTTTTCACTAGAGTTTATAATTCATCTGATAAAAAATATCTTTCTCAAGAAATAGAACTTACAAAAAATATTCTGCTGTCTAATAATTATAATTAATATGTAAGGCTTTATATAACATTAATATTGAAATTAAACTGAGAGACTGCAAACCTCTCATGCTCATTACTATCTAACAGCCAATCAGATCGTAAATACAAGACAGAGAATTTAACAAGAAAAGGGTGGTCCATCCCATTCTTTACTTGTCTTTTTATATATCCAAGCCAGTCTAAAGTACTTAGATCTGAAAGTGTGAATATTAAATATCTTCACACTTAACTCACTGAGTTTAAATTACAAACATACAGTGTGAAGATATTTAATATTCACACTTTCAGATCTAAGTACTTTAGACTGGATTAGATATATAGAAAGACAAGTAAAGAATAGGGTGGACTGCCCTTTTCTTGTTAAATTCTCTGTCTTGTATTTACGATCTGATTGGCTGTTAGATAGTAATGAGCATGAGAAGTTTGCAGTTTCTCAATTTAATTTCAATACTGTTTGCATTTTATAAAAATAAATATTATTTATAACATTAACACTAAAAAGAAAAAAGAGGATACAATTGACAATTCCTCTTTTAATCGAGTAATTTTACTTTATATTAAAGGGGTTACTGATAAAATCAGTAGAAGATTATCTTGTTTTAATAGAAAGACAACTTTTTCAACTGGCAAAAAATTGGTGATTTTTTTGTATAAACCTAAAGACAGAATATTTTTGGAACACCAAGGAGTTTATGAAATTCCTTGTTTTCAGTGCTCAAGAGGCTATGTGGATCAGACTAATAGATTAATAAATGTCTGAATTAGGAACATAGAAATGCTTTTAATCAAAAAATTAGCACATCAGTTTTTACTTCCCATTATTTAGAAACTGGTCACAAACCTGATTTTGACAATACAAAAATACTTGCTAATTTGGAAAGATATGATTTAAGATCCATGAGAGAGTCAATTGAAATAGTAGTAGAGAAACCTACTGGTTTAAATAGGGCTGATGAAGCTCAACATATTACAGCTATGTATTTTATCTAATATTAACTTACCATTAATAGATGAAAATACTGAGGGAAATAAACATTTTGATAAGCCTCATATTGTGAATGATGAATTACTTCAAGTTGAATCTCATGTCTCATCTCATGCACAGTCATGTTATTATTTAAGATTTAACAGTATTTCTTTCAAAAGTTAACTTTGATAATGGGGGTGCCAGTCCATCGAAATATCGGTGTTTAATGGAAAATAATACATACAGCCCAAACAGTTATAATTTATCTACATCATATAACCGTGAAAACATTAAATATAATATTATATATATATACATATATTAGAACTTACAAATCGGTTTCAAGTATTAGTAGATTTTGAACATGATTCAGATTTGAATGAAATTAATATGAAAATAACTGATACACTTTTGAAAACTACAACAAAGATAGCTGTTAGAAAAAAACAGCAATTGACCAATAAAATTTCTACTGAGACTAGAGAATTTATGAAGAAAAGAAGGAATATGAAGATATACAAAAATGATGCATTAAAAAGAATTGAATATCTCGAATTTTGTAAAATGGTGCGGAAAATAGTTGAAAATGATATAAGAACGTATAACTGTGAACTAGCAAGGAAAGCTGTAGAAGAAAATAAAAGTCTTAAGAATGTAAAACAACATTTTGGTATTGGTAGGAAATTTATATCTGCAATAAGAAAAAAAGATGGAATTATTACTAAAAGGAGAGATGACATCATGAAATTGGTAGAAGATTTTTATCAAGAATTATATAGTAATAAAGAACAAGTACCTTCTATATCTATTACATGTTCCAAATTGCCCAGAATTTTAAATGAAGAAGTGAGACATGCAATTAAATGTATGAAGAAAGGAAAGGCTCCAGGTAATGATGGAATTATAATTGATATATTAAAAGAAGCAGGTGAAGAAATAGAAAATTTTTTAGCAAAGTTATATACCAAATGTCTAAATGATAAAGATGTAGCGGATGATTGGAAGAATGCAGTAATAATATTAATATTTGAAAAAGGTGATAAAAAAGATATTAGAAATTACAGACCTATCAGCCTTTTATCAGTTTTATATAAAACTTTTACCAAGATAATTACTACTCGTCTACAGAGAACATTGGATTTCCACCAACCAAGAGAACAAGTTGGATTTAAAAGTGGTTTTAGTACAGTAGATCATATCCAGGTATTGAGAGAAGTTATAGAAAGGACAAATGAATATGAGTTGCCATTATGCTTAGGATTTGTAGATTATGAAAAGGCATTTGATTCTATAAACATTTCTTCAGTGATTAAAGCATTAGATCATCAAGGTATAGATCCAGGATATTGTCATATTTTAAAGAATATTTATAAAAATGCAACAGCAACAATTAAATTACATAATGACACTGGGAAAGTCAACATTGAGAAAGATGTAAGACAAGGTGACTCCATATCTCCAAAACTTTTTACAGCAGTGCTGCATGAAGTATTTTGTGGATTAAAATGGGAAACTAAAGGAGTGAAAGTAAATGGTGATTATTTAAGTCATTTAGATTTCGCAGATGATGTAGTTGTTTTTGCAAATAATGCTTCAGATCTGCAGGAAAAGTTGCAGGAATTATCAGATGAAAGTAGAAAAGTAGGACTAAAGATAAATGTTAAAAAGACTAAAGTAATGTTTAATCGATTTGCTCAAAATATGAAAATAAAGATTGATTATGATGAATTAGAAGAAGTTAACAGTTACAAATACCTTGGTCAGATTATTAATATAGATGGAAACATAATGGAGGAAATTAATCATAGAATTAAACTTGGTTGGAGTGCTTTTGGTAGAAATAACTTGATACTAAAAGGAAATATGCCTATGTGTTTGAAAGTTTTTAACAAATGTGTTTTACCAGTTCTTACTTATGGATCTGAGACTTGGACACTTAATATAAGAGCAATTCAGAGACTTCAAACTACTCAAAGAAGTATGGAGAGATGTATGTTGGGAGTAACAAGAAGAGATCGTAAATGCAATGTATGGGTAAGAGAACAAACAGGTGTTACTCACCTTATTGAAAAAATTAAAAGATTGAAATGGAGTTGGGCTGGACATATTGCTAGAAGAGATGATAATAGATGGACAATTGAAATTTTAAACTGGATTCCAAGAGATTGTAAAAGACCCAGAAATAGACCGCATGTGAGATGGATGGATGAAATAAGAAAGTGTGCAGGGGTGATGTGGAGAAGAAAAGCTAAAAATCAGAGAAGATGGATTAAACTTGGAGAGACCTTCATCCTGCAGTGAATTGATAATGGTTGATAATGATGATATATATATATATATATATATGTATATGAAAAACAAGTTATAATTACGTTAACTTGCTGTCGCTTGTATTTATGATCAATAGATGGCGTATGCTTGGTCGGTGTTTTTGGTAAAATGGCATCTATTGATCATATATATATATATTTCAACCTTATATTTAGGTATAAAATATAGAGATTGATATAACTGATATAAACATTTCTCTGTCTTTCTTGGTGATTTGATTGCCTTAGTTTGCATTTTGAACAGACTATACTATCTACTTGCATTCAATATCATTTATTAGTGAGAATAGGTATTATTTTGCCTTGTTTATTGCCTGTATTATTTTCATGTATTTAAAATTGATTCTTTTCCATCCACTGATTTGGATCAAATATGTTTAACTTGTAAGAAATCAACAGCTCACATTAAGTTTACTAAAATGTGATTAAAAATAATAATAATTTTTATTATTTTAAAATAATCTTAGAAATTATTTTCGTTCAATTCAAAAACCATTTGTTTAACTAATTTTTAATTATTAGATAAAAATATAATAAATTCACATGTGCGTTTCAGATGGTGTTCCAGTGACAGCGTTCCTGGATTATTATTAAAAAATGGTGTAAGAAAAAAAATGTAAGTAAAATATGTTAAGCATATTTTTTTAAAAAATAATTAATAAGCAAACAGAATTATCAAAAATTTTTCTACAAATTTAAACATAAAATGGTGGTATTTTATAATAGTATGAATTGCTAGATTTAAAAAAATCTGTTCAAGTCAGCTAGACAAGTGGATCAAATCGCTAATAATTTTCTTAATATTTACATTTAAAAATATGTCGGAACTCTCAGATTTAAAAGCAGAATTAATTGCAGAAGTTCAGTAGGTTTTGAAACATTTTACTACATACAAATTGGCAACATTAAATAAATATTTTAATTGCAAAAGCTTTTCGGATATGAAAACTTTATTTTTTTTTAAAAAAAAAGAGGTTTAAAATCAAATTTAAATGTTAAAGTTTATTGAAACGCTGGTTTAATATTTCTGCTTATCATTTAAAATAATAACACATTGATTATTTTATCTAAATACATACTTCCAGTAAGGTATTTGCTATTTAATTTGTTTACTATTTGAATAATGGTAACAGTCTTCAAATAATTAACTAAAACTACTTTCTGAATTTTATCGTCAATTTTGAATTATTAAATTATTTTGTTAAAATTACTATTTGAATAATGGTAACAGTCTTCAAATAATTAACTAAAACTACTTTCTGAATTTTATCGTCAATTTTGAATTATTAAATTATTTTGTTCCAATTATTATTCCTAAATTTAAATGTGGATAAATAAATTAATATAGCCTGGATGTCTTAAACTTGGAACAATTTTATATAAAAATGTAGAATTTAATAACTTATGAAGAACATTTTCATTTAAACTCTACATGTCATGTTTTTGGAATTGTCTCATATTCATGGAGCCCGTAAAATTCATTAATTTAAAAGTGCTTATAATAACTAGAACTAACGGATATAATCACGTCTATGGAATTCGGCTATAATTTCTAATTATTACTTTGTGTAATGTGTATTTATTGTTCAAGACGTTTTTACATTGATTTCAGGGATCATATTTAGTATTCTAAAAATGTTGTACACTTTAATTTATGTATTTAAGTAAAAATGTATTGATTTTAATTTTATTGTTATATGAACTTATATGCGAAGTTCATGACATATTTTCCTGTATTTAGATTAAACTCATGGGATTGAATAAAATATTTGTTCAAGGGGATAGCGCTTGCGGAAAAAGCTTGAGAATTAGTAATAAATTTATGGTGTGTGTCAATCTCTCATGAAGTGTCTTATGAGTCTTTCCAGAGTTCTATTCCTATACTCATGCCACTTATATTACATTGTTACTATGTTTATATTTTAAGCAAAATAATTCAGTATATTAGTTGCCCTTATTATTGAAACAGTTTTCATTGTGTATGAACCCACATCTGCTAAATTGCTGGTGTTTTCTGAATTGTTAGAATAATTGAGGAGGAGGATTTTTGCACTTTAAATATCAAGTAAATATTAGTATTGCTTTACAATGTTAAATGGCATTAATCTGTGCTGGTGGTTAATCGGCAGATTAATTATTAGCCACTTTCAGTATTTTACACTCATTCCTGCGCTGGTGGTTAATCCGCAGAATTGTGTAATTATATTTGTTGCTTTATTAGTGGTGTATAAGCCCACAGGTCACTCAGTCTTGTATGATTCCTATGTGTAGATGAATGCATCCACAGGAATATCATTTTACTTCATAAATGTAGGTCTGGGCAAAGTATTTTGTATTATTATGCTAAAATCATTTTCTTCCAGTTATAAGTATAACTTATAAGTTGAGTCATAAAGTGTAGCAGGGCATCTTATCTAAATTATCTTCATGATTATTAACTGTTTGTTAACTAGTATTTATCTGAACTATAGTTTGAATTTTCATTTTGGTTTAACGTTGTATTTTAGCTAATTCCTGCAAATATAATATTATTTATTATATTATCATAGATTTATGGTATAGGTTTATTGGTTCTGGAAATGACACATTGGATATTTCATAATTTGATATTGAATTTCAGTATAGTTTTCTCAAGGTATAAATTATATCAAATTAAAATAAAATGTATGGTTAGGCTTTTATAAAACTGTGCCTATGATATATTTAGTGAAGTGAACAAATGGAATGATATTTTATTTTATTTATTTGTTTATTTATGTATTTATTTATTATATTAAAAGATCATATATCAATTATTTGTTAATCATAAAATTGTAAATAAATGTGGACTTATAATTAAACTTATTGTGCCGTTGCTATTTGTCATTCATAAAATCAGAAATCATATATCTTGAATAGAACATACATTGGAGTACATACTGTTGTCAGCATGATATAATAGTTTTAGTAATACTCTGAGAAAAGATTTGAATGCTTTTGTCCTTGGTAGTTCATGATATGTAAGGTACAATAAAATTCTATTTGCCTTTTCCATCATTTTAGCTTTGCGTTGTTGATTCTAGTACATGATACAAAATTGATTAATTTTATAAACTTATAAACAGAGTTACCAGGTAATGATACGATTGAATTTATTTGCTTAATGTTATAATTGTCATTCATCAATATAACAAGAGTCTCACTGCTATTTATTAAATTATAAACTTAAGTTTATAAGAAAAGAACCCAAGTTTTCCATGCTTATTTATTATTGTAAAGCTCATACCTAGACTATCATTTGTACCAAAACTCATATATGTCATTTTAAAATTTATAATCCTTAATAGTTTCACAAATTATATCATCTTGTCTATTGTCGGCCATAAGGTCCCATGCAATGAAAAATCGTAAATTAAGGTTTGAAGGATAATAAAATTACATACTTATAATTTGTTTAATGTATTTTTACATACTACTATGATAGGACTTCGCAGTATACCCTGGCTGTGACCAGATTAAATCATAACAATTTCATGTTATATCATTAATTTTTTTTGTTGTGAAGTGCTCCAGATTTCGTTTATCGTCTTTGGTGCACAATATAGATGGCATGATATGCTTTTGGTTATAGTTCTTGGCACCACAATGAATAGGGCATTTCGTTACAAGATTGCTGAATATATATATATATATGTGTGTGTAATTATATAACTGAATATTTGTAAATACTGTAACTAAATAATTAAAAATTTTATCCACTTAGGAGCTCTTTCGATTATCTCAGTAATCTGTGTCAACTAAAGCTTTCAAAGCTTTAGTTGACACAGATTACTGTGATGATCGAAAGTGCTCCTAAGTGGATACAATTTTTAATTATTTAGTTACTGTATTTACAAATATTCAGTTATATAATTACGTACATTGCTTTAAAAATACAGACATCAAATAATATATATATATATATATATATATATATATATGATATCTAATTTATATATATATATATATATATATATATATATATATCAAATTAGTGTAGATAGCAAATAATAAATTTGTGTGAGATATTGTGATGTGGGGCAACTGATGACTTACATAAAATCTAGATTATTGATTATTTATTAGAATCATGTAATTACAAACTTAGCCAATTGAAGGCAAGTGTTACATTGATAAAACATTCTCTACTCATGATTTCAAATTTATATTTTATTTGAGAAAATATTGAAAATTTGTTCCTAAAGAAAGCTTGCAATTGTCTTTTAGTAGAGTGTGATCAGGTTTTCACAGACAGCAGTCTATTTTTATCACTCGAAAATCTTGAATTTTGGTCTGGATTATAAATTTAATTATCCCTTTAAAAGTAAAGTGGCCATCAGTATTGTTAACAATCTCAATACAAAACTTTTTCATTATGTGTTATATGTTCTGCCATTAGATATAAGCATCTAGCTCAAAAGATTTATTATCCATGTTAAATTGTTTATAACTACTTACTACGTTTGTCATCTATATAATTAATACTAATTAAAGTACTATTGTCAATTCTGACAATTATTAACCCAATTGAAATTATTATTATAGATATGTGTAATATTATAAACATGCTATCTGATTTTGCATTCAAACACAACTATTGATTGTTACAAATGGTAGTTAGTCACTAGAAAATTATAATATAGATATTCTTATATCTTTTAACTGTTAAAACTAGTAATAAGTAAATGTGATATGTTGGACTATTTCCATCATTTATTATTAAATGTTGAATGTCTAGAAATATTTTAAATTTTATTAAAACTTTTTAAATACAAACAACTTATTAATGATAACAAACAAATATATAACATAGTGATTACACAACGTTCGGAGTTGTATTACTGCCATTCTTGTTCAGACGTTCCTGACCTGACCAATGACAACAATATTAATTAGCATAGGAGTCGAAATTACAACTTCAGATATGAATTTTAAGGGAATGCCCTAACCAACTGATTCTTTAAAAGAGTAGCTCAGTTGGTTAGAGCATTTCCTTAAAAATCAATATTAAAAAATCTAAAGGCTAAGTTAGACTCCTGTGTTAATATTGTCGCTGATCTGACCATCAACTCCTGAAAAAGAGTGTAGAATAATAGTAATGGAAACATTGTGTAATGTGCAATTACTAACCTGTGGTGGCTATTTGTGTTTATAGATTACTAACAATCTGTTCGTATTTGAAAATTTAAATAAAGTTTAAAATTTTAGAAACATTCAACATTTAAGAATAGATGATGGAAATAACCGAACATATTATCACATTTAATATATCATTAACCCAAATCTTCAGGCAAATAAAGATTAATAATTAAGATTCGTTTTTAGTTAAATGTTGGTCATATATAACAAACTTATAAATAATTATTTGTAATATTCTTGTATTTGCCATTGGAAATAAAAATTGAGAATGTTCCCCTTTTTTTGCTTTTGTATTAATTAGTTCTTAATTCAACAGAATTGGCTCAATCAAGAACGCATTCAAAACTTCTGGAAAAAACTGGGAGTTACGACTACAGAATGGATATCTTCAGATCTAAATATAAAACAAACTTACATAATATAAAATTAAAATTAGATCATTCAAAATTTCAGTGAAATAATATTTAATTTATTCAAAACATAAAAAATACATTATGATGGTTAAATAGAGTTATTACTGATATATATATATATGATCACTAGATGGTGCTGTACCAATAGCCCACTAACAAGCTTTGTTTACATAAACGCTGAGAGATAGAATTCAATATCTCTTTCATTTTCTCCAACCTTTAGACAATGGGTTCGAGCTAGTTGGCTCATGTTAGTCTTCCTACCCTTTACTGACATTGGCCAACTAGCTCAAAACCATGGTCTAAAAGTTGGAAACAACAAAAGAGATATTGAATTCTATCTCTCTCAGCGTTTGTCTAAACAATGCTTGTTAGTGGGCTATTGGTAAAGCTCCATCTAGTGATCACAAAATACAAGCTAAGAGCAAGTTACGAAATGTATAACTTGTTTTGTTTATCATATATATATATATATGTGTGTGTGTGTAATTAATTTTCAAAGAAAATCTGATTTAATGAGAGAAGCTTTTATAAGTGAAAGTTGTTGAGACACTTGATTCGAAACAGATTCTATTTATTCGAAGACAAATGAAAGATTTATTAAAAGCTTACTCCATACACCAACCCTATAATTACTTTAAAGATACTCTTTTACTTTTCTAATTAAAAAACAAACACAAATGACACTGAGTAATATTACAGAATTAAGCATTATTCTATAGCCTCAACAGTTTTCACATGAATTATAAAAACTGCAGTCAAACTATTCGCATATTTGGTCATAGTTCAAGCATCATTGAAGCATTATCTATTGATAAAGTTTAACTTTAGAGAAGACTTTTTTCAGAAGGTAAAATCACCAGGTGAGTAATAAATAATGTTTACAATTCAAACTCCTGCTGTATTATAGTACAAAAGTTAAATTTGCAAATACTTATCAATGATTAGACAAAAGTAAAATGTTGGTCACTTTAATCTAAAGATTTTCATAAAAATTAAAATAAGAAAGGACAGTAAGTTTTTGGCTCAGGCTGGTGAGATTAGGTTCAAGACAATAATACAGCCCTCAGCTATGTTAATATTTAAAAATGATGAATGTAGGATATAATACTCAAATTAACACAATTTATATACAATAAATGGAGCAGCTTCAAAGAGTAATTTGTTAAAAATAAAGAAAACGTGTACACTGCAATAAGACAATAAGGTCATCAAAAACCATAAGGGCAAAAAGTTTTTCTTGAGGAAACTAGAGTAAAATTAATTAAAAATGATATTTTTAATCGTTTCATCAAAGGATGTGACCGTTTAATGAGATGTAAATGTTTCTACTCTTCAGTTTTAAAAGCTAGTCTATGGATTATATCAATCTTCTATCACTTCTGACGCCCAAATATCCCAAACAAACTTTTTATTATTTATTTTCTGTGGATAAATAATTTTTGATACCAATAATATTAACTGAATTCAAGTACGCTAATCACAGATTGATCTATTCAATAAACATGGAAAATAATAGACACATTAACTGAAAATATATTGATCATTTAATGTCCATTGATATTAAATACCAGGTGCATGACCATGACCTTTTTTCACCCATACATATATTTTTTTCAATTGCCATGTAGCTTTTATAACAAGCTTACAAGGGAAAACAATTTAAACTCATTTATGTCTACCATTTCGTTGCTAAAACACAGTTGTTTCTATGTAATGCAAGCTTGATATAAATTGCCTTTTTCGTTATAAATGCCAAACATATTCTGCATTCAAATATTGTAAGCAGTCATTTATTTTTGTAATGAGATTAACATCCAATAAGCCGTCATTACTATTAAAACTGCTTGCATGGTTTAGTACAGTAATAGAGTGTCAGACTCTAGGAGGTAAGATACTCAGATCAATTTCAATTCCGGCAAAACTAGCACTCAATTTTCTTATAGACTGTTGGGCAATGAAACTATTTACTACTTTTTTATTATTAAATTATATATTTATTTACTAAGTGATCTTTAGTTACCATAAAAATACTAATTTTATATAATGAACATAGAAACCATTGTTTGTGATAGTTCATCTTTTATGGCCAATTACATATAAATGAAAGTGGACATTTTTAACATTATTGCTCTGTATCATGATCAAAAATAAAAACCAATATTCACAACCAGCATCCAAGTGTTCAGAAAAAAACTTAAATCAAACTTCTATTCTCTTATTCTTCTACTTCACTTTCTTTGCATATCTTCATATAATCATATATATATTGCTTATAACACTCTATTCATATTCACGTTAATGCAACAAATTTTCTTAAAAACTTCTTTATTTTCTTACAGTTTCAACTGTCCAGCAGTCTTCATCAGAGCTCTATCTTCTTCACTGCCTTAATTAAACTCTTTTTATTAAGTTTAATTAAGGCAGTGAAGAAGATAGAGCTCTGATGAAGACTGCTGGACAGTCAAAACTGTAAGAAAATAAAGAATTTTCTAAGAAAATTTGTTGCATTAACATGTATATGAATAGTGTGTTATAAGCAATAAATCAAAATTCCTCAACACTTATTACAAACTTTGGGTTACTGATATAAATACTGTTTTCACATTTACTATTTCACTTTAGATGGTTGATGCAGAAAATTTTGCCTTCCACTGTGATATTTAACGGTTTTCATATATATAATACAAATAGAATGTCCATTAATTAAAAAATTATCGGAATAACAATAAAAATAATAAATATAGCAGTACACTATTATATACAATCTTTGGTTAATGACAGGTTGACCCGAATTATTTCATCTTTTTGCCAATTCACCCCCTAGTGAATTTTTTTTGTAAGTATTAAATGTTAAAATGCATTTAAAATGGTATATCTTACTATAATAATATCTTTTTTTTTCTGAAAATTGTATGTTAAAACATGGGAAATTCAAAATTGCCACTCTTACAATAGACATAAGCCCAACCTTGACATGTTAACAGCCTTTGCCTCTTGCCAAGGCTGTAAAATATGTGGTGTTTTACAACATTGCAGATTCCAATAATGCAAAAACATGTTTATTTGCAAATTTATTACCGTTTTAATTTTTTTTAATAATTTGCACTATATTTATTAGATATCAAGAAGTATAAATTATTAATAACTTATTTTGACTTGAAATACTTTATTTTCAAAAATATAACATACATATGGCCTCAAGTAAATTAAAAAATTATATCTGTGACATAAACAATCTACATTATGTTTACAGTAAGAAAATATAATTTTGCAATAAATATTCAAAAAATTTAAACTTTTAAAGCATAATTTATTAGATATAAGAGAACTAAATAAATGTTCATTCACATTTTTAAAAATAACCAGAAACAATAACTATTTTATTGATTTTATAAACTGAAAATAATCTTTCTAGAAACGATGTCTATAAAGTCTTTGTTTTGATTACATCCTCATTTTTTTAATTATTTACAGAAACAAAATGTGAACATTTAAAATTTATTTCATTAGTAAACCAAAATATCAATCAAGTGAAGTCAAATTTATTATTTTCTGAAAAGAAATAATAATTTTATCATATATTTTAAGTTGATGTATGAGATAAAGAAAAACATCAGAAATGCTGAAATGTAAGAGGTGTGATGCTGTGATTTGGAATGGTTAATTTCTTAACCTGCTTGCCTCAACTGCCATTAAATTCAAAATAAAAATGGAAGCAAGCATCATCAACTCATATCCCATGAATCAATTTGATGATGTTGTTTCCATTTTGTTTTTTGAATTTAAGATAGGTTAAGGAATTAACCAAAAGTACTTCCGCAGATTGAAAAACTATATATAATAGTTTATTACCATTATATATATATATATATCCATATATATATATATATATATATATATATATATATAATTTGGAACAATTTCAATTAATTAATATTAAATAACAACTAAACTAAAGAATAAATTGATCTCATTTTATCTTTTCATAGTTTATTGATGTTTATATAGCTCACTGAAAAATCCAGTCATTTCCTTTTTAATTTTATCATGAGTAGCTATGAATATTTTTTGTTATTTATATCTGGAGGTTGTTAATACTGAGATTCTGATTTAATCCTTTGAATATTTAAATAGAAATTTAACATTATTTATTTCTACATAAATTAATATATAGAAGATTTGAACAAATTCTTTCAAGCTTCTTTCAGCCATCCACTCTATCTCATACATTCAATACAGATGACCACACACATGTGAAAAAAAATCAATGATCTCCAATACATATACTTCATGCTGAACCAGCAATCATCTGTCTGTCCAAATCATCTCCCACATGCATATAATCAGTACTCGATTTATATTAAGATAGCAAATCTTTACACTTTAATGGACATGTTTCAATTTACTTCACTCTCCAACTTTTCAGCCATCCATACCATTGAAAATCTGATTATGGAACACACCAATTCCCTTTTAATGCCAATATTATTATATATCTAGGTTAGCTTGAAGTCTCTCTGACCCCTTATGTATAGGACGTTGTCCATTTAAATACACATAAGAAGGATGAACATTTTCGCATTAACAAGGGAATTGGACATTCTATCATCAGATTTTTATGGTAAGAATGGTGGAAGAGTTAGAACGTGGAGTAAATTGAAACCTGTCCATTAAAGTGTGCAGATTTTCTATCTTAATACAAATAGAGCACTGATTGCATATATAGATATATGTATGGGAAATGATAAACTGGACAAATTGATTAGTGCTAGTTCAGCAAGAAATATGCATATTGGAAATCATTTATCTCTTTTTTATATGTGTGATCATGTCTATTGGTTGTATGAGATAGAATAAATAGCTGAAAAGAGCTTAAAAACCTGCGTTCAAATTCACTATCTTACACTATACTCCAGGCATATAAAATATTCCGTGTATTTAAAATGTTATAAATTAAAATAATAGATAAGTTTCACACCCAAATTTTGCACAATGTCAATGGACTAAATTTAAATACCAGCAAATCAAAAGGATAAATTGATATCATTTTATCTTTTTATAGCTAACAAATTATTATGATCATCCGCTATATCCTTAATCCTTAAAAGTATAGTATCTTAGCCATCACATAATAAACATATCTCTATTAAGTATTCTTTATATCCATTATATTTGCAACTTCATATGTCTTAATTATCTACAACAGGTGTACTTAACAAATTAATATCTAATTGTCAGACATATAAACGTTTAATGTGATAAGCTAATAATAATGATGGCCAGCCAAGAAGGAAATGTTTTTTTTTCTTTGTTTTTTTCTGTTTTTCAAAGATTTTAAGTTTTGATGAAGAGAAATATTTTAATAGAATAAAATATCAAGTATTAAATAAAAGATATGAATACGATATTATTTGATTTATTATAGATGCACTTATACAATGTCATATGTACAGTTTCATTGAAGTAATTATCTTTGATATGCGGTTATACATAAATATAAAAATAATCTCATTGCTAACGATAAACTGAAATAAAAGTCCAAATATTAAACTCTTTGTGAACTAAATGTATCAGAGTCCATATTTCAAAACTGTCAGCCCATATCATTTTGAGGCTGATTATTTTGAAATAAGGACGCTAGTATATTTATTTCACAGAAGGTGGTGCTGAATTTCTTAACTATATGGGATGATATATGTATATATCCCGCTACTCATAACACATAACAACAAAATTAAGCAAAAAACAACTATTCACTATACATTTTCTTCAATCATAAAACTATAGATATGACTATGAAATAATGATAAAATAAAAAAAATATTTATAAATCTAGCAAATATTTTTTTTTAAATTTTCAATAGAATTACATGTAATAAAATTCTCCTTTAGGCACCATTAATCTTAACTTTTGAGCTCAACACAATGTCAAGTGTATAGTGATTTAACATACTCTTGAAGAATTAAGGATCTTTCTTCATGTGCATACAGGAGATTGTTACTACCTTACTTTTAAGTATTCAGTTCTATATTTTCTTAAAAGAGTATATCGAGTTTTCTTTCTTGAACTGATATATTTTATTCTTTTCAGATTATATTTATTTTCCCTATAGATTACTTCAAATTTTACTATTTTTTTACATCATATTGTTCCCAGTTTTATGCTTAATATAAAAAAAAACAAATATTTGTTAACCATAGTATATTCTTATAGAGGATAAAAAGCCTTTAAATTTAAACCAGTTTTATCTTTCAGGTTCAATAGGTTTTCATCACTCAAGTTCCAACTACGTTTTTATGCATGCAAGTTTCAAAGTAATCTTGCATTCTCGGGAATAACTGGGACCCTGGTTACATACTGTGATCCATTTTTAGATTTCCCATAACAGTGAAATTATCTTTTATATACGATAAGAATATTTCTTTTTATTCTACTTAAACTACCGTAAACTTATTTAACTTCATGGATGCAATAATTCAACACCTAAATGTAGCTTGGATTATCCTAAATTAAACTTTTAAAATAACTTGCATTGTGTTGTTATGTTAACTCTTTTTTTCCAAATGGTCAAGTATTACTGCCCTTTAAAACTGAATATTAAGTAATCCATCAATTCCTGATGCAATCAAACTCTAATAACAAATCTGAATTCTTTAATAAACAGTTCTACTGCACTTAGATGTCTTTTAAGGATTAACAAATTCATTATTACTCATTCAATTCGTCTTTCTCTTTCTCTTAGTTTTTTTTTTCTTTTTTTACATAAGACGTCATATATCTATAATCAGTTTAGAAAGCTAATCAATTCATAATTTTCTTACAAATCAAAAACATGATTATATTATTTTATATTTTATTTTTATTATTTCTTTCAAAATAAATGTATATTTTACATCCAATTTTCGTATGACTGTTAAAATATTTATTTCATCTTCGTTTCTTACATTTTAACGCGAACAAATATTTATTCACCTCTAAGTACTGTATACTTTTATTAAATCATTTTTATTTTTAATAAAGAAAATACTCATTTATGCTGGATAATTACTGAAATTTATTTCTCTATTTGTTTAACATAACGTAAGTGATAAAACATGTACCTGCATAATGCTATTCACTTAAGCGTCAAAAGCGAGCTAAACAGTTTTAAATATTAACTGCTATAATAATTATTGGCATTTTAGGGATTTAAAGTATTACTCTTAATTCCAGTATATCTATAAACAATTACTTAAAGCGGTTGTCTTATGTTATAAATAGAATTACCACTGGAATCATTTAGCATTATTTACATCTTCGATGTTCTTGAATGCAAAATTAAAAAATATGGAAAAAAAAAATACTTTAAATTTTTAATTAGAAATGTCAATCGACTTTAAATAATTAGCAATAATAAATCAACTAATTAAAAATTATCCCCTGATTAAAATTATTAAGTCAGCTATATCATCATTAGAGATAGAATAGTCATTCAAAAATGCACAAATTGTTGGTTGTTCTAGTTAAAAGAGCAGACTTCTATTTTAAAAAAAGAACTAAAAGAGAATATTCTCTATAAAACATGTATTTGTTCTGTTATAGATTGGTATTGATGTAAGGTAGCAGCGTCATTTTTTTTATATCATCTAAAGAAATCTTTAAATGTTTAGTTTTAAATTATCAAAATAATATTTTGGGGCTTATTTGTTGGGTGAATATGTCATACAGCTGTCAACAAAGTCACATATTAGTTTTTTTTTATATATTTTCCGCTGCTTAAGTGTAAAAGTTGTTCACGAAATATTTGCTCAGTCCGGCAGAATTTTGGATATCGCTAGTGTTGAGTTGAGATACACATTAATAAAAAGCTATATACATTAATAAAAAACAGAAATTATATATATATTGTGTGTGTGTACTTGTGTATGTTTATCCGATGTGTAAGAATCATCTGATTATTTTAAACTAAATTTTATAAGTGATTGAGCCGATATAAAAAAAAAAAAAATCACTCATATATAATTAAATTAGTCAAAACTAATCGACTTTTACGATTCATTTGCATTTTAGATAGTTATAAAAAAATCATCGACACGTGAATTAAAATTACATTATAAATATTTTTTCATGATTTATTTCTACACAAATTCTTAGAGTCACATAAGGTAAGTCTATTTAAAATAAATAATCGAATGATTTTTTTAATATTCGGGAGTTAGTAAGAAATCCAGTGCGCGACCGCCGGAAACGCGAGAACTGGGCGCGATCTTTACACCTTAAGCTCTAGAATAATTTGGTGCATATAGGATGATAAATATAATTAATAATTTTTAAAATTTAAATCCAGAACTCTTTGCAAAATAAAAAATCAGTTTTATCATTAGGTTAAAAACGATTCAAAGAGATTTCTCTGTTAGCCACGGATTTATACCGATTATTGACAATGTTTATGAAAAATAATAATAATAATAATAACAAGGAACAACAACAACGACGAACGCCCACAAAAGAATTATGTCATAGTATGGTATATTTGGAACTTTGGAATGTAAATATTTAATAATAATGACAATAACAAAAACCTTATATATAGCTTTATGAACTAATTAAGCAAGTAAAAGAAAAGTTGATCAATTTTGCGAGATCTTAGAAATATATTTATAATAAATACACGTTTAAAAATAATAAAAAAAAAAAAAACGATGTCTTTGAAATAAACACATCTGCGTTAAAAATATATTTTAATTAGATTACTATTTATTCAAGGATTATAGTATGGGGGCACGCGCTCAACTACTATTATTATAAATTGGGATTGAAATTTAGTACAAGTAACATTTAAATATACATAAACATAGGTAATAAAAAGTCATACATCAATTGTAAAATATCAAATAAGTTATGAGGCGGAAAGTGAGTTACAATAAAATAAACATCAAAAAACTTTAAGATGTAGGAGTATTTTAAATACATAGAAAATATAAATAAATTGCGGAAAGCTTAAAAAAAATCGAAAGTAAATAACAAAAATGAAAATATTGGAGAAGTTATAAAAAGTAAGATCAACTCAATGATGGAATGATATATCCTAAGAGATGAATATCGTGGCTCCAGTTTTGTTATTTACCATTTTTATAAATTTCCAGCAATAAATCATTCGATTTTCTTTTATTCAATAAAACAATTTAATATAAAAAAATAAAATTAAAAAAATTAAACAATAGTTGATTTTTAAAAAAAACAAACTACATACTAAAAATACAAAATAATAGATGAGGAGTGTGTTTGTATAATACAAACAGTTGCTATTTCTTTACAAGTACTAAATTATCTACAATGAATGAAATATATTATTTAATGAAAGAATAATGTCAAAACTGGCTATATGCTGATGAACTATGATAGAGAATTTAGAAAAAATAATCATAATAAATAAATAAATAGTGAACTAAAATAAGAAATGGAATATATATATACAAGTTGAATTACCAGATGGCAAATTATGTTGATGTTGTAAAATGATATTAATCTCTTTTGAGGTTGGATTTCACATTTGTTGTTTTGATAAAGATATTATTATTATTATTATTATTATTATTATTATTATTATTATTATTATTATTATTATTATCATCATCATCATCACCATCGTCATCATCCATCATCACTTCAAATGACTAATTTTGTTTTAGAAATTATTTTAATTTTGAAACCACGTTTTCTACTCCCAGTTTGAGTAGTTAATTCTATTAGAGTGAAATCATTCTCACTCATTATCATAGTCATTGCCTTTATGGGTTTACAGATTCCAATATCACAAGTGTTAAAACTGTTTATGTGTTTTATGGCTGTCAGGGTCATTGTTTTTCACCTCTACAGCAAAATTATACTTATAAATTTAAACTCATATTAACTGATATAATAAAACAATAAGATGTTATATTCCTCTCAAAAATTCAATATTTATTAATATGGAATTTAAAAAAAAAAACTACATTTTTAAATTTCACATTTTTACTTACTAAACAGCAACATATATTTTAGTTGCTTAATGCTATTGTGAATTTGAAAATTAATTTTTTTTTAAAAAATTAAGTAAGATGTCAGATATTTTTAAAAATCTCATTTTAGAAAATACTTCTAAAATTAGTAAAATTTATATTCTGACGTATATAATAATTAATTGTAAACACCGATAAAGCATTTATGCTGTAAGTGAAGGCAGTAACTGGGGGATGTTTTCGGGTAGACAGTATTGAAGGAAAAGTGACGATGCTGTAAAAAATGTAAGTATCTCTTTAAAAGACAGCATGACACTTGTAATATACAATAAATGCATGAATAGAATTAAAAATTGATTGAAATTAAAATCAAAACACTTCATATTTTTAAGCTGGTTGGAATTGCTATCACCAACGACTTGCTCTGAGAAACCATTTTAAATAAATTGGAATTATAAAAATATGTGTAAACCTTGAAGCATCACCTTCTTCAATTTCCATGGCAAAAGGAATAAAGAAAAATAACAAAACATTATTTTTGAAAGAAAGAGAAAATTAAAGATAAAAATAACAAAAGCTATAATATCTAGATTAACAGATGTAGGTTTGAATAAACTACATTTAAATGTAGTGCAAATAAAGTAAATGCCATTTTCACTCTTTCAAATTGTACAGAACTATTGTATTTTTTTGTATTTTTTTTTGCTGTTGATGACTTGATGTATATTATTTTAGAGCCAATGATATAATAATTTATCTGAGCTAAAATAATAATATATGGTATGTCTAAAGGCAAAGCAAATGTGGTTGAATGTTAGTATTATAGCATTATGTTAAATGTATGTTTCAAGAAAGAAAAAAGAAGAAAAATTGCAGTAATAATATTACATTTATTTATTTGTTTGTTTATTTTTACGTATGCAAGATATGCATTTGAAAAAAAAAGGAAAAAAAAACTGGGAAACTGTTTACAAATCTTGATAGTAATTCTGAAGTTATTAGAAGTAATTGGTAATATTGCAAGATTCAATATATGTATTGAATCATTATTTTTATATATTTTGCACATAAAGAGTATAAAAATCCTCCCAGAGAGAGTTTACCCAGGTTTTACATGGCATACCAAAGTATGTCCTTCTACATCTAGAGAAATATCGGTACCAATAGTCAAAGCTATGATATACCACTTAGCAGAGGGAAGTCGAGAGAATAACAACTTGTATCCAATATCTTTCATACCTTTCCTAAAGAAAAAATATGGAAGACATGACTTAAATAATCTGAGACCTATTTCAATGACTCCCCTTTTAGTTAAAATCGTAGAAGAACTAATTAATGATCAAATTGAAATGAAGATCTACAAATACATTTCTACTAACTAATATGCAAAAAGGGGAGTCATCAATTAATGCCATTTGGCTAAATGGTCTCCTTATTGATGTTATTAGAGACCAGAAGATGTTGAAACCAATTGGTGTCCAACTTGACATCTCCATGTCATTTGACTCAGTTAGCCCAGACATTCTTATTAATGTCCTCCAGTAAAATGGGATGCTGAATGTTTATATGAGGATGATTGCAAATCTACTGGCCAACAAAATTATCCTCATAACAAGGAATGTAAAAATTGCACCTGAGTTTGAACTTTCCATTTCTATTTCTCAAGGATCTCCACTTACTGCACTATATTTTATAGCTTATCTCAACCCACTATTGATAGAGATTGACAGATCATTGCCTGAAATGTTTGTAGCTGCCATGGGAATGGAGATTAAACATCTCAGCTATATGGATGACATTCATCTGTCTTCCATCAAGAAATATATTATTAAACTAGAGAAGATACTAGCTTGATACTCAGAAAGAGACAAATTCAAATTCAATAAAGACAAATCTGACTCCTGTCACTTGCTAACTGAAAGAAAAATCGTTTCCAACTTTACTGCTGATCCTCAGAAATTTCTAGGTTTTAATTTTTCAAAATCAAATAGTGCTATGAAGAGAGAAATTGAAAAATCCTCTTAACGGATATTTGCCAGACAATGACCTCCCTTTCCAAGATATATGTTTTACTTCATGGTAAGGTAAGACTTTTAAACTCATTGATATTTTCTAAAATTAACTACTTCCTACTTGTATTTGCCCCACCAAAAAAAAATTATCAAAAAAAAAAAAACTCTGTGTACAAACCTATTCTGGGGCTGGAAGGTTGCTGCCATTAGCCTTCAAAAATTCCAAATTTCTAGAAGACTAAATGGCCTTTCACTCCATTGTATCAAAACCATAATATTTCAGAAAAATTATAAACTACTGTTCTGGCTTCAAAATAAATACTTGACTACTTCATACCAAGAAGTTGTCACACCAACAGATAGACCACTGCCCACTAATAATAGTTGGTGGAATTCGTTATTTGATCAAATTTGCAAAATGATTGACTTGAATGAAAATTCAATTCTATCCAAAATTAAATACTGGAATGCATAAAATAATACATGGGGAAAATAACATAAACAAAGAGTCTCTCAGGAAACCCATCAGCAATTGATTTTGAGATCAAAATTCTGGCTCATTGAGGCAAAATTTCAAGATTTCCTAATAAAAATCAATGTGGACTCCCTCCCTACAAACTCATTTTTTGCATACAGGAGGAATTTCAAGAAGATTGATCCTGTGTGTCAGATATATGAGAGAGAGGAAGAATCAATTGACCACATTTTTCATAGATGTCTCAATATGTCCAATTACTGATCAATATAACTCATGAATGGTACAGCAATATGAATGGAAACTATAAATCAATTAAAACTATATAGATCAGGGTCTATTCATGAACATAAGACCAGAAAAATTCATGAATTATGCTTTGTGGTTTGTCACATGTAAAGGAACAATTGAAGGGATGACAGACCCACATGGAGCTAAATTCAAGAACGTCATGGAGAAAATCATGAAGAGGGATCGACTAACTGCTTCAAGTTATATCACAAAAGCAACATGGGAGAAGAATGAATTTACTTTGCTTCAAAAAGATATGTAATTGATGTCATTTTTGTATTTGTCGCATTCAATATATAATAGCAATAAAATAACTTTTTTAATAAAATGTATAATTTTGTTTGTGTGTGTGTGGGTATGAAGAAAGAAAATAGTTTAGTAGTAGTAGTAGTAGTAGTAGTAGTAGTAGTAGTAGTAGTAGTAGTAGTAGTAGTAGTAGTAGTATTGTTATTATTATTATTATTATTATTATTATTATTATTATTATTATTATTATTATTATTATTATTATTATTATTATTATTATTATTATTATTATTATTATTATTATTATTATTATTATTATTATTATTATTATTATTATTATTATTATTATTATTATTATTATTATTATTATTATTATTATTATGTTTCAAAGCAAACTTTATTAGTACTTAAGAAAAGTGGTTAGATCAGTACAAAGAACAAGAAAACAAGAGTACATCAAGAAATAAATGTTACAAATACTACAAGTACAGTTCTCCACTTAATTCATTTGTCCATTAATGGATTAGAATGGGATGGCACTTGAATGAAATGATTCCAGTGTTGGATTTAATCTCAATTGTTTCAAATGATACTACAAAATGATTATATCCTCATTCAATTAAGGTAGTGTGGGTCTGGATGATGTTTGTTTTTGTAAAGCATAATTCTCTAGTAGATAAATTGAGTAAGTCATCAACAAAAATGAATATTGTATATATAAGAAAGCAACATCCATCTATAATGTTTAATTTTCCCAACTTGCAATGTTCAAACTGGTGTTGTCCTAAAAGAAAAAAAAACACTACTGGTTCCTAAGAGTTTTAGCATTTTTGTCACTATAACATTGATCTCATCTTAAGTAATGACCAGGTTGCTTTATAAATATCAGGTCTGGAAAGTGTCATCCTTTTTCTGTATCATTACAAGTTTATTTGAAAAAGTAGCTGTATGCCTCCTAGAAATGTTACCAATTAGAAAGGTGCATCTAGTACACCAGTATGCATATAGCACAAAGGTTGCTGCCCCGATACTTGGTGTTAATCCCTCTCTAAATGCAGAAATTAATCGATGCATTGTTACATTAGACTTCCTGTAATTACTTGTAATCAGATTTCTAATCTGCCTAAGTCCCTCACTGTGATATATCAGATGTGATAGGGTTTCCTCAGCTCGATGGCATAACCCACAAAAGGGATCAATTGACGTATATAATCTTTTATGGCAAAGAAAATATGTGGTGGGTAATGCAGATAAGTTAAGTTTTATCAGAAAATTGAAAAACTTTGGTTCTAAGGCCCATCATTTATACCTTTTAATCAGTTGTTTATTATTAATTCCCAGTATCGGTTCCAAAACAATTGTGTTATTATCTTCATTTATTAGTGCATAAATTTCCCAGTATTTGTACTTATTAATAAATTGCTCTGGGATTTTTGATTCTGTTTTACAATGATATATTAATTATCCAAAATATGTTTTTTTTGGTGGTGGTTTATCACTTGGAATGACTTCTATGAGCTGATTAATTTTTGGAAATTGTTTAACAATATCAATTATATTGTTCCTCATTCTCTGTTTGTCAAAAATACCAATATCATGTAACCCCAAACCATTTTTATTCAGTGGTTGACATAGTTTTGCCATTGATATTGCTACAACTTTCCTTGACCATAGTAGCTGATTGCAAATTGTCTTAATTTTAGAGATAAAAGCCTTTGAAAAAGCAACTAATGTCATAAAGTAAACTATCTTAGTCATCATCAAACTGTTAATTAATTGAATCTTAGAATATACTGACATATAGGTATAGGCTAAAGAGTCTGCTATTTGCTGGATTTCATTTTTCAATTTGTTCTGCAAATGACATCTAATGCCAGTAGTCCCCTTGTGGAATGAAAACCCAAGGAATGAGCCTGGCTTTGCCTGGAAAATAGATGTAGTTGGCCTTCCTGTGAATATGGTCCACACTGCTATTTTTTGGATTGAAACCTAGTTTAAATTCCTTTGAGTAGTCTTCTAAAATCATCTGTAGTTTTGGTATCTGCTTTTTTGATGTCAGAAAAACTGTAATATCATCCATGTATGCAATGCAGGTCAATTTTTGACCTGTTCCCGGGATCTCCATTCCCTCAAATGCCTGTTGTAGTCAAACAAGAAGGGGATTTATATATAAAATGAATAAGATGACACATAGTGGGGACCCTTGTGAAAGTGATTTAGTTGCTGTGAAAGCTGGCGAATTTCTGCCATTAAGGGTAATATGAAGCTCACGATTTAAGAGTAAATTTGCTATAACATATATATGTCATTTTGGCATTTTAGTGTCATTCAATAAACTCAACAGTATAGATATATCAACATTGTCGAAATCCTAAGCAATATCCAGCTGTACAACAATCGGGCCATATCTTTTTTTTCTCTAACCGATGTCAAAATAGCCTTAAATAACATAGCAACTTGTGTGGTAGATGAATGTTGGAGAAATCATCGGCAAAATAAATGGTTCTATTTTATCTTTAATTAATTTTTCTAAAATTTTTATGGGCAATGGACCCATTGATAATGGCCTTATCTCTGATAACAAAGGGATGGGCTTCTTTTTTTTTTATTAAACGGCACTATCGCGATCGTATTAACTCCTCCATTGTTAATATTCCCTGTGATAAATAATTTGCCAGCTGGCACAGGCATTTTTTACTCAGCTTGTCAAGATGTTTTAATATGAACAGTGGAATTCCAGGGATTCCTGGGTGACACTTTTTGTGCATTTCATTCATTTTCATTATAAAATCATCTATTGCATGTGATGATTCAATCTCTGCCATTCCAAATACATTTGGCTTGGTATTGTTAAGAATTGGTAAGATCATATTATTTCCAGTAAACGTTTCATTGTTGATTTTAATTGCTAATGCCCATATAATGTATAGCTGAGTCCATGTGTGTTGATGCATTAGGCATAAACTACTTTTTTTATTTTTTAAATAGCTCTTAGTATTTGTTAGTATATGTATACGCTTCTGTGTGTGTTGAGTAGGGGTTATCACCACTAACTAGAACAATAAGAATGTTGATTCCAACCTTAACACCCGAATTTATTTTTTCAGAGACTTATATTATGTGGAATAAGATTTTTTCAATGACTTTTAACCCAATACAGCAATATTATTATTATTATTATTATTATTATTATTATTATTATTATTATTATTATTATTATTATCATCATCATCATCATCTAATTTTAACTGGAAAAATTTGTATTCTTCATCTGATGTAGATTTCTGTATGAAGTTTTTTGAACAATCATATAGTGAACTAATTGACACATACATTCCTAAGGAAAAAATTTTAACTAACCATTTTCCTCTCTGGTTTTCAGTTTCTCTTAAAGAAATTATTAAAAGGAAATCATTTCATCATCGTAAATATTGAAAAACTAAGAACTTAAATTATTATAACAATTTTATTAATTATAGAAGATTGTCAAAGGTTATATATCATAGAGATTTTCAAAAATTTATACAAAACACTGAAAGTCATATTTCTGATAATCCTTTGCAATTTTGGTCTCTGGTTAAGGATTTAGGTATTACAAAAAAAAATTACAGAGTAATAATTCTAATCTAGCTGCAGATGAGTTTTCTCGTTATTTCTCAGAGCTTTTTAAACAATCTCAGTCTTTTACTAATTTAAGTGCAAATAATGATCTAGTTGAAGAAAGGATAACATTTGATTCATTTATTAACTCTGATGTTGTTTTTGATATTAAGCATCTTAAATTATATTCTAGTGTGGGCCTTGACAATATTCCGGCTTTCTTTTATAAAGGATGTGCTGAATACATTGCTTCTCCTCTTTTGCATATTTTTAATTGCTCTTTAGCAAATGGTACTTTTCCTACATCCCTTAAAATTGCTAAAGTTGTTCCTATTTTTAAGAAAGGATCTAGAGATTTGATAAGTGACTATAGGCCTATTTCAATTCTACACACGGTTGCTCGAATATTTGATAGATGTTTATATAATAGAATTATATTGGATGTCTCTAAGGTTTTGGCACCAGAGCAGCATGGAATTTTGCCTAATAGGTCCATTGAAACAAATTTGCTAACGATTTTTGATCACATTTCAAACTCAATTGAGAATCAGTCTAGGTTAGATGTTGTTTATTTTGATATGTCCAAGGCTTTTGATAGAGTTAATCGTAAAATTCTTCTTCAGAAGCTTTGTAGGTTAGGTTTTTCCAAATTATTAATTAATTGGTTTGACTCTTTTTTTAAGGATAGAATGTCTTGTGTGAGGTTTAATAATAAATTGTCATTACCATATTATTGCTTCACTGGGGTGCCTCAAGGCAGTGTTCTTGCACCTTTATTATTTAATGTATACATTGATGACCTAAAAACATGCATTAAATTTTCACATCTTCTATGTTATGCAGATGATTGCAAAAATTTTAGGCATATTTATTCTATTAATGACTGTTTTTTAGTTCAAAGTGATATAGATAATTTCTTGAATTGGTGTGAATGTAATTATATAGATATAAATATGGATAAGTGCTCCATTGTCTCTTACTCTAGAAAATCTGAAATCTTAAGGTTTTCCTACTATATTTATGATTCTAAAATTATAACAAATGATCATCAAAGAGATCTAGGAATCATATTTTCTAATAATGGGTCTTTTCATAATCACATTAATTTTATTGTGAATAAATCTCTTAAAATTGTAGGAGCTATTTATAGATATGGAAAAGCATTTAATAAATTTACAAAGATTAACATTTTTATATCCTTAGTTCTTCCCATCTTGGAGTATGGTTCAATTATATGGAGTCCTCATAACAGGACAGATATCATAAGAATTCAGTCTGTTTTTGACAAATTTGCAAAATTGAATAGTTTAGGTAATGAACACTATATTGATTTACTGCTGAGACGAAAAACAAGAGATCTCAAGCTTTTCCATAAATTTATTTCCCAGAATATTTCTGTATCTAATTTGCTTTCTAATTTAGATATTAAGAAACAGAATTATAATACTCGTACTCACAATATTTTTGAACTGAAAATTTCATCTCTTCATGTTATATTTTTTGTGTACATCAGTAATATTTATATTCTTTATGCACACCGATGATGCTATCTTGTTATATTTATTGTCCCACATAGATATAATTTAATTGCATATAGTTCATTTGTTAGCTATAGACTTGAAAACAATGTGATGCAAGATGCGGCAAAACTATGCAAGAATCTAGAATGACTCTTTACCTGCATTCTATGCCATATGGTATATGCATAACCATGTGGTTACCACTACACACACATCATTTGAAATCTCTCTTTCATGGTTTTACATGTTTATATTTTCACATGTTACTATGCCCAGTAAATTTTGGAATTGTTTTATCAGCTACAACCTTTCTTATCATTTGATTTTTAGTTTTAAAAATTTACATTGCACTGCTCTATATATGTAAATCATTATTTGTTATAAAAACATGATGTAAGACCAAATACAAACCCTACAAAAGCAAATAAATTAATATACCATTTATCAAATAATTGTAAAAAAATTTAAAATATTAAAAATTAAAATTAATAACTTAATAATATTCTGCAAAACAACTTTTGTTATGTTTAAATTTGTATACTATATATTTATAATTAGACTCCAGGTATTTGAAGAGTGACTGTACTTCAAATATTTGTATAATAAAGAGCATAAATGATAATGCACACACACCAATACAAATGCAAACAAATTATCAAATAATTTTAAAAAAATTAAAATATTTAAAATTAAAATGTATAACTTATGATATTCCATGATTAAGTTTATGTTGCATTGAAAGTCTTTATAACCAATTTATCAGCATATTTTAAACCCATTTTATTAGAGCAATAAGGTCAATAAAAAAAAATTTCCTTTATCGTCTTGTGTAAACTATCAAATTGACCAGCAAATAAATATAAAAAAATTCATCTAATTATTAAAAATAATTGTAAAAAATTCAAATTTTATCTGATATCAATGCAACATGTATTATTGGAATCAGAAAAGGCAGGAGAATTGAATGTTGGCATTTATGTTGACATCATATTTATATTTTTAGCATAACTTAAAAAATAATACAGACTTTCAAACAATCTGCTATGATGCATGACTGGCAAGGGGTCGAGATTCAGGCCATTAAGGAAATAAATAATTAAAATATTTTAATTAAAATGGCTGTTATTCCTGCTCAAAAATAAGCATAGCAAATAGGATATTGGACATATAAATGTGGACTTCAATAAAAGTAATTGAGTTATCTATGACCAATGAATCAGAAAATCCAAACAACAAGAGATAGATCTAAATTTTATAGAAAAGATAGCCCAAAGACATATAAATATTGGTGTAAATTACCTTCAAAAATTTGTTTAGTATTTTATTTTTCCATTGTCATTATTCTGAAATTATTATTCTGCTTAAATTAATACTTTCCTGCCTACAGGATTCATCATATACTTTTATTCTGCATGTCATTCCAGCCATAACTACCATGTATGAGTAAAGAATCGCTTGTCTGTCTGGCTCTACTAAGTGGAAAGAGGGCAGGATGAAAAACCGATCACTATGTCCCAAAAATAAACCATGAACATCAGAAAAAACAACTAAATGTGTTTTTACTGTGACCCAGCTATTATACTAAGAGGAAATCACTGTCAAATTTCTCAGATAAAACCTGAACTGTGACTTAAAAACCTTCCATCATGAATTCATCAAATACCTAAGGACTGAATATGAATTAGCACCATCAAAAGAATAAAAATAAACTTTAAATTCATATTTAATTAATAACTGTATCCAATTTAATGAAATATATTAATGAAAACATATGTAATTAATCTGTTTACATGCAAATATAGCAAGAGATGATAGTTTGTTATTTTTATGCCACAATCTACTTTGTGATAAATATATAAAAAAATATTGTATAAAAAGAATTATCTATAATTATGTTCTCTCCCATACAATTGAATGTTGGTATGTTAAGCAGTTATTTCCACTTTATTTAGTTAATAATAGTATATTAATAAGTAAATTTTTCAAATTATAAATGGGAGTCAATTCTGCTACAAAGACAAGCTGGATCGAGGTTTTATTAAGTAGATGTCAGTTTTATTTAATTAGTCTTGTATTTGAATTATTATTATTATTGAAAAGAATGTATGATTGTCAATATGTTAACTTGGGGTTATGATTTACAACAGAAATTCATTCTTATGTTACACATTAGAGTGTGATGAATGTAACATCATTTGTTTCTACTGCTCCCTTATAATAATTGTCTTATATAAACAGTTATGTATGGCAGATGATCACTTCCTTCCATATGCCATCTATTTTACTTTATACATGTCATGATACTTATGCAACTTCTGGTCACTGCATTCTATACACATGATAGATGGTTAATTTTTACCATAGCCAGACAATTATCACATGTATTTTTTCTAATATAGATGTCACTGTAGTACAAATATGATTTCCTGAATATTATATATTGTGCACTAATATTATAGCCTGGAATTGCATGCAGCAGTCAATAAACAGAATAATTTTTAACTTATAAGCTTGTTTTATCATTATTAAACAAGGTCAGTTAATCTATGTATAGCCTGTATGAGAGTTGAGAGCTCTTAGGTGCCTATGTAGTACATTAGAATCCATTCAAATAATTATTGTTAATAACATTCTACTTTAATTGTATGAAATAAGAATTATTTCAAAATATTGATCATTACACCACTGTGTACTATATCTGTATATAATTGAATTTAAAAATAATACTAATAAGAGTTATAAAGGGTTATTTACCACAAGTGAATTTATAAATTTAATTAAGTAAAGTCTTGCTAGTGTATGTCTTGTATTGTGTATACATGAATAAATCGTGTTGTCTCATTATTTTTAGCAGTTTGTAATCTTTATTTACAGGCAATAACTATAATATGTTTGAGATGTTCTCATTTGTCATTAATCTTAACAGGCTGTAAAAGAAAAAAAATGGTATTTTGTGAGAGTGTGGAATGTGAATCTGGGTTCCCCTTGGAAGATTTATATATGGGTTGTGCAATTCTGTCAGTTACAGTGTTATTATAATCTGCTGCACAATATGGGATTTGATTCTTTAAACACATATCCCTGAGATAAATATTTTTATATATATGCATTGTTTGTAGGTGCACTCCTGGCCATGAAAGGTGGTACATGTCTTAACTACTTAATAGAAGTTAGTGTGACTGCCACCGATTCACATGAAATTAAAATTTCTTTGTATTTCTTTTAAAATTGTGAAAAAACCAAATCGTCTACACATGAGCCAATGCCATCATTCTCTGCACTCTAGTTCCTTTTTAAAATGTTATATGACATGTGAAAATCAGACAAAATCCTGATTTCTATCAATATTTTTATTTAGTTCATTTAATTCTTCTTTCTGCTCAGAGTATTAGACTGCCCAGAGACAACAAAAGCATTTTTTTTTCATTGCCTTGAGTGATTAATAAAGTGGATTCAACATGCTTTAATGATTTTGAAATTCATCCTGAAAATAAACATAATATATGTATGTATTCAATTTTAGATTCTTTTATTAGTTGAATATTATTATTTAATTCTTTATTGTTTGATAAATGTATAAATTATTAATGTAAGAGTTAATACGATTGACACATATAGTGAAATTAAAATTATTTAGTTGAAATAATTTTCCTCATGGCTAAGTGCTTTCAGAGATTCTTTCTCCATATTCATAGCTTTCAACTATAATAATTTATGCAAATCTATGCAATTTTGTTCAGATAGTCCATCTTTTCGAAATAGAAAAGCATGGAACTTTTGTGTTTATTGCATTTATATCGCTTGCTATAAACCGTGCCTTTGTAATTTTTCACTTGATATCATTTCTTTCAGTAGAAATTATTGTAGCATTTACAGGTTCAAATTTATGATTTGCCACCTTCAGGTGGTCCATGAACACGGAGCTGCCTTCATGGTTTATAGCAAGAGATATAAATGTAATAATCAGAAAAGACACATGTTTTTCTATTTTGGAAAGATGGACTATCTGAACGAACTTGCATAGATTTACATAAATTATTATAGTTGAAGGCCATGAATATGGAGAAAAAATCTAAAATTTCTTAGCCATAAGGAATAATTATGTCAACTAAAGAATTTTAATTTCACGATATGCGTCAAGCGTATTAACTCTTACATAAAATTGGGCTACTATAGAGCAATTTGATGCAAATTTTAAGACTGATTAATAATACACAGAAAGGTTACAGTTGATGAAGCAATCATAAGGTTTACTGTAGCATACTCCCATGTGAAAATATAAACCATTAAAGTGTGGTTTCAAGTGGTCAGTGTGTGGAGATAGTTACAATGGTTATGTATACCACATGGAATTGTATGCAGGCAAAGAATCAAATCCTGATTCTTGTCTATGCCTTGATACTCATACTGTGTAGTCAGTATTTTATGATATCATGCATCACATTTCTTTCAAGTCTATAGCTAATATGCAAATAAGTTATATTTCTGTGGGACAATAAATATAACATAAGCATCAGTTGCGTGCACAAAAATACAAAAAATTTAAAATGAAAAGGGTAAATGCCTTTTATAATTGATGAAGACAGTAGCCTTCAATTTCTAGTTTTGTATAAACAAGACACTGATTGATGTTACAAATGCATATTCACTTTCTGGGAATGATATATTTTGTATATTTATTAGAATGAACCTTTTTTCTTGTAGACACCTTGAGATTTTTTAACTTGTGGGATACAAGAAAAAAATAAAGAATTCTTATGCTAGTGCTTTTGCAATTTTAAAACTCTAGATTATCTTAGGAAAGAAATATTATATTTAGTTTGAATGAGAATTTTGTTAGGATTACAAAAACCTTATCAATGAAAATGCAATTTTAAACATTAATGATAAATTAAAAATTATGAACAATCAATAAAGTAATATTTTTTTCAGATAATGAATTTTGTTTTATTTTTTTAGTGGTGATTACTACTTGTTTTAGTCTTATTTATTCCTTAGTTTTTTTTTTTAGTTTCTATCAAAAAAAAGTTTTTGCTCTAACACTACTATAATATACAGGGTATATGAGCACAGACTTTTACATGACCACCACTCTCCACATTATCTCATAACACTGATACAGTTGAACACATATATGTTGAAAAGATAATACTATTATATAAAGTTATTGTAAAAATTAATCGCAAATCTTTTTTTTTTAATTTGATATTGCACCAAATAGCCTGATATAGTTATGGAACTCCTTTCACTAGTCAGGCATATAATCTAATAGTCCATGCATATTGCATAAGTGTCAGATATGCTACAAAACAAAGCTGCCCAATAAGTCTTATAAAGGAATCAAACAACCTATCATACTGCAAGCACCTAATGAAATATTGGCCAACAACTACTATGGACTATTTACAGACCTTGATATTTTAAATATTTGGTGGCAGTGTATGACTTTTTTCTAAATATGTTACTGCATATCCATTACAATGGCCATATGCAAGAAGCATCATTAGACTTACTAAACCAGCAATTTCCATAGGCAAGAAAATCTGAAGCAATCTAGACAGATCATGGCTTGACATTTATGTCTAAAAATTGAAAAGCATGGATGGTTAAAAATGGAATGCATCATATAATGGCATCAATCAGAAATTCTCTATCCAATCCTTCTGAGAAAGTCATGATGGCACGTTACTGAATATTTCAGTTATATGCAATAAAATGGTCTGTGTTTACCAAACACAAATGATGACAATCTATATTAACAGGGCATATAACAAGTCAACTGGATTTGCACTAAATCAGCTGGATTTTGGAAATCATGATGCATCAATGATAAAAACAGTACTACCAATCATCCCAGGAGAAGTAAATACAACAATGGATCAAAAATGGTTTGTTCACAATTGAAAGAGATGGCCAAAAAGCATAGAAGACAAGGAGAACAAACATCCTGGCAGTACAATATGGGTAACCAAGTGTTTCTCAGGATACCCTATATCAGCAACCCAATGTGGAATCAATATAAAAATTTCATGTTGTATAAAGGGACATTTGCAATTGAAAGGAAAATTGCAGATAACACTTTCCTACTGGAATCAGACAGTGTATAAGAGTAGTATATAATGCCTGAAGTTTATGTTCATTTAGAGACTAACCAAGAGTTTAAATATATGTTGTTTTTTTGTATATCTATTTTTTAAATATGTGTATTATATTATACTAATCAAGTGGAATCTTTTTTTGGTTTTTATTTTTTTGTTGGTGGGCTTTGGAGATATGAAGTTATATATGCACATATATAATATATACTTCATGTGGAAATGACACTCTAAAAAATTAATTAAAATGCTTGTAAACAGATAACTAGATTAAGTTTAACAAAATAAATAAAATAATTTAATTAAAACGACTGTTATTCCTAGTCAAAAATATCAGCTTGTAAATGAGATATTGGACAAATAAACTTGAATCTCAGTGAAAGTAATGGAATTATCTATGATCAATAAATCAGAGAATCCAAATGACAAGAGATAGATCCAAACTTTACTGATAACTCAAAATCCTTTAAATAGTGATGGAAATTATTCCAAAAAGCTTTTAATTTTAAATTTTTTTTTTCATTATTCTAAAATTATTACTCTGTTTAAATGACCTTTTGCCTGCTTACAGGATTTGTCAAATGCTGTTATTCTGTGAGTTGAATTATTAATCAACTACTTTCAGGCACATCATTGAGTACTGACAAAGAATTCATCCAAGCAAATGTATAACCACTATGAGTCCATCTGAGATAAGTAAAAGTCAAATGACCAGTGCTACCAGAAAAACAGCTATTAAACCAAGAGGAAATTACTGCTGAAACTCTCTAATCAAACCTGAACTGTGAGTTAAAATCATCATCATAGCAATGATAAAGAAACCACTCTGACAATACCTAAGGACTAAACATGAACTGTGACAACCTAAAAAATAAGTATAAATGTCACACTCTTGTTTAGTTAATTATTGTCTTCAATTTAATTAAGTATGTTAATGAATAGTTATGTAATTAGTCTGTTTACAAGCAAGTATGGCAAAAGGTAGTAGTTTGTTATATTTTTAAATTAGAATCTACCTAACAATATGTATAAAAACATTATTCTATAAAGACAATTAGATTAGAATCTTGTGTAATGCAATCGGTATATTAGTCAGTTATTTCAACTCTATTTAGTTAATAATAGTATGTTATATCAATAAAATTTTAAAATTATGAATGACAGGAAGCTTACTTCATAAACAAGCTAGATTAAGGTTCTAGGAATTAGATGTAAATTTTATCTAACTAGTCTTGTATTTCAATTATTATTACTGTTAAGAATGTATGGTTATCAATCTGTCAATTTGGGTTATGAGTTACATCTGAAACTCATTCTTTTGTAACACATTAAGATTAGATGATTGAACATCATTTGATTGCTGATCATTTACAATCATAATCTTTTTAGACAGTTGTTTGCTGAAGATGACCATTTCCTATCATATGCCATCTATTTTACTTTATACAAGAAATAGTGATACATATGCAACTTCATTTCACTGTATGCTATAAATGCGGTAAATGGTTAATTTCTTGTAGGCATAAATTCTCATATGTCTTTGCTCTTAGATAGATATTATTGTGGTACAGATATGATTTCCTCTATTTTACAATGATTTTATTAGTTTTATTGGATACTTATATAATAGCCTGAAATTGATCACAGCAGTCAATCAGTAAGATAATTATGATTTTATAATCTTGCATTATCATCATTAAACAGAGTCATTTAGTTTATGTTTAGTGCAAATAAAAATATAAAGTGGTTAGGTGTCTATGCAATAGATCGTAATCCATTCAAACAATTAATGTTAATAGTAGTCTACATTAATAATATCAAGTAGTAATTATTTCAGAATATTAATCATTACTTTACAGTGTACTATATCTGTGCATAATTTAAAGTAAAATTAATAATAATTAAGGTTAGAAAGGTTTATTTAACTTAAGAGAATTTATAAATGAATTAACTAAAGTCATGGCAATGTATGTTTTGTGTTTGGTAGATTATAATCTTTATTTACAGTAAGTAATTGTTATAGTATATTTAAGAGTCTCTTGTTTTATCGCTGACCTTAGTAGGCTGTAAAAAAGTTGGTATTATATGACATCAAAATGTGAAATACACATGTGGCTAGTTCTTGAGTGATTTTTATGTGGGTTGTGCAATTCTGTCATTTATGATATATATTGCACCCTCATCATTAAGTAAAATAAGCATAAAACAAAATAAAATAAATGCTCAGCATAAAACTTTCAATCTTAACCTACTTATGCTGCAAACCACAGATAAACGCATTTTGGCCAATTTGTCCCCTGGTGAATTTTTATGTAAATAATATATGTTAGAATGCTTGTAAAATGGTACACTTTATTATGAAAATTTTTTTCATTGAAAATTTCATGCTAAAAGGTGGGAAATTTAAAATTCCTACTCTACAATAGACATAGGCCCTGCCCTGACATGATCAGCCATTATGTGTTGCCAAGGCTGTAAAACGTTCAGCATTTTGTGACAATGAAATTTCCAATGATGCAAAAACATGTTTATTTGCAAATTTATTACAGTTTTAGACATTTTTTAAAATAATTTGCACTATATTTATTAGATATCAAAAAATATAAATTATTAATAACTTATTTTGACTTGAAATACTTTATTTTCGAAAATATTACATTATATTAGCAGCTAACATAAATATGGATGGAACAAATTCATAGACCAGCTATGATGTAAACAATTTACTTGATATTTATGAGTAAGAAAAAATTGCAAATTTGCAATAAATATTAAAAACTTAAATTTTTAAAGCATAATTTGTTAGATATTAGAGAAAAAATAATTATTCATTCAGATGTGTAAAAATAATAAATATTAAGAAATATTTCATTGATTTTATAAACTGAAAATAATCTTTCTAGAAACGATGACATGTAATGTCCTTGTTTTATTTGCAATCTCATTTTTTTTACTATTTACAGTTACAAAATGTGAACATTTAAAATTTATTTCATGAGTAAATAAAAATATCTATCAAATGAAGTCAAATTTATGATTTTCTGATATGTAATAATCATTTTATCATATATTTTACGTTGATGTGTAAGACAAAGAAAAACAACAGAATAGCAAATTACAAAAAAGGTTATTATAATAAAATCAAGTACAAATATCTTACAATAATTTTGACTACAAGACTAGCTTAAATTAATAATAATGAATATATGGTTTGTTTTAAATAAATAAATAATAAAATTATATTATAATAATCGTGAGATATTTGGTTAAAGGTAAAGTATTGTGACAACATTGAGCATATATTCCAAAGAATACAATCTCAATGGCATAAGAACACTACCCCCTCTTTTTATTTCAAGTAATATTATAAAACCATAGCATTTTTTAGTCTTTTAAAAAAATATTATAAATAATCAAATATAATATTACTAAATAAATTCTAAAAAATTGTTATTAAAATATAAATATCTCAGGTTCTTTAAATAAAATCTAATTAATTTATAATCTCCTGTAGCCAAGTATGATAAGGAATTTTGTATCATTTCTAACTACACCTAAATAATAATAATAATAATAATAATAATAATAATAATAATAATAATAATAATAATAATAATAATAATAATAATAATAATAATAATAATAATAATAATAATAATCCTATACTTAATCTAACTAACATTTAGTGCAATATTTACTACTCACTAATCTGATCACTAATAATAATAATAATGATAATAATAATAATATTCCTATTCTCTCATTTTTCATGTGGCATATTATAAGTATGGTATAATCAGAGCAATATGTGGCAACAAGAAATATGATTATATGAGAGTATTTCAATAATAAATCATGACCAAAATAATCTTATGCTATATGATTTTGCTGTGCCATGTTCTGAATAATAATTAATATTGTTTAAATAAATAGATCATTTAAAATTATAATGTGCAAAGTATGTAATATGTTTATTTCTGAATTCTGTGGATCAAATTTTACTGTAGTGAGTAGATCAATAATAACATGGACAACAAGTTTTATAACAACAACTTTAACAAATGTATTCTATTTTATAAAAACAATTATGTACAAAATATGTATATTTTTTTATAAAAAAAAAAAAACTGACAAATATTACATAAAAATTATATATATATATATATATATATATATATATATATATATATATATATATATATATATATATATATATATATATATATATATATATAATTAAAGTAAAAGAAAGGCTGAATTTACAGATTTTCAATCTCAAAAATTATTAATGTATAAGCTTTACTCCGGCTTAGGAATTTTTATTTTAAAAATACATATCATGTATTAATTATTCAAAAGATTCTATTATTCATCCTAAAATATTATATTAAACTTATTTATAGATCAATGAATAATCAATATTACTTTACTTTCAGTAAACATAACAAAAAATATCTAGCATAAATTCTATGAACCAAAGCATATTATTAGGTTTATACTAGGTTAATGAAAAGTAAATTAATAAAATATGTTTATTCATATACTAAATAATAACAATTTGCTTGGCACTATTCTAATTTTATGTGGTGTGTTTCATGTTAAAAACATAAAAAAATATCAAACATTAAATAAAATATAAGCATTCAGCATGCACTAATATGTACTTTATTTGATGTTTCATTGTCAAATATGCACTGTTCTACAAAAATGTTGATTTTTCTGAAAAATCGAAAGTATCAAAAACATTTGAAATATGTAAGTTATGAATAGTTATGATTCTTTTATCATAACTATATTTCAAAAAATATTTACAAAAAATTGTGAGTCCTTTGTTATATTCACCATCAACATTATGCATCCAACATCATTTGTATATCTTCACAATACCAAAACCTATCTTGCCTTCTTTTAAAAATTCATCTTTCTAAATTTATCCATTATTCATCTTTCAAAAATACAAGACTACACGATGTTCTACTACTGAAATTCAGATAGTGATACAATGCATAGGACATGAAAGAATAATTAGAGTAAAGACCCAATAGTATAAAATAATTCAATAATCCTCATGGAAGTCAGTGTGAAGAAACAACATGTATGACTTCATCTAATACCTCTAAAATAATGTCTAGGCTTTCTTTTGAGCACTTACAAACTAATCAAACATAATGATCAAAACACTGACCATGGAAACTAATACAAAGTTTAGGGCTACATTAACTGTATTTGCATAATAACTTCTTAGATATAATATAAGCTAATTATCATATTGTCTTAATACATCCCACTCCCTGTCACTACTATTTAACTAATTTCAAAATAAATTTACACATTTAACATTGTAAAATAACTAAGCAAATTCCCCAATAATAAACAAAGTTACATATCATTTTATGAAACTATGACTACTATAAGAAAAGGTTTTACACATAAAATTATTTACAAATACAAATGAGATTTGATTTTAAAATATTCATTCAATATTCATATCTTGAAAATAAATATCATATGGTTTATCTAGCAAAAAATCATAGAAAATTATGATCATTTTATAAACTTATCACAAACTTTAAAAAATAATATATAAAAATAAATATGTGCATATTTCTCATAGCTTATATCTTTTAATAAAAAATCTATATGTTATTAACTCACACATTCATATGTTCATTTATTCATGTAACATAAGATAAATCTTTTTTAAATTTCCAAGAAACTTTAAGAAAGAATAAATATATACATCTTATAATATTTATAATAATTTAAATTATCTATGTGATTTTACTATTTGTAAATCACATCTTTGATGTCTTCTGGTCCTGTTTTGGATAAAATATACAAATCAAAATATTCTTCATACCACACTCAGTGTAATCTAATTCATTTGTTAAAAAAGTGTATTCAAAAATTTAAGAAAAATTATTAAAATATTTTTTAAAAAACTATTAATATTGTTAGGATTTAAAAAAATATCTAAAAAATGTAACCTTTACTACATCTTATAACTAAATTTTAATTCTAATTGTTAGTATATTTTAAAATAAATAATATTTTTTATATATTCCTTTTTATAACTGCCCTTCTATATAACAAGTTATGTTAATAAACCAAGGAATTGTTGCTAAGTGATGAATATTGTTCAAAACTTTCTTTCCTTCAAGCTCCCCTCTCTTTCTCAGTGTGTAAACTCACAAATAAAAAAGATAATGACAAACTTTTTACAATCCAAGTATATCTGAAAAATTATTATTCATCCTGTTTCAAAGTTTTTCAACAGTCAATTTTCTGTCACTTTCTCACAGGACACAATAATTAATATATCATTTGTTTTATGTAAGTTCCATTCTTTATGTGTGCATAAATTTCTTCTTCAGTGAGAGATGCATCATTTTCAGACACTTTTAAACAAGAACACAATACATACACAGATGATTTTTTATTTTTTAGAAGTTATATTCCAATTAGGCACATAAAATATAGCAGATAAATCTGGGTTTTTAAACTACAAAAGTCATTTGTTTCTGGCATAATAATAGTTTTTGTTATCGATTTTTCTCCTTTATAGTTCAATTATCGCAATTAAGATAGCAGGTTTTATTATATCAAAATATTTGTGTATTTCTAATATAACTTCATGAGCAACAGCTTTCTCTTTAAGATATTTTTACTTCCAAAAAGTTTAAAATATCACTTGCTTCAAAGATAATTACTTCTTTTTTAAAATATCATAATCTTTTTAAATAAAAATTCATATTATAAAATGAGAGATCAATATCTTTTTAAACTCAATCTCAAATGTTTTTATAAAGTTTAAAAGTCAACTACATTTTAAACTTTTCCAGTTATTTTTCTCAAATAATATTCTTTTTAAAGTTCTTAAATTCATCAACACAGACATATATATATATTGTAATTGGACCACCATTAAATTCATCAACACAGACATATATATATATTGTAATTGGACCACCATACAACCCCTTTATTACCTCAGCTGTAACAATTTCCTGATGAACATGTTGCAGGAATGGATTATCGATTGGTTTTCCCCAATGCAGATGTTAATCCCCCCTAACAATATTTCCTTATTTTGAAATCCATTACAGGTAGGTAAACTCAGCAATTTTAGGTGTAATTTAGTCAAATATAGATGTATATTTATACACATAAACTTTATTGTTTGATTTAGATATAAGTAATGTGCAGTTAAGCATTTATGATTTATACAGCATTTCATTATTTTGAGAATTAACACAGGTTGGTAAACACTTAAACTCAGCAATTTTAGGTTTGTGAAGCATTTATAATTTAGTCAAATATAGATGTATATTTATACACATAAACTTTATTATATTATACAGATACAAGTAATATGCAGTTAAGCATTTATGATTTACATTTAATTATTTTAGCATAAATATTTACTTGGTCTGCTGCAAGCTATATTTTTATACATAAATTCATTAGCAATTTCATTTATAATTTGAAATATAGAACACAATTAATGTTTTCATATTACTCTATTAATGTTTTTTTTTTCTTTTTTAAAAACACTATCATAGCATTAATAATTGAATTGCTACTACTTTTTAATTCTTACTTTTTACTTGTTGTTCTCTTTCAATACCGATGGGGGCTTAATGAATGGCACAGTAGACAGGTTGGAGCTTACTTCATGATTGTGGATGGAGAGAAAAAAGCAGGTCAAACGTCCATGTTAAATTGTTTTTTTATGGTTAAGTTTTGATTTTTCTGTCTTGCTTTACTTAGTAAAACTGATAAAATAAACACTCTCTGATAATCGGAATTTTCCAAATATTTTATACTTTCTCTGCTTGTTTTATCCAATTTGACTTCTTAAAAAAACTACTTTCTCTATTGCTTTACTTAATAAAAAAAAACTGATAATAAAAAAAAAGTATTCTCTCTGTCTGATAATCCAATTTTTTTTAGCGTATTTATACTCTTTCTGCTTAACAGAATGGATTCTCTTTACATGATGCCTGCTTCAATTGGTGTTGGGGTATGTTTTCATCCACATTTGTGCCATTTTCCCCAGCTCATTTTTTGGTGGTAGAAGTCTGTTTTCAATTATCTGGCTATGTGTTTTCGAATTCCAATTAACTTTAATGTTTTTTGCCTGGAGCATTTTGCCTTACTAATTATTTTCTGAAATACAAAATAAGCTTATCTTTTTTCTTTTTTAATTGATGAATTTTAATAAAGAATGATTTATACTTTTTTAATTGCAGATTTAAACATATTTGTTGTCTCTTTTTCATTTTAATTTGATCAAATCATGCTAGTCTTTTTAAGTGGGGGGGGTCTTTTGAATGCCTACATGGAACAGTATATCTGTTTCATTACCCCCACCAAATTTTGGGATGAAATCACCTGGAAGTTCGATTTTATTCCATATAAAATACACATCATTTCTCATTACTGCATTTCTATTGGTTTTAGATTTGCTGATGAAATGGATAAGATGAGCTAGAAAGTGAATACATGAACTATGTAGCCTCCAATGATAGAGTAAGTAGATAGCCATTCCCAAACTACCTGTATACACTGCCCCATGATGTCATGAGAAAATATCTCATTTTTAAGCACTAGCTCTGTTGTACCTAGAAGGATCATCCACAAAGAGTAAGAACCAGAAAAAAAGAATATGGCACTCAGCCAATCCTGCTCAACTACTGTGAGTCTTATGGGCTTATTCATTTCATCTATCCCTGAGACCAAGGCCTATACATGAGGCCTATATATACATACTGCTGGACTACTCTCGGAGCTCAACATCCAGGTCTGGATGGTACTCAGCATATACTTTGGAGCATCATAAACACAATGCATCCAAGCAGTTCTGCTCAATTATCCACCTGTCTCAACATGAAAAACACAAATTCATGCATCACTACATCCATCTCACAAACTTCTTCCATCATCTATCTCTATAAAAGGTCTTAACAGCCTTGTGTTGAAAGTTCCTTTTACTTTTCCTGCTTCTGTTACCATAAATGCATTATTCCCATATTGCCTCACTATTGTATATGGGCCTTCATAAATATCGTGAAACTTCTTATTTATGATTTGTTCAGGATGACTTACTAGACATCCACAAAACGTGACTCAATCTCCAACTTGAAAGGAATAGGATGAGCTCATGTATTTCTTTTTCCATATCGCACTACTCTTTCTTAACTGTTGAAGAGCTTTTTCTTGATCCTTCTTCTTATCAATAATATCTGAAATTATTGGAAATTTTTGTACGATAAAGCATGGGTATAGATTTCCCATAATGAAGTTGCACAGGTACAAAACCTGTTGACAGATTTAGCATCCAGTTAATATAGTTCATGAATCTTTGAACCTGATCAACCCATCCATGGTGATTCGTATTCAAGTATACCCTGAATAACCAACCCAGCTCCCACATTACATGTTCACTTGGGTTGGATTGAGGGTTACATATAGATGACAGTATATGCTTTATATTCTTCTTGCTGGTCATTTTTTTCCCTTCAGTAGAGACAAACAGGGTGCCATGAACAGAGATGATTATCTGTGATTTTCCCACTTTACTAAAATGTCAGTTTTGTAACACTTTTATAGTGTTTCAGGCATTATCCTGAGGTATAGGATATGCAATTACCCATTTGGTGAATATGTCATATCCAACGATCAAATACTTCATCTGACGAAACAGGGGCAGAGGGCCATAGTAATCCACTGTAGAATTACATTAGGCTCCCTTGGAAGAATTGGGTTCAAGGACCCTGAGTAAGATTTATTCAGTGGCTTGGTTCTTTGGAAAATTGCACATCCTTTTATTAAGGACACTACATCTTTGTATTTCTTTGGCCAATAGAACCAATTTCGTAACATGTGGTACATCTTTTCCACACCATAAGTTCCATATAATCTATGGGTGTATATATAAGTGGTTTTTGCATCTTTATAGGCACTACAATTTACCACTGATCAATGGAAGTACTGATGCAATATTGCAAAACCCCTTTTTGACTGCATATTGTTTCCATTGTTCTTCCACTGGGTTAGCTTCCTGATTCAGGCTCCTTTTCTACTTTTCGATTTTTTCCAACACTTGTCTACAATATGCATCATTTTTCTGATGATTTTCCAGCTAGTGTAGACTGGTTTCAACATCTTCTGTACTGCTTAGACCTGCTGCCACAATGTACATATTATCTGCACACAAATGTTGTTGTTCCAACTTAATAGGGTTTTGGCTCAATGCATCGGCAACTACATTGTCTGACCCTTTACAATATTGAACCATGTAATCAAATTCCTGAAGCTACAGACTTTACCTCACCAAACAGCTATTGGTTAAGTAACTGTAGTTCAGGAACTCTAAATTTTTGTGGTTTGAAATAATGACTGCTTGTGACTCAAAAAATGCCCATATAACTGCCAGAGGTTCCTTCTCTGTCACAGTATAATTCAACTCTGGGCCTTTTAATAACTGGCTAATAAAATATAAAACTCTCAGTTGATAATCTTCATGAACTTGGAACAGGTAGCTCCTAGGCCATAACCGCTGCTATCCGTTTAAAGATAAAGCGACTGACTAAAGTCTGGGTAAGTTAACATTACTTGCTCCAGAAATTTTTTCTTAATTGATTCAAAGTTCTCTTCTTGTTCACTGGTCCATTTCCATGGTGCATTCTTCCTTAATTAACTAAAGTAAGGGTTCCATATCAAGGGCAAAATCTTTATAAAACTTATTATAAAAGTTGCAAAGCCTGAGGAAGGATCTAATTTGCTTCTTTGTCTTTGGCCTTGGGAACTCTTGAATTATATGTACCTTTTCATGCTGTGGTCTAATGCCCTGATTGTTGATGATGTGGCCCAAAAATTTTACTTCCCCTGCTACCAAGGTACTCTTCTTTATGTTAATTTTTATTGTCTTTTCTTTACTCTTTAAAAAAAAGTCCTAAATGTTGGATGTGTTCTTAATTGAGAAAATTCTACAATAAATTTTTGGTTTTGAGACAATACGATGCAGAACTTACTGGCTTATACTGGCTTACATGTATATAAATTGAAGTTTCTACAACCTAAAAATTGGAAACAAGGGTTTCTGTGAATGGCAGGATTTATTGACTGACCTATTTGACTTACACTATTGGCAATACTTATGAGATGCCAGGATTCTCCCAATGAATGAATCTGCAGCTTACTCCACTTGTTTACAGTGTGCATATTTAAAGAGAATGGGTCTCTCCCACAAGAATGACCTGCAGCTTATTCTGGTATGTCCCCAGTGTGCATAATTAAAGAATAAAAGGACTTCTCACCAAGAACTGACCTGCAGCTTATTTTGGTTGTTCCCAGAGTGTAATAAATGGATAGCTCCAGAACTTTCTGAATCCTCACTTAGTCCATTATGGGTACTATTTTCATGCTGCTTAAGTCTACACTTACTATACTTTCCTCATTTTTGACACTCTCCCATAACTCTAATAAACTTCATACAATCTATATCTACTTGAAAGATTTTATTTGTTTATTTTATTATAGTTTCAATTTATTTATTATACGCTTTATTAATTCTTTTACATTTATTTATTATTTTATCATTACATTTTGATTGTATACAAAAAAAACTTATTATTGTATATTTATTCTAAAACTACTTTTTACTTTAAATAATAAATTTTCTCATTATACTTTCATTTAACTAATATCAAGTCTTAAAAAAACTATTTTATCTCTCTTTAAATTAAACAAAGTATTCGACTCAATATTTCAAATTGAACAAAGTGTCCATCAAACTCTAAACTTCCCAGGAAAAAATTATTTATAATTTCTGACTATTTTTTCTGCTCTCTTCTTTTAATTATTTTGTACATTTAGTATTTTAAAATCTATAAAAAGGGATATTGATAATTCTAGGAAGACTCCAATGACTACAACTACAACTACAACTACTAACTGCTAAAAGATCTTCCACAGTACTGTTTTATTTCTAAATTCATTTAGTAACAAAGTTTGATAGTATTTTTTTCTTCCAAAGTTCAAGCTGAAAGAATAAAATATATTATTGGTTAACAGAGATGAGTACTTAAACCACACTAAGAGATATGTTGATCCTATCCTTGGCTGACTATTTAGATTCTCCAACCATTGTCTAAAATGCATATAAGTGATTATACTATATTATTTAAGTTTAAATTGCCACTATTAAAAGAAAGAATGGGAATGTATAATAGTATTGAAAAATTGCTTTATTTAAACTTTAAACCTAATGGGAAAGAAGAAAAAGAATGTTTGTTTATTTTTCAAAATTATTTTTCTCAAGTTTTAATTATATTATTAATGGAACAACTCTGGTGTGTACTTTTCAAACTGTTATTAAACATTTTCAAAACTCTTTATAAAAAATTTTATGCTAATTATGAAGGAAGATTTAAAAGGATGTGTATGAATCATTTAATTTTATTATCATTAGTATTAGAACATTTTTGTAATTTTATCTATTTTTACCTATTTAAAAATACAAGTCTAAATGTGCAATTTAATGTGCTGTTAAAATTTACCTGTTTTTTCCAAACTAATAGAAAAAACGAATTTATAAAATGGGTAAATTATATGACTTTGCTTTATTAAATGCACTCCTCACTCTCTGTGAGAATTTTCTGTCTATAATAGGGCCAACAAACTCATCTAAATAAATGTTATTACATACGTTCTGAATGGCTCTAAAAATGTAAAAATAAAATGTTTGAATATATCCTAGGAATAAAATATGAGCTTCTACTTTATTTGTGTCATAAAATTGTCTATTGCTTAATTAATAAAATTCCTCATATATAATGTAAACAGCAATTCATTAGCTAACATCTGAGAACATTGAATTTGCTATTATGAATTAAAAATAATATTGTTTTCTTTTCCTGCAGGAACATGTTTATTTATTCATCATTATTTATCCTTGTGTGTTTATTATCATTATTATTCATTTTGGAGACATGACCATGGGATGTCATGATTAAACTATAATAAATTTTTGTTTTCAACCCAGAAGGAAAAAACAAAGACTTTATTTATTTATTATTTAATTGTATTTAGTATGTAAACAGTTTAAGAAGTGTTTTATTATTTTATTATTATATGTATTATTATTCTTCCAGAACGTTTCAGTAAAAACATAATAAAAATAAAAATATTATGCTAGGTAATTTTTTTTATTAGTTTAATATTAGCTTTACCATGTGTTAGATTATAACATACGTGCATGGTACAAGAGAGGGAGGTGGACATGTAACGCTAATAGGGGTGATAGAACTTCTTTAAAAGAAGCACATTATATAGGTTCTTATATTATATCTATGCATTTTCAATAGATTTAAAAAATAATTATTTTCAATAATTATTTAACCTGGAATATAAAGTTTTATTATGTGTCTAAGCCAAATTTTTGCTTTAGATTTGTGCTAATGTAAATGCATTATATAACAAAATTATTTTGTCTTGCTTGTCAATAGAAATTATTGCCTTGTTTTCCAACTGTTATTAGTATGTTACCAAGTCCTCAATATTATATTATCAGATAAGAAATATTCTTTATTGCTTTTACAATTAGTAATTGACATTTTGACAGTAATTCTTTGCTACTGGGATTTGAATGGTCTGTGTATTATTATGCTTGTCTATGGTGTCCATTATATCAACTTAGCTATAATCATTTGTTAATTATAAGTACAAATGATATATAATCAATCGGTTTTGGAGGAAGAGGATGGCCAATTGTTTGGAAGGATTAAAGATTTATTTAAGTGAATTATTGTTCTTTATTATGTTTGAATGGAAAAGTATTTTGTGGCTATACATTATAAAGTTAACAATATTTTACAGTATTTATGGGATTGAGAAATATGTCCCCTTTTGTTATTTGAATTTTTTTGACATGGGTAGATTGCCTAGTGTATGGCATGGGATTGAGTGGTCTCTCCCCTTTTGTTATTTGAATATTTGATATAGTAAATTGCATAGTGTAATGTATGGGATCGAGTAATCCCTTCTTTTCTGTGTATTGAAATATTTTTGCTAGGAGTAGATTAAATCTTTCAGTTTTGATATTTGGTATTATGAATTAAAGTATATGAAGTTAAGTATATTATCTCCCTGATCATTTTGTGGAGAGATTTACTCCCATCAATTCAGTTAGTCTCAGAAGTAGACTTGATGTTGTTGTGTTGATATTTATCTGATTTGAATTGTAAAAATTTTTTATCCCCATGTGTTTATTGGATGTTTTTTAGCTTATATTATAGTCAAGTGCCAGATAATTTAGTGATAAAAAGAAGAATAAAAGCAGAATAGATTTTCTTCCAAAACAACTGTATTGAAGTTAGTGATTAAAGCTTGATTGTCAATTGCCTTCATCCATATTATGATCATATTATAACTTCATAAGCAAACAAATTAGATTGATTAGAATTAATTATTTACTCTTTGACACACAACATAATACAGACTCATGCATAAAGTGTTAATTTGAAAGATATAGAAAAATCCATCAGTAATGTATAACTTTAATTATCATTTTAAAACATTTTTGTAGTGATCATTTAGGTTTCATATCATCAATTTTTATCATTCGATCATCATTTGAGTAAATGAGCAAGCAAAGATAAAACATAGTTAAGGAATAGAATTATTTATTTCTATTTTGGCAAAATAAAACATAGTTGTTTAATAGAATAATTTATTTCAATGTTGCAAAGGCAAAATATATTTAATTAATGGAATTATTTATTTCATTTTACAAGATATAGTTTGGTATAAATATATGTAATTAATAGAGCTATTTATTTCATTTTGCAAAACATAATTGATATTAGTCTTAGGTTTCAAACCCCTTTACTTTAGTTATAGTTAATGTGCATTTGAAGTAAAATGCAAAATTTTAATTTTATTTTATAGTGTAATTAAAATATTTAACCCATGTTTGTCATAGATTTATTAAGTTAATTGATAACTGAGTGTTATAAAACAAAATGTTGAATATAAAATAAATTTTGTAGTAGATTACCAAAAATGTAAGGTTATGTTTCTTCAGTTCTATAGGTTTATCAGAAGTAGCTGATAACTAAAAATCATTTGTTTTACAGTAAAATATGTGGATTTTATTTTGGTTCACTATTTAATGTTAAGAATATAAGATGTTTCACAAATCTATCAGTATGTTTTGATAGATGGAATGTGTTAGATTTGAAATTTAAGAGATCATATTGTGTTATTAAATGTTATAAGTAAATCGTAACCAGTGATGCTAAATATATCCAAAATTTGTACTTATACCAATGAGAAAGAGATTAAATGTTTGCTTAACTATTTTTCTTATTTTGTTAATAAATATTTTATTATTCAAAATTGTATTTAGAATTCTTCTTTGACATTCATTCATGTTTCATATTTCCACACATGCTCACATATTTATTTTATTTAATGTGATATAACTGTATTTTCATTTAATTATGATAAATATCCAGATATGATGATATTGATTTCCTTGATCCAAACACTGTATGAGATGCCAATTACTTACTGAGTTTCTAAAAGGTTTTATTATTAAGTAATTGTTTAGATGATGAATTAAAATCAAAATGTGCCTGATTTCTTTCATTATCTAACTGCCATTATGGGTATTGCTTAGTTTATATTATTATTTTCATAATATTAAATAATAGTTAATGAGAGATAAAGATTTTAGATTAAGCCATGCCATCAGATTCCCTGAGATCTTCAATTTTTAATTCAGATTAAATATTAAATTCAGTTAATTAGATTAGATTAGTGAATAATTAAAAATTTAGTAATGATAGATTCAGTTTAAGATCAGATCCAACTTGTTATACATTATAGTTTCCACATATTATATTTTATTTATTACTTTAATTTTCTAATATGGTAGAGGCTGTTCAATACATGTGGCTGATGGGAGACAATGAAGCACAGATTATAATTAGTTAATTTTAGCTGGTAGAACGTACCAATTTAATTTTTGTTTAGTATAGAACTTAATAGATGTTTTATTTCCTATTCATTATAATATTTTCTCCCACATCTAATGTACATTGTACACCTCATACACCTCTGTATCTTCCACTGAGCTAGGCTAAAATGAAACTTTAATTAAGAGCCTCATAAGTAATTTTAAAATAAAGTTAAATCAATAGTTTATTATATGTTTGATAGAATTGGCGCCCCCAGGTAATTGTTAGTTATGGTGATCGGTGGTGAGGGGTTACTATATATATATATATATATGTGTGTGTGTGCGTGTGTGTGTATATTGTTTAAGTTTACTTCCAAAAAAATTAACTAGATATATATTTACATATGTTATTTGAAGAAATTGTGAATCACTAATCAATATATTTATATATGTTATTTGAAGAAATTGTGAATCACTAATCAATAGACCTAAGACTAAACAAATTTTATTTACTATTCTATAAAAAATGATCAAGTTTAATTATATTTAAAAGAAAGTTCTTTTTCATTTATAATTCATTTTAGAAATATTTAAATGCAGACATGTTTTATAGATGGTAGAGTGAAAGAAGATTTGAGACTTGTAAATCCTCACATCTATAAAGACAGCTATCCTGCTTTATAGAAACTTGGGATAAAAATAAAAGTGGACCTCATTTACTGGTAATTAAACTCATGACACAAAACTATTATAAGATTCTAGAGAAAATTTGTTTTGTCTCAGAAGTAGTAATTAATGATGATCTTGCATGATCAAAAATAAAGATATTTTAGTTAATTTACATGAAAATAATTCACCACTTTCTTTTATATATATTTTAATGGTCACTCAATCCATCCTGATCACAGAGGGCGCCACCAAATCACTATGTATCTTAGTAGTAAGGAATGGGATAAAAGAATAGATTTATTAATAAATAATAGGGAGTTAGAGGGATGGAGAAGTGGTATGGAGAGTAAAAAGAGTTTAAATATATTTAGAAATAAACAGAATATTAGGGGTGAGTTAATATATGATAATAGTAAGGAAAGTAGTTTATTATTTAAGGCTTGAACAGGAACTTTAGCTACAAGACAATATATATGTAAATGGAAAAAAATGGGTGATTTATTTTGTAAATTATGTAAGGAAGAAATAGAAAATCTTAGGCATGTGTTAATTAAATGTAAATGCTTGAAAAGAGAAAGGGTATATATAATGAAGTTATGGAAGAATAAATATGAAAAAAGTGATTATACAGAAAATGAATTATTGGTTTTTTATGCTGGATTTGGAAAAAGATAAAGGGGATTTAGGTATAAAGGTTATAGAGTTGACAAAGATTATGTTGTGGAAAATGGATGGAGTAGAATAAGGGAAAATTTAGAGAGGGAATGGAAAATAAAGTGGCTAACAGGTTTATCTGGGAATAATTGCTGATATATTATTGACTTCATTTAAGGAAAAGCCATAATATATCACATCACATCACATTATGTAATCAGGAAAATTGCTTGGATGAATAGAAGAAAAAATTGGTAAATGAAGCAAAGAAAAGAAAAGCTTTGGTAAAGAAACTAACAGTATTTTCATATAACAAATATGATGTAGCTAGAATTGTATGGAAGGGAGTTGCAGTAGCAGGATTAACGTATGGTAATGATGCATTATGCGTTAGTAAACGGGTTTTAGATTATTTAGAGAAAATACAAAGGGAAGTAGGAGGAAATGCATTAGATGCAGAGATGTGGACAGCAAAGGAGGCAATTCAATATGAAATGGGATGGTCAAGTTTTTATATGAGAGATGCAAAAAGTAAAGTGAAAATGTTTGGAAGGTTGCAGTTTATGGATAGTAAAAGAATAGCCAAAATAGTGTTTAATTGGGTTATGAGTAAAGGGCAGGTAACAATATGGGTGAGAAAGGTAATGCAGTATGCAAAACATTTGGATAATCAATTTAAATCAGTATACTTGTATAAAAGGTGGGCTGATTGTGTTAGGAGGATTGTTGAGTGTTATAGTGGTAAGGAATGGGATAAAAGAATAGATGCATTAATAAAGAATAGGGAGTTAGAGATATGAAGAACTAGTATGGAGGGTAAGATGAGTTTAAATATATGTGGAAATAAACAGAACATTGGGTGCGAGTTAATTTATGATAATAGTAAAGAAAATAGTTTGTTTAAGGCTCGAATGGGATCTTTAGCAACAAGAGAATATACATGTAAATGGGAGACTATGGGTGATTTAGTGTGAAAATTGTGTAAGGAAGGTATAGAAAATATTAGGCATCTGTTGATTGAATGTAAATGCTTGAAAGCAGAAAGGGTACAAATAATGAAATTATGGGAGAATAAATATGAATAAAGTGATTATACAGAAAGTGAGTTATTGTTTTTTTATGCTGGGTTTGTGAAAAGATAAGTGGGATTTAGACATAAAGGCCATATAGTTGACAGAGATTAGGTTGTGGAAATGGGATGGGGCAGAATGTGGGAAAACTTATAGTGGTGAATGGAAATTAAAATGGCTAACAGGTTTATCTGGGCATAATTGCTAAGATATTATTGACTTCATTTAAGGAGAAGCCACATTACATCACATGTAAAATTTATTTACTGTGATCAAAATGGATGAGGGTGATGGTTTGTGCTGACTAGATTCAGGGAGAAGCAAGAGGTATTAAGTATGAGGATGATGGTTTGTGCTGATTAGATTTAGGGAGAAGCAAGAAATATTAAGTATTTTTTAGACAATCACTAAAAAAAAAAAAACATTAACCAAATAAATTTAAACAATTTGTAAATTTTATTAAGAGTTTAAATAATTTGAAAATTTTATAAAATAGGGACTGGCCATGAATACAAAAGTGACTTAGATAATTTGGTGTCGACTTACATGCAATACAAAAGAAAAATGTGATTACTATCTTACATAATCTAGAAGGAAATCTCTACTTTCAGAAAATCAGAACAATAAAGATGATAATCTGCCATCCAAAAGATTTGAGGTTTGCAAGAAACGCAAATTAAACCTATTTAAAATTAATTATTCTACAATAACAACTAGGGGTAGATGAGCATATAAAAATTACAAAAACTGCCAAAGCATTTAGAAATAGTTAGTGAAATAAACAGGAGATGTATTAGGATTATAAAATATAAACTCACAACACACCACCTGACAAAGGAAAATTGAAAACAAACCTGGAATCTTAAAACTAAGATTTCAAGACACACTATAAATACTAGTAAAAGGATATACAGATAATGAATGTTACATTAAATAATTAATAAAACTTTATATATCACATTTATTTCAGCTTGTGTGGAGATCGAATTAAAAGCAATTTATTTATTCTGGCAAGAATAAAAAATTTTACCTAATGGTAAAGCAGAATTCAAGTAGTTTTCTGAAGAGTGGACACTTTTATATTTCAGGTGACTTCTCTTTATAACAGCGGCAAGTGTCAAGGCAAATTGGGGAATTCAGCTTATATTAAAGTTTTATGGCATCATGAAAGATCAGCTTAGAGTTTGAGGTTCATCCTTATTTAAAATAACAATGCATATTGTGGTTTACACTATGTATAACAGTGTATTTTGTAATCGTAAAGGCAAATTTCAAAAAGAACTTAATTGTCTGAACTGCCAACAGTATGATGTTTAACAGGTTAATCATACTAAATATTAGAAATAAGAAGCTGAAGTAATCCCTTTGATGGAGTATTTGCTTGGTCAAGGCTTTCTAGAATAATCCATGAAAATTTCAAGGTTATTTATACCCACACACGATTTCCCACATAAACATGTCTTGTTTTTGAATTATATAATTAGGGCAGGAAAATCTCAATCTCCCACTCAATCTAATTTAGGAATTACAACTAGGGATTATTGTAAACTAAAACAACAACACAAAATAAAATCTCTACTTTTAGAATTAAAATAAGAGATAGGAATGTAATCAACATGTTTGGTTGTTTTTAATCAGTTTGATAAAAAAAAAAAAAAACAGTAAAAACAAGTGGTAACAAAAAACTGTTGCAAAATCAGTAAAATATATTTTAAACACAAACGAGTTATGTGTATTAATACACATACTTTTTTTAAATAAATTTTAAATGACTTTAGATTTATATTATATCACTGGAAGTTAGTTTTATTTATTTATTTATTTGGTATATATATATATATATTGTAACCGGGCCGCCACACAACCCTTTATTACCTCGGTTGTAACAATTTTTTGATGAACATGTTGCAGGAAGGAACTATCAATTGGAATTACACAATGCAGATGTTACCCCCCCTACAACAATATTTCCTGCTTATCAGAGGATGTAGCACCATAGCAGCTGGAAGCATCTAGACATTTATATGTTTGGTTTTCCAAACGGCACCACTAGAGTTCCATCTCACTACAACCTGACTTACCTAGGTCTAGTTATGCCAGTTGTAGCTCAGGAGGCATGAGATTCTCATGAACAAGTGCAATGAATGATGAGTGATGCAACAAAAACAAAATAGAATTGAACAACTGGATAACAAAGATTTAATTTTTTGTAACAATAATTTTATTTAATAACAATTAATTTGCAATTTCTAATAAAGTTCATTCATATCTATGTGATGACTCATTTTCATTTCATTATGAAAAGGTTGGAAGCAGTTTAGTTAGTTACTTCACAGAGAGAAGTGCATTTATGTGCATAAGTTTCGTTATTTTTTTCCCACAAAATCAATATTCAGGTAAGTCTTAAGCATTTTTAATTTTATTCAATATGCAGGTAAGCATTTAGAGTCCATATAGTATTTCATTAGATTTATTAAATCCAGTAATGTGGTTTAAATTACTCCCACAAAATCAATATTCAGATGAGCATTAAGCATTGGTCATTTTATATCAACATGCAGATAAGCATTTAGAGTCCATATAATATTTCAATAAATTTATCAAATCCAGTAATGTGGTTTAAATTACTCCCACAAAATCAACATTCAGATAAGTATTAAGCATTTGTAATTTTATTTCAATTTTCAGGTAAGTATTTACATTTATCCTTTAAAAGATTTTCATAATTTTAGTTTCATTCATAATTTTCCAGTAACAAATGTATTTTTATACAGCTACATTTATTCATGATTTTACTCTCATTTATAATTTATTTATAATAAATATATTTTCATGTAGCTATATTTATTAATAATTCTTTTTTTTATTTATAATAAAGACATTTTGTTTGTCTTTTAAAAAAACACATATAACTTCGAATACTTTCATAAAATCATTACCTTTATTTATCCAGTTTGTTCTTTCAAAAAGGGGTCATTTTATTTAAGCTGAATGGTGTTAATCCCTTTCATGATGGTTATCCAGGCAAATCTTGAAAAATCATGGCTTAGAATGAAGAGATGTAGCTGTTGGTTTATTTTTCCATTATTATAATTTCCTTAATAAAGCATTCTTTTCCCATCATTAACAGAGGTTCTTTAATATCCTTTTAAAATTGAAATCTTTTTTTTTCAAAATTCTTCTTTAACAGCTACTTGAAAAATATCTCTCTGGAAAACCTTTTTAAAACTCTTTCAAAGTCTCTTGTTTTAAAATCAAATCTAATCTGCTTCAAGAAAATATCTCATTTTTAAGCATTACCTCTCTTGTACCTAGAAGTATTATCCAACTAAGAGTAGGAGCCAGAGGAAAAAAAACACAATTTGGTACTCAGCCAACCCTGCTCAACTTCTGTGAGTCTTAAGGGCTATCATTTGGTCTATTCATGAGACCAAGGCCTATACATGAGGCCCATATATACACATTGTTGGACTACTATCAGAGCACACCATCCAGGTCTGGATAGTGCTGAGCATATACTTCAAAGCATCATAAACACAATGCATCCAAGATGCTCTGCTGAATCATTCACCCATTTCAACATAGAAATCACAAGTCCATGCATCACTATATCACACTCACAAACTTTTTCCATCAGCTATCTCTATTTTATTGTTCTGTATTGTAACTACAGCCTGGTTTTGGAAGACTGATAATCATGATCAGTTCTCTTATTGCATCTTTCTTTTGTTTTGAGGTGATACACTTTTGTTTCGTTCTATTTTTGGGTATTTTTCAGGCCATACATCATCATGGTGGCTCGTGTTTCTAGCCACACTCTCCTGCAAGTTATGATCACTATTTGATCTTCTTATAACCCAGGTTTGGTACAGGCTATGCATGTTGCTTATTGAATATCTTTTTTGTATTTTCCATGGTGGTGTCCCATTTCTTTGGTGCTGATACCATGGTGGTGGGTCATAGTTGTTATATTTTCTAGGAGGCAATTTCTTTTTGTATCTGATGGCTCCTATTTTAGGCTCATCATCTCTTCTATAGGGAGGTTTGTTTTGTGGTTGCTTTGCTCCTCCTTCCTTGGTTGCTGATGCACCACAGCTATCATAGGCTGTTAATAGTTCAGCAACCTGCTCAATAGATCGACGGTCAGTCCCAATTAGCATTTTTTCTATGTAACTTGGGAAGCTGTTCTGTATCAATCTAATAATCTGGAGTTCAGATAGGGGGTCAGATGTCAAGTCTCCCACCCTGGCCACCTGTCTTCTAAATAAGGGTGTATAAGGCTCTCCAGGTGGGCATTTCTCCTGGGACACCTTATATTTAATCCCCTTCTGATAATCGTTGCTCCAGTAGCAGCTCATTAGTGCTCCTTTAAAATCACTAAAATTTGTAGGTTGGGTGAACAGTGAATCCCATCATGCTTGTGCTGCACCTTGGAGATGACTACATGCTATTTCCAACTTTGCCTCTTCTGTCAATATATTAATATTAAAGTATCTCTCCAAACTTTTACATATTCTATAGGTGCTTCATTACAGCTTCCTGAAAATGTTCTGATTTTTAAAAACTGGTTTACAATTCCAGACATCTGGTTGGTCATAGGGACTTCATGACTAACTTGGTAATTCTCTTTTTGACTTTCTTTTGGGACTGTTCCTGCCTTTCCTTGTTTAGGCAATGTATTACTATTTATTATTTCTATCTCTTTCATCTGGGTGGTCAATATATCCACCTTCTCCTGCATGGATTCTTGCATTCTTATTATTTTCATATCCATGGCCTCACATATCTGGGTCATTTTAACTTCTTGCTCTATTAATGAACTTTTTACTTCCTCCATCACTTCCTCCTTAATTTTTAATATTTTGTTAGTCATCTCTTTTATTAACAGATTGAACTTTTCATTTTGGCTTTCAGTTATTTCTCTGATTTGTTCTATCAATTCTCTTTTGTCTTCTTCTCTGTTTTTCTCTTTTCTTGTTGTCTTCTTCTCTTTGTTCACTATGTTCTTTTTTCTCTTCCTCTTTTTTCTTGTTTTCTTCTCTCTGTTCATCTCTTTTCTTGTTATCTTCCTCTCTTTGTTCATCTCTTTTCTTGTTATCTTCTTTTATCATTTCGAAAAATTGAGCTAACATGGATGTCTCTCCCATTTTCTGTGATTGCTTTTGATCATCTGCTCTTTCTTCTTGTTTATCTTCTTTCTCAGGAAGATTCTCTATACTTTCTGTATTCATCATCTTTTTTGCTTTTGATCTGGCTATCATCAATATTTTTTTAAAAACTTTATTTGTACTTTTTTATTTCAATTTTGATAAGCTGCTCTCTCCATCCATACCATGATTTAACTCCAAGTCTTTGTTATGCCTGTTTTATTCTTTATCTACCATTTCTGCCATTCATTTTTATGTTGTTTTTCTTTTAAAATTTTATTTTCCCCCTCTTTTTGAATAAATCACATCACTGCATCATATGCACTGTTCATATCACACAATCATGATCTGGTTATGCCTATCGATAGGCTAGCTAGATAAGGCCGCAATTGGGCACCAAATATAACTGGACCACCACACAACCCTTTATTATCTCAGTTGTAACAATTTCCTGATGAGCATGTTGCAGGAAGGAACTATCAATTGGCATTACCCAATGCAGATGTTAACCCCCCCTCTACAACAAACTTTTCTGCTCATCAGAGGATGTAGCACCATAGAGGCTGGAAGCATCTAGACATTTATATGTTTGGTTTTCCAAATGGTGCCACTAGAGTTCCATCTCACTACAATCTGACTTACCTAGGTCTAGTTATGCCAGACGTAGCTCAGGAGGCATGAGATTCTCAGGAACAAGTGCAATGAATGATGAGTGATGCAACAAAAACAAAATAGAATTGAACAACTGGATAACTAAGATTTAATTTTTAGTAACAATAATTTTATTTAATAATAATTAATTTGCAATTTCTAATAAAGTTCATTCATATCTATGTGATGACTCATTTTCATTTCATTTATGAAAAGGCTGGAAGCAGTTTAGTTAGTTACTTCACAGAGAGGATTGCATTTATGTGCATAAGTTTCGTTATTTTCTTTCCATAAAATCAATATTCAGGTAAGTATTAAGCTTTTATAATTTTATTCAATATGCAGGTAAGTATTTAGAGTCCATATAATATTTCATTAAATTTATCAAATCCAGTAGTGTGGTTTAAATTACTACCACAAATTCAACATTCAGATAAGTATTAAGCATTTGTAATTTTATTTCAATATGCAGGTAAGTATTTACATTTATCCTTTATCAAGAATAAAAGATTTTCATAAGTTTAGTTTCATTCATAATTTTCCAGTAACAAACGTATTTTTATACAGGTACATTTATTCACGATTTTACTCTCATTTATAATTTATCAATAATAAATGTACTTTCATGTAGCTATATTTATTAATAATTCTTTTTTTTATTTATAATAAAGACATTTTGTTTGTCTTTTAAAAAAACACATATAATTTTGAATACTTTCATAAAATCATTACCTTTATTTATCCAGTTTGTTCCTTCAAAAAGGGGTCATTTTATTTAAGCTAAATGGCATTAATCCCTTTCATGATGGTTATCCAGGCAAATCTTGAAAAATCATTGCTTACAACGGAGAGATGAAGCTGTTGGTTTATTTTTCCATCGTTATAATTTTCTTAATAAAGCTTTCTTTTTCCAACATTAATAGAGGTTCTTTAATATCCTTTTAAAATTAAAATCTTTTTTTTTTCAAAATTCTTTTTAACAGCTACTTGAAACATATCTCTCTGGAAAAACTTTTTAAAACTCTTTCAAAGTCTCTTGTTTTAAAATCAAATCTAACCTGCCTCTGAATTTGCAACTTGACTATTTATATCCGATTCTTGCACTGATTAAACAGCCTTTTCCCACTGTACCTAATTTGCATATTGCTCTCATTTAAGCTCGATTGCCTTTCTCTTCATAATGCTTGGGTAATCTACTTTTTTAGTGTGATAGATTAGAAAGCATAAAGATTAAGCTGTGTTTTTCAATTGGTTAAGACTGCCTCAAGCTGATATAACACTTTTTTAAAAAACATCATTCCAAAAATTAAAAAAATAATCTTTTTTAATAACTGCCAGCTTTTATTTACATCATAACTTGAAACTATAAAATCAATAATGATTTTATTTTAACTATAAACTTTTTACTTTATTTCTTTTTTAATTTGATCAAATCATGCTAGTCTTTTTTAATGGGGGGGGGGATCTTTTGAATATATATTCACAGGAAGCAGTATATATGTTTCAATATATATATATATATATATATATATATATATATATATATAGTTTTACTACTAAATGAATGGATTAAATATAGAGATTTCTAACGAAATTATATTTACTAAATGAATAGATTTTGCTATAAAAATAAGTTTTGGCTAGGGGATTGATATTTAATAGGCGACCACGTTGTAACCAAATCGAACTAATGGAATTTTGCTACGTATAAATTAAATAAATATGCGGTGTATAATTAAGTAATTGTATTCTAGTACAATAAGTATAGATTAAATATATTTCATATGTATACATTAAATATAATCTATTTCATGTGACTGCATTACAAGCCAATTGTAACTTAGTAAAAATCAATTCAAACAAATGAAAAGTTTTTTTTTTTGTTAACTTTATAAAAACTTATTAAATTAACATAAAATGCATTTTGCAATCTCTCGACCGGTCATCCACATTAACAGAACTAAACGATTGGGAGAGCTTACAAATATCATATATATATTATTGGATAATTCAAGCCAATTATAACTTTATTCCAACCAATGAGAATTTTATTCCAATGATCGCACATCCACATTATGGATTGATTGTAGTATATTTAAATCTATGTGGCATTTACACACTTGCAGATAAAATGCTGCCAATTACAACATTTTAAGGATGGATCGATGGATGCTTCATCATTTCCAGTTGACACGATTTCTGAGGCCTACTAGGGTGATGATGATAGTACAGAACATCCATAATTTTAATTTCCAGGGCATCAAATTGCAACTCTAATAAATTATAAAGGTTAAATCTCAATTCAATACTCTTAGTAATAATATTTCATGAATGGGTTAATACATAATCGATTTAGAGAACACTGAGAATGCATTAAAATTGACAATATTAATATCTTTAAGAATTCCAGGTTATTCTCAGTGCATTCTCCATTCACTATGATTAAAGCTACAATTAAATTTTATTCTAATTATGAAGTTCTATATTCATCCCCTCTTCCTGATCCACCCCTAGATCAACTTCACATCCATCTGTCTATTACACTATTATTTATTTGACTATTAAAATTTACACATTTTTTTTTACTAGCTCCTTTCTCTCATTATAATCTTGTTTCAGGGTTTTCGAATAATTAAGTGTGGAAATCGAATAAGCTGTGATAGATTATTGGTTATAAACACTCCTCTCTTGATTGCCTCCAAGGTGATCTCGGTTTACTTTAATGCAGTTTAATATTTATTTACATTAAAGCTCGAATATTTTAAGCTTATTAAAATACTTTAGTAATACATTGTAAACCTATTCACTATTATAACAAAATTATAAAGAAGTGTGTATAGAGAGGGGTTTGAATACAATGGATAGGGAAAGGAATTTATGCCCACCCCACTACACACGCTATCTGTCAATAACTATCTCTATTCACAGTTTATACTTCAATAATATTAAATTATATGGTAATTTTAAGTGTTTGAAATCAACCTTTTAAATAATTTTATTGAATATTTGTTAAGTACATGACAATTCAAATATTAATGATAATATATTGATGTATGATTGGATTGGAAATATCTAGATAATAATAACCCACAAAAACATTAAGACATTCGCAAATTTTATTTAAAACAAATAACAAATTTTATTTGACAAACCATAATTTAATACAAAAACATATACATTATATTTACACTTTCATTTTATCTTAAAAAACATAGTGAATATCAATTTCTTCCCGTTTTCAATGCTTTCTCTTTTATTACTGATTTGTGTTAGAACTAATTTCTCCCCTAATTAATTTTAATAATTTTATTTAGCGAATCTAAAATTAATATTTCCTTACAAATTTCTTGATCTTATCCTATCATCCTGATCAAACATTCTTTTGCCCTAATCTTTACAACAGAGATATCTTAATAATAGTGAGACTAAGTCATTGCAAATAAATTGGCATCAAGCCCAACCATCATCATAGTGCACACACTCTATGCTCATGTTCTTATGACATAATAATATTTTAACTATATTACCTTTACAGTGAAGTTCTCAGCTTGCCATGTAAATATTTATTAAATAAAGTTATATACGCATTGCTTATACTTACGCTTAAACATTCGTAAGTTTTAATTAACCCTTAATTTCCCATTTATCAACATTATTATTTTTGGCTCAAATGATAAATTAAATCTACAAAACAATATTCAAATACACCAATCACACATACATTATCTGCATTCATTCTGACGTTAAATTGAGTTTGCGACCTGGTATTGATACTCGTAATAATGCTTATCATGGCTATCACTCATACACACATAAGGAATATCAAATATTAATATGAGGCAGGCAGTGACCCAAATAACAGAGAATCTTGTCACTAAGGTTTAGATATGCTAGGATTTTTATCGCTAGTCATACAAAACATAGGTATACCAAATACCTCTGGCCATCAAAATAACAAACCTTCTTACTGTGTAGAGAATACTCAACTGGGAATACTCTTCCACTAAATTTAAATACTTTATGAATTTAACATACATATTTTAGTGAGCTAGACTTCACTGGTTTTGTAGAGATCTTTGTCTATCCACGCACATACAGGTCAAAACATCAAATTATACAAGTAAAACTTTCACAACTTTAATATTCTTGCAAATTGGTGCGTTGTAATATGAGCCCATAAATTTTCCAAGCTTAAATCAGCTTGTTTCTGGCCTTAAATCTATGATAACGATAATAATAAATAATAAGAAATGTGTATATAATTCTCAAAACTATTTCCATGAAAATGATGATGATGTAACTCAATAGACAAGCAATTTACTTATAAGTCTAAGCATTTGACAATAACTTCTGAGGCTAATAATAATATCTCTAAGTGTTTTTTTTTAAATTGTTTGTAAAGCATTTTAAATATGGCATATCAGAACGACATGATATAAATTTCACCTATCCCCGAAATGACAATAATAGCAAAAGCATTTAAATAAACATATATAAAATCATCTGATATAAATCTCTACCCCCAAAATAATTCAATGGTAATTATAACATGAATAATTTTAAAATAGATGATATACATGATACACTACAAAGAAAGAAATTATATATTTATATATATATATATATATATATTAAATGTCCTACACACATAAAGAGCGAATAAAAAAAATATACTTATATAAAGTCCTTTAGCAAGTGTCCTTCCAAGTTCTTGATTTCCACTTTTCCTTTTTCCGTTCCTCCTTCTTAATCAGTTTATAAGAGCATATAAGTTTTTGTAGCAAAAACTTCTTTTGATAGAGTTTGGTTCCTTTGCCATCATATATACAGTTTTTTATTTTGCTGAACCACATTCCTCATTTCCAACTTTATGTATATTACAGTTAAACTTTTTAATTTTATGCCGATTTCAGTTGAACAGCCTTCGTTTAACTTTTTCACAATATCAGTCTGTTTTAGAATGTCCTTTTCCAATTTTGAAGTCATATTATATTTTAAATTGACTTATATATACATCAAACCTCTGATTTTAAATTTTACTATTTGCATATATAGATGATATCAAACTCAAAGTTTAATTTCTGTGGTTTAAATTTTTATTACCATCTGCTAATCCAGCTATGACCATTAGTTAACTTCTAGAGAAAAATGTGTGTGCCCACTTAAAATTTATTCACTACACATTGTCTTTTCTTAAGACAATATTAGATTTAGCCAAGTTATTCTGAAGAGACAAAAAGTAACAATGAACAATTTTTAAATTTTATAGCACAGTTTTCTCTAAGTCAATCAAAGAAAACTTGCAACAGAAAGCTTCAAATATAAAAGAGAGTTCCTCCCATCTGCTAATACAGAGTTTTTATAGAGAAATCCATATGGTCATCTGTTCACTTTCTCTTTCTTAATTAATTGACCTGTTCCCCTTTTACTAGAATAATTTTAACCCTTTTGCTCTTTTAGAAAAACATGCCAAATTCCAATCTGGATTTTAAATAGACAACCACAATTAATTTTACAATTCAACAGCTGTAATTGCCAATTAATTTTTGACATTTCACAGACTATCATCGTTAATGGTCTAAATTAATGGTCCACTTAAATTCCTTGGTGAAATTTATATTATTTAAAGACTTAATAATTGACAGAGTAATATAACACCCATGAAACCCATATAAAAAGTAAATAACAGAAAAGCTTTTTTTACTTTTTTCCATTAAATAATGAAACCAAAATATATATATATTGCAGCTCAGTTTCAAACTCAGACTTTGAATTAAATTTGGCGGCTAATATTATACTTATTAAAATGATTTAATTTTTTATTTAAAGATTGCTTTACAACATGATAAGGAAGAGTATTGATTGTGAATTTTACAATCAAAGTCTATAATCAAATCATATACGCACACACACGTTGCATGTATACATTTCTTTAAATTGACCAATTTAATGCCTTAATCTTTATTTATTACAGCTATTATACCTATATTATTATTATTATTATTATTATTATTATTATTATTATTATTATTATTATTATTATTATTATTATTATTATTATTATTATTATTATTATTATTATTATTATTATTATTATTATTATTATTATTATTATTATTATTATTATTATTTCATTTACTTTCATGAACTATTTATTTATAACTCATTAGTCTAAAATAATGTCCATTCATCATCACTATTTAATGTAGTTTCTAAGAGTCACACATCTCCTCCCTTTTCTCAGTTAACTTATCAACAAATATATAAATCCTGCTTTTCTAAATATATTTTTAATATTAACTTAACCCCTAAATAAATATAAAATAATATTTTGGCTATAAACATATTAAACAATAAATTTTTAGATTGCTTACTAAGTCAAACATATGCAATCTCTTACAAATATGGGTTCAAACTTGCTCTTTGCTAAAATTTTTCTTATTAAAGAAAAAAAAAATACATATATTATGAAGAAAATTTGGATGGAACCTTCTCTTTTCTAGTTAACTTAAAAATATGGAGTCTTGGACCAATCCAAGGGCTACACTATATATATATATATATATATATATATATATATATATACAATATATATATATATATATATTATTGTTGTTGTTAATGTCAACATATTACTCATGAGATTGGGCCTGAAATTGTTCTTTTATGCCTGCTGACATCCAATCATGTTGCAGAAATACTGAAAACTATTTTTTTTTATAAAATATTTTGAATAAATTCTGGACAATAACAAGTTATGATTTAACCAAAGTGTCAAAATTACATTGCTTTTACTAAATAACTATAAACATGGATAAATTCTAAATATATGTTTATACACATTTCCCGTTAAATATGATGTTAATATATATACGATGTAAAAATCAAAAAGAATCTCAACCATGTTCTTTACGTTATTTGGAATTAGTATTTTTATGTAAATTGCAATTAGACAAATAGTTGATGAAATAAAAATATATATATTTATCTCTGACAAACGTTTGAGTTCATTTTTGTATATATAAATTTAATCAAAAATGAGTAATCTTTATTACTTAATAATTCTACATGAAGGCTTTAGAATGCAAATGTTAGGAGAGTATTTCCAACAACATTACAATAAGCAAAGTTGTAAAATATGGTGTTATTATTAGTTATTTATTTGGAACATTCTTCAGCAAGTTACTATGAATTTATATTATCATACTTTTCAATGTTTGCAACAAATCTAACAAAATTATGTGCTTTTTCATGTTTCTTAGATAATTTTTGTTAAACATTTGTGATACCGTATTTTTTAATTCAACTTTCTTCTGGAATATTTATGGTTCTTGTTATTTTTCAATTTAAATACATTGCAATCGTTAAATATGTGAATAAAATAATTCTAATTCATCCATCTTATGTAAACCATTGCGTAAATTATATTCATCAAAAATCAATACTAATACTTTATATAATGCAATTTTAATCAAAACTGTTTATTTATTTCAGATAATGCATTTTTCCTCTGGCTTCTTCGTTTTTATCTTTTTTTTGAATTTGGTGCATAGTTATGACATGAATGCTGTAAAAGCATTTCTGGATGTAACAAAAAAAGTAAAAGAAGAACCTGCGTTTAAAAACTGCATAGCAAAAAGTCGTGAATTATTCCATAATGAAATAAACAAAGAAAATAATGAAACAATAAGAAATATTATGATGAATTTATGTGAGACATTGATTGAAAAGTATAAGCTTTAATAAATTGTATTCATTTTTTAAATTTCTAATAATGTGAAAATTAAATAGCATTCATATACTTATGTATAGTTTTTTATAATAAATATATACATATAAAACTATGGGTTTTTTTTCCTTCTTTCTCTTTTTTTACATCACTTTCCCAATTCTAACAAACATATGCACACATATATCGATTTATTGATAGAAGATAGATGGATGGGTGGATAGATAGATACATAAATCAGTAGATAGATATATCGATAGATAGACGGATGGATAGATAGATAGATAATTTACATACATGTTGTAATTATAGCATTATATAAGCTAACAGTTTGAGAAAATATAGAACTGCAAAATTTATGTAATATGTCTATGCTAAAAAATAGCATGAGTATTTGAGTAATGACAAATAACAATATAAATATTAAAAATAAAGACAAAATCTAATAGAAGATTGAGTATGTGCACAAAAAAAATTGTTCTTAATTTTGTACAATAGTTATATGTAATCAAATGTATTGTAATGCCAAGAACATGATAATTACATCTATATTGTAATTTAAGCTTTATCAGTAAAACTAAATATTCAGCTATCTAATTGTTGAATATTTAATTTTTTTGCAATAATTAATATTTGTAGCAAGATAACTTGTTAGTGCTTAGTGTTCAAATGTTACTATCTATTATAAATAATTTTGTAAGAGTTTTCATAAGTTTTAATTACTTTAAAAGTTAATTTTTACTATTTTATTGTAATGTTTTAACTTTCTATGTAGTTATAGAAAACCTTCAGTGGCCATGTTTAGGGGTATTGTTATTCTAAATATTAATGTGTTACTATATAGAAAGTATTAAGAGTCAATATTATTTTAGTAAACATACTAGTGCATAAAAATCAAAGTTAAAGTTCAAGTTTAAAGGCATGTTTAATTATTTAATGTTCATGATTAGTATTTAAATCACTTTAATTAAAAAATGCTTTTTAGTTGAATTGTTTGTTGATAACAATTATATTTTTCTTAATCTTAGTTGTAATAGAGATTAAGTAGACTAAGTAAGTTTTAGTTACTTAATTAAAGAAGATGAAGAATTTATATATTAGTAAAAAAAATTTTATTTTAAAATAAATGAAAGCATTAGTAAATGTGTGTGGAGGCATGGAAAATAAATTTTAGTTTTAACTTTCTGATTTTAATATTAAGAGTTATTCTCAAATATGTAGTTAAAAAGCCTTATTTAAAAATATTCTTAAAAACTTCACCTTTATTAAATAGTGTATAAGAATGATCAATAGTATAATATAAATTAGAATATTTTCTCTAAAATAATAATAATATAATTTACTTTGCCATATCTTTTTATTTTCATTTTAATAATTTTTAATTTTATAAATAAATGTCTTAAAATGTAACATTTAAAAATTAAAAGTCTATGAAGTTAAATAAATAGTTTCTTTTAGCAATGTCTCCCAGGATACCAGATAATCTTTAAACTTAAATGAATTAAGATCAAGGAAAGATTGAATCTAAATGTCAATTTCATCCAACAAAATCAGTCACATAATCAACAATATAAATAAAGGAGGTCTTTCACATATTGTAACAGTCAGAATCGTCTATCTCGCTAACACACTGCAGAATTCAAACCCCAGACATGAAACTGAACATTCTAGAAGGGGTTGCCTTTTAGATATACTAAGTTCGAATCTAAAGTCCAAATTTCACAGCACCATCTACGTGATAACGCATCTGGTGCCACTACTAGTATAATCTTTGACCGGTGCCTGGTGGTCAGGGAGAAACAAAAGACTCTATACTAAAAGAAGTTTGGGTGGCTAATTAATGTCTATGGATTTACAAAAGAAAGGCAGAAAATATATATATATAGACCGAGACAGTGATAGGAATCAAATAAAATAAGAGATCAAATTTAGTTTTAAATAATTTCACACAATTTATTCATAAAATATATATATATATAATGCCATGGTCTTCTTATATGAGACAGGGACATGTATTAAATAATTGTGGGCATTATATTTCAATAAATGGCAAAAAGGTTTTAAAACAAAGTGATATATTCTATTCCTCAGGCTAATAGCATTACGATAATGTGCTTGACGAGATAGGAATATGTGCGAGGTGCTTTGAGTAATTATACAAGTTTAAGAAAATATTTGAAATTAAGTGTTCTAAAATATTTATTGATTTCGAGAATAGCACAGACTAAAGCTTACTAAGCAACAATGTGGAAATGGGATCAAAGCATTTATTTGAGAATAATAATAATAGATTTGTATTGGGAGGTCAGTATTGCTGATAATGAATTTATTAAAGTTGGAGGGTGTGACACATTTAAGTCACGGATGCTTTGTAAAATAAATATAAAATAAAACAATATTGAAGATCCGGAATAATTACGGAGGGCATCTCACCGCTAACCCAGAGGAAAGTATTTTATGAACAGCCGAAACTTAGCGACTGTGTGATGATTGCGTTTAATTTCCAAGGGTGTTATTTGGGACACTCTCTGCCTGGAAACCGCAAACGTGGAGAGAACGGCCTTACACATGTAAAGAATCCTTGGAAAAATAAAACAAAGTGGTCTCAACAACCAATTCATTTACCAGCAATACGAGATGAGTGTACATAAAACATACTGAATGGGTTTTACTTGGATTAAGAGAAATGCCCAATCAAATTTCCTGAAATTCATTTAAAAGGATCTGCACATACTCGATGTCAATGATGAACTTTATAATTAAAGTAGAACACAGTAATTAAAATAGGAAAATGCATGCTTGCGGGTTTGAAAAGTAAGTATAGATTTATATACGCAATCATGCATTTGGGGACACATTTAAATCACTGACCTTGCACATACCCTCATGGTAGATTAAAATCAATAACATGTACATTTTAAACTATGTGATTATATTATATTAAAAAAAAGAATTGCCCTCGAACGAGTGATTTTCAAGATAATAAAATTGGAAAATTATAAATTTAAAATATGCCTTAATAGCGGCGTCTTACTTTCAATAAAGGAAATAGTTCACTCGGTCAAAGACTATTCTGATACATTATCATAATAAAATAAAAGAAAGCTTTATAAATAGAAAATATTAACCCAAGGATAGAGAGCAAAATGTTGAGTATATTTAAACCCGTTAAAGAAATACATAATGAAGTTACGTGAAATATAAAAAAACTATGTTAAATAGCTATAGCATGTTAGTTAGGAATCACAAAAGCTCTTGGGTTAATTTAGGTTACCTCTGGAGAACCATTTTCAGGTAGATGTTCGGCAGGTTTTATAATTCAGCAGCAAAATCTGGAATGTTCATATTTTTGCAGCAGCAGCAGTTCCGGGGTTTTTTATGTGATAGCTTTCGATGTTATGGAGCAGCGGCTGGCTATTCTGAGGGGACATAGCCATCTTAACGCCTCTACTCTGGCATGTCAAGGTTAGCAAATTATTAGAATAGAACACAGAATGATTTCTCTTAGACACATTAGAATAAAAATTACTAACTGGAGAACAAAAGAAAACTCTCCTTTTTATAGTAGAATTTAACAATAGAACTGCCCTGGAGCATTACAAAAATATCGGACTTATCAGCTGTAATTAAATCATCGGAATGTCTAAAGGAATTCAACATAAATTAATTTCTTTTGTTAATTTCCCTGTCGACATTCAAATTACAAACTAGATTTAGTTAAAAATTACTTTTATTAATTAAAGAAAACCTTAAGTGGACATCTGCTGTTTTTAGATAAACTTATACAACATTTACTAATTAAACTATTGTCCCTCATTTATTTTAACAGAAATATTTGGAATAACTTTTATTAAATTAAAGAAAATGATTTTACTTTTTAAATTGCAATATTTGAATCTATTTACTAAACGAATATTTACTAAATGAATTTTATTTTAAATCAAAATATATTATGACGGTAATATATTTGTAAATAGATTCAAACAAAATAACTTTAACAATTTATAATTTTGATATGTTTTAAAATGGATATCATAGTGTGTGTGCAATTATGACTTATATAACTTACTTTTTAATAAATGTAAATTATGTGAACAAATACATATTTCATAATATTTTATTTTATTTGGGAATATGTTATATATATAATATGAGCATTGTACTCGTGGTTTAAAATTAGGCGGGATTTTTGGTATATAAGTGTATTGCAGACACACTACAATAGGTTGGGGTTCAAACTAATGTATGAGGGTAGGAAGTAGGTGAGAAAAGGTGAAACGAAGATCTGCAAAGCAGACCTTAGTGTTTCACATTCCCTTAGTGACGGAACAAAAAAAAATTGTTAAAAAAAAAGATCTTACAACAGGTGTTCACCTATGAAGCCTGCATAAAAAAAATTTACAAGATTACCCATAAAGTACAGGATATAAATATGATGAAGAAACAAAACTGAATTATATATCCAGATCATATTAATAAATCTACCATCTAGTGAACATTTTCTATTATCTCCCCCCCCTCTTTCAACAAAATTTTATTTAAAAAAAAACTAATAGTTTAACACTGTTTATATCCGATCTCCTTTTTATATTATCCTGTGACGTGTCCATTTCTCTTTTTTTTTTGTTGTTGTTGTTTTTTTTTTAAAAAACTACTATAATCCTGGGTCTGGTGGGTAATAACTGCTTTTATAATTTGATGACTGCAGTCTCGGATTATCAGGTCTCTTTACCTTGTCTGGCAGTTATTTGGCCCAGGGACAGAAATCCATAGTGGTTAAGAATTCGGCCATTTCCTCCACCTCTTTGGTTCTGCTGCCCATCATCAGCTGTTGTATCAGTAACGGCATATTCTGTTGAATGGTACGTATAATATGAGTATCAGAAAACGCAAATGTGCTAAGTGATCGAAGGTGATTGACCTGGCAAATGAAAAATTGTGTGTGTGTTTCCTTGATCACTCCGTACTTCTCCTGGCAAATGGTATTTAGAATTCTGCTCTGCCGATCCTCACTCCAATAATATCTTAGTAACAGGCTACCGTAATTCGCAAAGTTGTTTGGTTTTTTTGCCAACATGCCCACCAATCTTTTGCATAGCCATATAAATGATGGCTAGCGATATCAGTCTGTTCATGCGGATCTGTTTTATAAAATTGAAAGAAAGCCCGCAGGCTATCCAGGTGTGGGTGGGGGTTTTCTCCTATTTCTCCTCGAAATATTTTAACAGTTAATATCTTAGAAAGTTGGGTTTGAACCCTGAAGTCTGGAATTAAGGTCCTGTGGATTGTATCTATTCCACTACTATGTGCTTGAGGAGGTGGTAGATCATTGTTAGAGGTCTGACATCTTTGGTTTAGATCCACTGTCTCATTGACACTGTTTGTATTGTCAGGTTCTGTTTTCACTATCAGGACTTCGTTGTCCAGGTATTGTATTATTTTTGGCTGAGTTTGATCTCGGCATTCGCTCATTTTTTTTCGATTTCCTGAGCAGTATTCTTCCAGTTTCTGTTGGAGAGCCCTATGTCCTTCTCTCACTTGTGCCAATTTGTCGAGGAGCATCCTGGTAAACTTTTTATACTCCATCTCTTATCTTTGGGCTTCCTCTTCCTGCTTTCCTGCCCTCTCTTCGCTTCTCTTATATAATTCCACCAGATAATCCAGATTGGAATCTTCCTTGCTCGTTGGCGGGACAGGTCTCATACTTATTGGAGGAGATTCAAGAATTCTGGATGGGTCCTGTTCTTGATCATCGTGGTTGTTGTCCATATTATCCATGGCCTTGGATGATTATCGTGATCGATGATGATTTTTTTCCTTTTATTTTATTTTACTATTTAATATATCCTAAAAAAAATTTTTTTTAACGAATAGGTGTACTTTTAAAACAATGTATAGCACTGATAAGAAAATTTTTAAAATGGTTTTATGTTGAGCTTACTAAAACTAATACAGTTAAAAAATACTATTACTATTTTTCCTTGTTTGACTCTCTGTGATTACTATGTTTAATTACAATTTTATTAATGGCTAATAGGCTATCTCCCTCTCAGTTCTGTTGGCCTAATTGCTGCTTTTATGTTTATCACTAAAATCCCTGACTACTACCCTTTTATTACTGCAAAAATTTCTTGTTTAACTCTGCTGCCACATACATATATTCTACTGCCCGTACATAAAAAAATATTTTAAATTCTATCTGTCAAATTATTTCGCTAACATATATATTTTTAAACTCAAGCAATTTTTATTTATATATGTTAACATTCGCTAGATCCGGGTATAATTATTTCATTCCCTCTTATTTAAGATTAGCATACATATATATTTTTATTTACATAATTATTGATCCGATTCACGTCTCATTATTTGGTCTAAAAAAATTTACACGCATTGGAAAAAAACAAATTACATACAAAAAAATTGAGCCTGGTGACAATTTATTTTAGAAGTAACTCCGTTTAGTGAAATTACCCTTGGGCACCATGTCACCAGTTAAAAATATCCATAGACTGTTAGCTTCCCAAAATTAATTTTAATAACTATTCCATTTAACTATGGGCACTCATTAAAACATTCACATTTTTTTTATTGATTACAACATTTGATTTATAATTATTTCTGAATTCCATACGATAGCCTATTATATCTAGGTCATTACCGTACAAAATTATCATTATGCTATCTTGCGCATTGAGTCGATAAAACTTTATTTTGATAGAAAAATACAATATTTAAAATCTTCATAGATAGTCACAATATTCACTTGGGACAATATTTAAGTAATTCACACCATGCATATATAGCGTGACTTAAGTGAAACAATAAACACAGATAAATACAGATGGCTCGTATCACACTATAGCAAGTTTGGACAAGTTCTGATTATATAGAATAAGTAATTGAATGCCCGAGTCAAACAAAATATATGAAATATACACGCAAATAAACAATATAGATAATATAGAGTTTGAAAAAATATCATATATATATAAAACATAAGGGATTTGAGCGATTAAATATGAACAAAACACTAAAATTAAGCTACAGGGATGTGGGTTTTTAAATAATTAAGATCTACAGGGATATGGGTGTATAAATATTTGAGGCCCCACATTTGGGCAAGCCATGGACCCGGAAAAAAAAATTTACTATGTAACAGTCAGAATCGTCTATCTCACTAACACACTGCAGAATTCAAACCCCAGACATGAAACTGAACATTCTAGGAGGGGTTGCCTTCTAGATATACTAAGTTTGAATCTAAAGTCCAAATTTCACAGCACCATCTATGTGATAATGAATCTGGTGCCACTACTATTATAACCTTTGACCGGTGCCTGGTGGTCAGGGAGAAACAAAAGACTCTATACTAAAAGAAGTTTGGGTTGCTAATTAACGTCTATGGATTTACAAAAGAAATGCAGAAAATATATATATAGACCGAGACAGTGATAGGAATAAAATAAAATAAGAGATCAAATTTAGTTTTAAATAGTTTCACGCAATTTATTCATAATATATATATATATATATATATATATATATAATGCCATGGTCTGCTTATATGAGACAGGGACGCGTATTAAATAATTGTGGGCATTATATTTCAATAAATGACAAAAAGGTTTTAAAACAAAGTGATATATTCTATTCCTCGGGCTAATAGCATTACGATAATGTGCTTGACGAGATAGGAATATGTGCGAGGTGCTTTGAGTAATTATACAAGTTTAAGAAAATATTTGAAATTAAGTGTCCTAAAATATTTATTGATTTCGAGAATAGCACGGACTAAAGCTTACTAAGCAACAACATGGGAATGGGATCAAAGCATTTATTTGAGAATAATAATAATAGATTTGTATTGGGAGGTCAGTATTGCTGATAATGAATTTATTAAAGTTGGAGGATGTGACACATTTAAGTCACGGATGCTTTGTAAAATAAATATAAAATAAAACAATATTGAAGATCCGGAATAATTACGGAGGGCATCTCACCGCTAACCCGGAGGAAAGTATTTTATGAACAGCCGAAACTTAGTGACTGGGTGACGATTGCGTTTAATTCCCAGGGGTGTCATTTGGAACACCCTCTGCATGGAAATCGCAAATGTGGAGAGAACGGCCTTAGCCGTGTAAAGAATCCTTGGAAAAATAAAACAAAGCGGTCTCAACAACCAATTCATTTACGAGCAATATGAGATGAGTGTACATAAAACATACTGAATGGGTTTTACTTGGATTAAGAGAAATGCCCAATCAAATTCCCTGAAATTCATTTAAAAGGGTCCGCACATTCTCGATGTCAATGATGAACTTTATAATTAAAGTAGAACATGGTAATTAAAATAGGAAAATGCATGCTTGCGGGTTTGAAAAGTAAGTATAGATTTATATATGCAATCATGCATTTGGGAACACATTTAAATCACTGACCTCACACATACTCTTATGGTAGATTAAAATCAATAACATGTAGATTTTAAACTATGTGATTATATTATATTAAAGAAAAGAATCGCCCTCGAATGAGTGATTTGCAAGATAATAAAATTGGAAAATTATAAATTTAAAATATGCCTTAATAGCGGCATCTTACTTTCAATAAAGGAAATAGTTCACTCAGTCAAAGACGATTCTGACACATTATCATAATAAAATAAAAGAAAGCTTTATAAACAGAAAATATTAACCCAAGGATAGAGAGCAAAATGTTGAGTATATTTAAACCCGTTAAAGAAATACATAATGAAGTTACGTGAAATATAAAAAAAACAATGTTAAATAGCTATAGCATGTTAGTTAGGACTCACAAAAGCTCTTGGGTTAATTTAAGTTACCTCTGGAGAAGCATTTGCAGGTAGATGTTCGGCAGGTTTTATAATTCAGCAGCAAAATCTGGAATGTTCATATTTTGGCAGCAGCAGTTCTGGGGTCCGTGTGATAACTTCCGATGGTATGGAGCAGCGGCTGGCTATTCTGAGGGGACCTAGCCATCTTATCACCTCTACTCTGACATGTCAAGGTTAGCAAATTATTAGAATAGAACACAGAATGATTTCTCTTAGACACATTAAAATAAAAACTACTAACTGGAGAACAAAAGAAATACCTCCTTTTTATAGTAGAATTTAACAATAGAACTGCCCTGGAGCATTACAAAAATATCGGACTTATCAGCTGTAATTAAATCATTGGAATGTCTAAAGGAATTCAACATTAATTAATTTCTTTTGTTAATTTCCCTGTTGACATTTGAATTACAAACTAGATTTAGTTAAAAATTACTTTTATTAATTAAAGAAAACCTTAAGTGGACATCTGCTGTTTTTAGATAAACTTATACAACATTTACTAATTAAACTATTGTCCCTCATTTATTTTAACAGAAATATTTGGAATAACTTTTATTAAATTAAAGAAAATGATTTTACTTTTTAAATTGCAATATTTGAATCTATTTACTAAACGAATATTTACTAAATGAATTTTATTTTAAATCAAAATATATTACGACGGTAATATATTTGTAAATAGATTCAAACAAAATAACTTTAACAATTTATAATTTTGATATGTTTTAAAATGGATATCATAGTGTGTGCGCAATTACGACTTATATAACTTACTTTTTAATAAATGTACATTATGTGAACAAATACATAATTCATAATATTTTATTTTATTTGGGAATAAGTTATATATATAATACAAGCATTGTGCTCGTGGTTTGAAATTAGGTGGGATTTTCGGTATATAAGTGTATTGCAGACAGACTACGATAGATTGGGCTTCAAACTAAGGTATGAGGGTAGGAACTAGGTGAGAAAAGGTGAAATGAAGATCTGCAAAGCAGACCTTACTGTTTCAATATGTATTTGCTTACTCATTACTTCTTACTTTAATAATTTCAGCTCAACTTGAGTGATTTTATTGGGGACATTTACTTGATTAAAAAATAATTTTATTGAGTTTATTTGCTTATAATCAGATTTTTATTTCTTGCTTAAAGTTAAACGTGTACTGCTAATTAAGTTTCTCTGGATGCTAAAGTTCTAAGGTGAACTTACTAATCGAAGTTTAAATTTGCATAGACACATAATGGAAATATCACCTAATTATTTAACAATAATAGTCAAGTTATTTCTATATTATGACTCATTGTTATTACATAAGAACTTTTATTTATTCTGAGTTTCTGATTAATAGTAGACATTATTAACCATTTAGTATATTATATACTGGAATATTAAGATTGCTAATGACATTATGCTATTTTTGGTATTGTAAAACAGTTCTTAATTATTTAAAAATGTTTTAATAATCTTATGGCATGTTGAAAATATGATGTTTGTTAAAAGACTTTAAACACTTGAATATTTTTTACCAACATACATTTAAATAAATGCTTTTATTTTTAAATTTTTCCAAAAAAATGTTGTTGTTGTTTTTTTTTTTTTTTGGGGGGGGGTGGAGATTGTTTATCTTTTGCATTAATAGACTATTTAATTCCAGATAGAATGTGTTTAATGATAATGGGGTTTTATAAATTTCTCACCTACATTTTAAAATGTTTTTATTTGCTTATCATTATTGTAGCAGTGAGATAGAAAATACTTGCTCACAAAAACTTCCTTTCATATCTATTTCTGACAAGGGTCAGAAAAGATATTGTTTGTTATCATCATCAAATTTCAGGTGGAGCAGATTCAATTTGCAAAATGAATTAAATCTTCTTTGTTTTATGTTTGTTTTCAAAATCTGAATGAATGATTTTTAATATCTAGTAAATCTCTAATTTATGCATTAATTTTTTACATATTTTTTGTAATTTTTATGATATTGCTAAATCATATAATAATCTGTCCAATGGCATCATTTCTAGACAGTTATATTTCTCACAATCATAACCTCTATGGCAAATTTCACAGAATATATTTTTTTTATATTTTAAAAATAAAACATTTCTTTAAAAATAAATATGTAAAAAATATATCTTTGATTTCTAAGAATTATTACACTATTATGATACAAAAATAATCAAACTTATGAAAAAATCCAGTTTTTAAACCATCGTAACAATTTCTTGAAGTAATCTTGCACAGTTTGAGATTACCAAGCATAAAATGGTTGCCTATCATCTATGAGTTTAAGAAACTTAGAAGACCTGCATATGTATTATCCTGTTATCTTTTGATTTTTTTGTAATTAAAATATTAGAAATATTATATACATGAATTTTAAAGCTGTGAAAAAAAGCCTTGCGAAATTGTTCAGCAGAGAGTGAAAAATACAAATACAATTTCTTGGCGTCAGAGAAAGTTTTCTAATTAAAACGAAACTCATTAAATTTCTCACAAGACTTTTCTTGATGTATATAGGCTTAGATCCTTTTTTTATATTATTATTATTATTATTATTATTATTATTATTATTATTATTATTATTATTATTATTATTATTATTATTATTATTATTATTATTATTATTATTATTATTATTATTATTATTATTATTATTATTATTATTATTATTATTATTATTATTATTATTATTATTATTATTATTATTATTATTATATTTGTAAAGAAATATTGTATTAGAAATATATATATATAAAGAATTGCATGCCTTAGTAATGAAAGCTAGATATTGGAGATCTTATAAATTATTTCTCTCTCTCACTCCCTTACATTTCTCTCTCCTTCTTTTTCTCTCTACTTTAAAAGAGATTTCAAATATAATATACTTCTGTCCACATCAGTTCTGAGATTTATTATTATTACATATATATTGAAGCAGTCAATCTTAGCTTAAGATTGTGCTTCATGTTTCTACCTACTAACCTGTGTTTAAATCCCTATTTTCCATCCTGCTCCTTTTGTTGTGTATATATATTTCATGTATATATTTGAGATGCGTGCCTAAATTATAAAATTTAATGTTTCAATAACATGTTTTAAAATTATTATTAATTCTTTTTATTAATTATTAGTTGTTGTTTTTTTTTATTAAAGTATTATAGATGTGGCTCAAATATATACATAGGAGCAAAACTTACTAACAAAATATTGATGTTTTTAAGTATTTATTATATGTCATTTTTAGCTTTTTCTTTTTAAATTGCTTGTTTTTCTATTAAACTATATATTTTTTATAAAATCCAATGTGGAAGATGCAAGTGTTGTTAACTGTCTAAAAATATTTATGGGGTGGAAGCGCTATTGTTTTGATCTGGGGAAGGTATTTTTTAATTAAAGTTTTACTTAAAATAAATGGGATTAAGTAGGTTAAAGATTTACTTGTGTTAAAAACATGTTGTCAAATCTATTTCTAATCTGGAAATACATTTGAATTTATTTTTGGATGTTATTTTACAAATGCATCTTCAAAAACAACTGATAAAAGAAAAAGTATAAAATGACTGAATTTTGGAGAACAGATTAGATTAGTTACTTTTAGAGAGAGGTATTATAAACTTATTTCATTTTGCTTGAAACTTAAAAATGATGTAGCAGTAAATCCACCACTCTTCAGCGGCCTCTACCTCTACCATAATATCCTGCTGCCCTGAAATGAAGAAAGGTCTAACAAGAACTTTAAAATGCTAATAGAAGTTTCGTGCTACCGAAGTCCTTGCATTTCAATCGCCGTGCACGTGCCATACTTTAAATTGGACTCTTAAAATTGCAAGGTAACTTTTATGCTACTATTTGAAAATGAATCTAGTCTCACTAATCTCAAATCCTGCTATCAAGATTCTAACGTATTGTTCAATTTTGTATCTTTTAAATTAATATGTTTATATATATATATATATATATATATATATAACGTGTAATCTGCTCTTAAATAATTTATATAAATTTAATTCTCTCTCATGTGCTCTTAACTTTCTTTAACTTTAGTGCGGTCAGTTATTTGTAGTTATTTATTACTTGATTATATATATATGCTTTTTTTTTTTATTAATTTGCTAATCTCAAACAAACTGGTGATTTTTAATTTATAAAAATCTTTTCTGTCATTTTTTAAGTAAACCTTTACGAAGCAAGTTATTAACATCTATTTAAAACAATGCATTAATAATTAATATACTCGCCAGATTGTTTTTCGAGCCAACATTCTATTTATGTTTTAATATATATATATATATATATATAACTCTGAATTTCTACCGGTGTAAATCCAGAACTTAAGCTAATTAACGCTTTAAAATGTTTTGTTTTTATTCAATTCTGAAAGAGTGACCCATTAATTATTTTCTATAACTGCCAGTCTTCTTATATTTTCCATACTCTTAAAATTTCAAATCTTGTATTTAAATATTTCAGTTATTGTAAAATCAATGAAGGTGAGATTGGGGAAAATCTTAATGTTTCTGTTACTAAATCAAATCTTAACGTATATTTTATTAATTTGAAATCTAAATCTTAATGTTTCTTTTACTAGGTAAAATCTTAACGTATATTTTATAAAATGAAATATTCTTTCTCTATATATATTATAATTGTGTGGTGTATTATAGTATTCAAACAAGGCTCATTTATTTTAAAGCAGTAAAATTTATTCAATGTTGTTTAGAGACATGTATCATTCCTGCGTTTCTGACATTTAGCCGATCTTCGTGTTCTATATATATATATATATCACCAAAACCTTCTAATCTGGGGGTTGCGATGAGTTCGAGCCCATAGATTTCTTCTCAAGTCTTCGTATAAAAATGCCTCTGGCAGTGACCCCTAAGTTTGGCACACGCTATACCCATCCATTTCGTTTTTCATCCAGAAGCACAACCTTTTCCTCTTAGTTATTTTAGGCTATTATGTCAGCACCGCAAACTTCTTTGTATTATTATTATTTCTTTTGCTTCATGGCTCAGATTGCATGCTCTAATATTAAAATAGCTTTGCTTAAAAGATATATATAAATGCCAATTACTTCTATTTTATTAATTCAGTTTATTTCAATCATATACAGTCTCACTGTCGTAATTTATATATTTATTTAAGAGTATCTATGTGCCTTGGGGAAAATAAAGCGTTCTTCTTATTATCATTAAAATAATTTTTCATTAAATATTTTGTCATCTAATCAAATGTCATTTCAAATATGTTTTTCAAATGTATCTTATTTATTTTCACGACCTCAGTGGTGTGAAAACAGTTTATATCATATGTATAATGAATTTCGGAATGCTCCTAGAAAAATATGTTAGTCACCATGTTTCAGAACCGTAAATCAAAGCATTAATGGCAGTATTATGTAATCCTTTCTAATATTCGATTGGCATTTTAATATTGGACCCACCAAAGATGTGTGTTTATTTGTAATATATATTAGCTAATAAAGAGCATATGAGAAATAATAGTGTGAATGACACTATGTAATCGCTTGCTCATTCACACACACACTAACGTACTTAATTTATAAATGTATATAAATAATTTGTCAGTATATTAAACTATATTTTTATTGTTTAACTTATTTGAGTAGTTCGAATTCCTTTTTCCTCCACTTCCACATATTACAGCAATGCTTATGTATATTTTAATATAATCATAGTTAATAGATGTCTCATTATTTTGCTCAGCTTTGCTAGTCAGCCGGATTAAGATTAATTCTCATGTGCCATAGCTATTATGTTATTTATTAGGTGTTATATCTGGGGATTAGAGAGTGGGTTCGAATCCAGGCTGGTTCCTGACCGAAATCTTGAGCCTGACTGGATTTGAAGTACATTTTGTGACTTCCAGCCCATGTTAGATGGATAAACATATTTTTGACTTGCACAGTATGCCCATATAATAGTATTTTTTAATTAATTACACTTATCTAACAATGGGTTTTTTTGTTTTCGTAACTTAAAATAAAATTTATTGGCATTTCTATTTCTACTTTAGACTTATGTCATTTCCATTGTGGTCTTAATAATTAATCTCTTTTCATTCTTCAGTGTTTTTTATGTTTTAGATAAATAAGTGTATCTATAAGTTAATGTATGGATTTAAAACACTAGTTCTCAGTAAGAAGGCATGATGTTTAAAAAGAATGTCTGGTGTATCTTAATTTTAAAGTAAAAATTATTTCTTCAACTTTAAAATCTTTATTCACTCTTTACTTAGACGATTTCAAAATGATAATGATAAAAATATAAACCAATATGATGTTTACAAAATGTAACAACATGGTTTCGTCGTAATTGTAATTCTATTTATTAACAGGAAAAAAAAATATGCTCGTAGAATTTGTATAATTTATAAAATACTTAATAATTTTTTAATGATTATACAAACATTTTTTAATGTTATATTTCTATTACTCAAAACATTTGAACCTTACAATTATATATATATATATATATATATATATATATATATATATATATATATATATATATATATATATATATATATATATATATATATCATCAACCGTTATCAATCCACTGCAGGATGTAGGTCTCTCCAAGTTTAATCCATCTTCTCCGATCTTTAGCTTCTCTTTTCCACAACACCCCTGCACATTTTCTTATTTCATCCATCCTTCTCACATGTGGTCTCTTTCTGGGTCTTTTACAATCTCTTGGAATCCAGTTTAAAATTTCAATTGTCCATCTATTATCATCTCTTCTAGCAATATGTCCAGCCCAACTCCATTTCAATCTTTTAATTTTTTCAATAAGATCAGTAACACCTGTTTGTTGTCTTACCCATACTTTGCATTTTCGATCTCTTCTTGTTACTCCCAACATACATCTCTCCATACTTCTTTGAGTGGTCTGAAGTCTCTGTATTGCTCTTCTATTAAGTGTCCAAGTCTCAGATCCATAAGTAAGAACTGGTAAAACACATTTGTTAAAAACCATCCTTTTCAAACACATAGGCATATTTCCTTTTAGTATCAAGTTATTTCTACCAAAAGCACTCCAACCAAGTTTAATTCTATGATTAATTTCCTCCATTATGTTTCCATCTGTATTAATAATCTGACCAAGGTATTTGTAAGTGTTAACTTCTTCTAATTCTTCATAATCAATCTTTATTTTCATATTTTGAGCAAATCGATTAAACATTACTTTAGTCTTTTTAACCTTTATCTTTAGTCCTACTTTTCTACTTTCATCTGCTAACTCCTGCAATATTTCCTGGAGCTCTGAAGCATTATTTGCAAAAACAACTACATCATTTGAGAAATATAAATGACTTAAATACTCTCCATTTACTTTCACTCCTTTAGTTTCCCATTTTAATCCACAAAATACTTCTTGCAGCACTGCTGTAAAGAGTTTTGGAGATATGGAGTCACCTTGTCTTACACCTTTCTCAATGTTGATTTTTCCAGTATCATTATGTAATCTAATTGTTGCTGTTGCATTTTTATAAATATTCTTTAAAATATGACAATATCCTGGATCTATACCTTGATGATCCAATGCTCTAATCACTGAAGAAATGTGTATAGAATCGAATGCCTTTTCATAATCTACAAATCCAAAACATAATGACAACTCATATTCGTTTGTCCTTTCTATGACTTCTCTCAATACCTGGATATGATCTATTGTACTAAAACCACTTTTAAATCCAGCTTGTTCTCTTGGTTGGTGGAAATCCTAAGTTCTCTGTAGATGAGTTGTAATTATCTTGGTAAAAATTTTATATAAAGCTGATAAAAGGTTAATAGGTCTGTAATTTCTAATATCTTCTTTATCACCTTTTTAAAATATTAATATTATTACTGCATTATTCCAATCATCCAATACATCTTTATCATTTAAACATTTGGTATATAACTTTGCTAAAATTGTTTCTATTTCTTCACCTGCTTCTTTTAATATATCAATTATAATTCCATCATTTCCTGGAGCCTTTCCTTTCTTCATACACTTAATTGCATGTCTCACTTCTTCATTTAAAATTCTGGGCAATTCGGAAGATGTAATAGATATAGGAGTTACTTGTTCTTTATTACTATATAATTCTTGATAAAAATTTACGATATATTTCAGTATGTAATAAGATATTAGTCACATTTTTTTTGTTTGTTGTTTGACTTTTGGATAGTAAATATACTAACTTAGAAAACATTGATATGTGTTGCTATGATGACAATAATATTAATATAAAATTGTTTATTATTAATTGAATTGTAATATTGTAAATTTACATTATTTGTTTTAAAAAAGAAAATGAATATGTAAATAAAAAAGCATATTGTTCGGATAAATGAATTATTATTTTGTTATATATCTCACTTTTGTTATTTCATTCGCAATACCAAATAATTCTAAACATAATAGAAACACTAGAAATCCAAATTGTTTGATAGAATAAACAGAGGAATCTATTAGACACAAAGCTCATAGAAAACATGAAAAATGAAATGATAACAAAGTTGGTTTTAAAAAATTCATCGTTGCATCAGATATTAGAAGTGTGAAACAGGTTTCTGTGACTGCAAACCAGTTAGGGAAGACAGAAAATGGCATAGGGTTTATTATAGATACAAAAATTAATCATAAAACTAAGAAACAAAATCCCAGTGTTAAATTATTCATAGGATAAAAGTTACAATATCTTGGTGTCAAACCGGATGTTGCCGAATGCTGCTAAACAGTGCAGATTGGAAAATTATTATTTATAATCATTTGACTAATAGAGGTTACTTTTGACAAAAAATAACTGTATATATCACACTTATTTTAGATTGAGTGGAGATTTACTTAAAATCAATTTATTTATCCTGGCAAGAATAAGAAAATGTTTACCTAATGGGAAAGCAGGGTTGAAATAGTTTTCTGAAGAGTGGGCACATATATTTCAGGTGACTTCACTTTATGATGGCACAAGGGTCAAGGCAAATTGGGGAATTCAGCTTATGTTACAGTTGTAATGCTTCCCAAAATAATAGCTTACAGTCTGAGGATCGTCCTTATTTAAATTAGCAATGCATATTGTTGTTTACACTATGTATAGCAGCGTGTTTTGATATCGTAAAGGCAAATTTCAAAAAGAACTTAAATGTCCGAACTGTTAACAGTATGATGTTCAACAGATTAATCAGACTGAATATTAGAAAAAAAGAAGCTGAGATGGAGTACTTGCTTGGTCAAGGTTTTCTAGAATAATCCATGAAAATTTTGGGATTATTTATACCCACACTCAATTTCCCACATAAACTTGTCTTGTTTTTTGAATTCTATGCTTAGGGTAGGGCAATCTCAATCTCCTGCTCAATCTAATTTAGAAATTCCACCCAAGGATTGTTGTAAACTAAAACAACAGCACAAAATTAAATCTCCACTTTTAGAATTAAAATAAGAAACAGGAAAGTAATCAACACATTTGCTTGTTTTAATCATTTTGATAAAAAAAAACAAAAAAACAGTAAAAACAAGTGGTGACAGAAAACTATTTCAAAATCAATCAAATATATTTTAAACACAAACAAGTATGTATATTAAATATTAATACATTTATTCTTTTTAAATAATTTTTAAATGACTTTAGATTTAAATTTGATCACTGGAAGTTAGTTTTTTTTTTTATTTATTTATTTATTTGGTTTAAACGATGATTGATTAAGACTGTTATATATATATATGGTTGATTGTTGTTAATCCCGACATATTACTAATGAGATTGGAATGCAATTGTTTTTTTTATGCCCGCGGTTATCCAGACATGTAGAAATTCTGAAAACTATTTTTTTATAAAATATTTTGAATAAATTCTGGACAATAACAAGTTGTGATTTAACCAAAGTGTCCAAATTACATTGCTATTGCTAAATAACTATAAACATGGATGAATTCTAAATATATGTTTATACACATTTCCCCCTTAAATATGATGTTAATGTATATGTGATGTTAAAATCAAAAAGAAACCCAATCATGTTTTTTTTTGGTTATTTGTAATTACTATTCTAATGTAAATTGCAATTAAACAATTAGTTTATGAAGTAAAAAATATATATTTATCTCTGACAAAGTTTGAGTTTATTTTTTGTATATATAAATTTAATCAAAAATGAGTAATCTTTATTACTTAATAATTCTAAATGAAGGCTTTAGAATGCAAATGTTAGGTGAGTATTTCCAACAACATTACAAACAGCAAAGTTGTAAAATGTGGTGTTATTATCAGTTATTTATTTGGAACATCTTCAGCAGGTTACTATGAATTTATATTGTTATACTTTTCAATGTTTGCAACAAATCTAACAAAATTCTGTGTCTTTTTCTTGTTTTTTAGATAATTTTTTGTTAAACATTTGAGATACCGTATTTTTTAATTCAACTTTCTTCTAGAATATTTATAGTTCTTGTTATTTCTCAATTTAAATATATTGCAATCATTAAATATGTGAAAAAAATTATTCTAATTTACCCATCTTATGGAAACCATTGCATAAATTATATTCATCAAAAATCAATACTAATACTTTATATAATCCAATTTTAATCAAAACTGTTTATTTATTTCAGATAATGCATTTTTCCACTGGCTTCTTCATTTTTATTTTTTTGTGTGAATTTGGTGCATAGTTATGACATGAATGCTGTAAAAACATTTCTGGATGTAACAAAAAAGTAAGGGAAGAACCTGAGTTTAAAAACCGCTTAGCAAAAAGTCGTGAATTATTCCATAATGAAATAAACAAAGAAAATAATGAAACATTAAGAAAGATTATGATGAAATTATTTGATGAATCGATTGAAACGGACAGATTTGAATAATTGTATTCCTTTTTTTTTAAATTTCTAATAGTGTGAAAATTAAATAGCATTCATATACTTGTGTGTCCTTTTTTATAATAAATATATAAATATACAACTATAGTTTTTTTTTTCCTTTTTTCTCTTTTTTTACTTCACTTTCCGAATTCTAACGAACATATGAACACATATATCGATATATTGATAGAAGATAGATGGATGGGTGGATAGATAGATACATAAATAGTAGGTAGATATATCGATAAATGGATGGAAAGATAAATAGATCATAAACTGATATATTGTAATTGTAGCATTATATAAGCTAACAGTTCGAGAAAATATAGAACTGCAAAATTTATGTAATATAACTATGCTAAAAAATAGCATGAATATTTGAGTAATGAAAAATAACAATATAAAAATTAAAAATAAAGAGAAAATTAAATGGAAGATTGAGTATTGTGCACAAGAAATATTGTTCTTAATTTTGTATGTAATCAAATGTATTGTAATGACAAAACCACGATATTTACATCTATATTGTAACTTTAAGCTTTATCAGTAAAACTAAATACCCAGCTATCTAATTGTTGAATATTTAATTTATTTGCAATAATTAATATCTATAGCAAGATAACTTGTTAGTGTTTGGTGTTCAAATGTTATTATCTATTATAAATAATTTTACAAGAGCTTTCATAAGTTTTATTTACTTTAAAATTTAATTTTTCCTAGTTTACTGTAATGTTTTAACTTATATGTAGTTATAGAAAACCTTCAATTGCCTAGTTTAGGGGTATTCCTATTCTAAATATTAATTAGCTACTATATGAAAAGTATTAAGAGTCGAATATTATTTTAGTAAAGGTACTAGTGCATAAAAATCAAAGTTAAAGTTCAAGTTTAAAGGCATGTTTAATTATTTAATATTCATGATTAGTATTTAAATCACTTTAATTAAAAAATGCTTTTTAGTTAAATTGTTTGTTGATAACAATTATATTTTTCTTAATCCTAGTTGTAATAGAGGTTAAATAGACTAAGTAACTTTTAGTTAGTTAATTAAAGAAGATAAAGAGTTTATATATTAGTAAAACTTTTTATTTTTAAACAAAAGAAAGCATTAGTAAATGTGTGTGGAGGCATGAAAAATAAATTTTAGTTTTAACTTTCTGATTTAAATATTAAGAGTTATTCTCAAATATGTAATTAAAAAGCCTTATTTAAAAATATTCTTAAAAACTTCACCTTTACTAAATAGTGTATAAGAATGATCAATAGAATAATATAAATTAGAATATTTTCTCTAAAATAATATAATTTACTATACAATATATTTTCATTTTCATTTTAATAATTTTTAATTTTATAAATAAATGTCTTAAAATGTAACATTTAAAAATTAAATGTCTATGAAGTTAAGTAAATAGTTTCTTTTAGCTATGTCTCCCAGGATATCAGATAATCTTTAAACTTTAATGAATTAAGTTCAAGGAAAAATTGGATCTAAATGTCAATTTCATCCAACAAAATCAGTCCCATAATCAACAACATAAATAAAGGAGGTCTTGCACATATGTGTTTACTTACTCATTACTTCTTACTTTAATACTTTCAGTTCAACTTGAGTGATTTTACTGGGGACATTTACTTGATTAATAAATAATTTTATTGAGTTTATTTGCTTATAATCAGATTTTTATTTCTTGCTTAAAGTTAAACATGTACTGCTAATTAAGTTTCTCCGGATGCTAAAGTTCTAATCAGAAATTACTAATAGAAGTTTAAAATGTGCATAAACACATAATGGAAATATCACCTAAATATTTAACAATAATAATCAAGTTATTTCTATATTATGACTCATTGTTATTACATAAGAACTTTTATTTATTCTGAGTTTCTGATTAATAGTAGACAGTATTAACCATTTAGTATATTATATACTGGAATATTAAGATAGCTAATGACATTATGCTATTTTTGGTATTGTAAAACAGTTCTTAATCATTTAAAAATGTTTTAATAACCTTACGGCATGTTGAAAATATAATGTTTGTTAAAAGACTTTAACACTTGAATATTTTTTAGCAACATACATTTTTTGAAAAATGCTTTTATTTTTAATTTTTTCCAAAAAATTGTTTTTTTTGTTTTTTTTTTTTGCTTTGTTTTTTTTTTTTTTTTTTTTTTTTGGGGGGGGGTATTGTTCATCTTTTAATTCCAGATAGAATGTGCTTAATGATAATGGGAATTTATAAATTTCTCACCTAAATTTTAAAATGTTTTTGTTTGCTTATCATTAGTGTAGCAGTGAGATACAAAATACTTGCTCATAAAAATTTACTTTTATATCTACTTCTGACAAGGATCAGGAAGCTATTTTCTAATTTATTGAAATTAAGATAGTAAATGTACTATATTTTCTTTATAAAATTTAATACATGACTACGTATTTTTAAAATATTATTCTAAATTTTAGTATGCTAATTATTCAAAGTTATTACTATTTATTTCAAATTATATTTTAGACTGGATAATTGAAATTAGTTGCTCCCTATGTGAATAAAACATAAAGGCTCTGGAACCATGAATGTTATAGATGTTTATCATATGCTCATTTCTTTTATTATAAATATGATCTATTATACGTTGTCATTATTATTTTCATTAATATGAAATCAATTACATAATGGAATTTGTATTATGCCAAAAGAATAAATGTTCTTTATGTTTTATCTTCAACATGCATTTCAAAAGATAATAATATCATTAATTCATATAAAATGTTATAGATGCTCAGTATTATCTGTATCTTATTTAAAAAATATTCTTGCAAAATTTAAATGGTCATTAATATGTTTTGTGCCATGTTCAATAGGAAATCTATTTACTTACAAGAAATATTTGAATGATGTACTGATAATTTAAGTTTTATGTGATTTAACAACTAGGAGCAATTGTTATTATTTTCAGAATGGTAATTAAAAAGTCTATACGTTGTTGAATGGTAGAACATCCAGAATAAAGAACGTTTATTTATTTATTTTTGATAAACTGTGTATAATTTTGAGTTTTATAAATCGATTGTGAGCTATATTATCTAGACAATCACAGAATATTTATCTTTTATAAGGCTATTTTCTTAAAGTGTCATTTGTTCGTTGACATGAATTATTTATTTATTTGAATATATTTGTTTGTGCTGAACAAGGATAAAAATGGTATATATATATATATATATATTGTACCCTTTTCTATAGGTCATAAATAATCAATTACAGCAAATTACTAAACAATTTTAAATTTTAGAATATGTTCTTTTAATATGTTAATTATAGTTTGTCAATTATGTTATAAAGTAGGAAAGGAAGCTAAAGAAAATACTAAAGAAAATACGTAGTATATAAAATTATAGTGAATCATTTAAAAATACTTATATAAAGCTTTAAATATTGTTGCATATGATTGCAAAAGCTGGCCATATTAAATAACACAGCTATAAATAGTTAAAAGTATATTTAAATGTTAAATTTTAATAGTTTTAAAACTTATAATTTAATAAATGCTATATTTAAATTTATAAAATCATAATTAAAATCGTATATTTTAAAAAAATAGGCTTTATGATAGTGAAAGTTGTATTTAGTTCTATATTTTTTAAATTATTCTTCAAAAATTTTATAATTATATTATTTAATATAATAAGTGTAGCAATTTTATAAATCCAGACAGAGAAATAGATTAAAAATTGTCTGTCTTAAATTTTATTAATCATGTGACTTGTATACTACATAGTTTCTCACACACGCTTGTTTGAACTTAGATTAACAAGGTTTGAAATAGTTGAAAAAATGTATTATAAAACTGGATATAATGATTATTTATCATAGAAGTGAATATTAAAATATTACGTAGTTATTTCTAAATGTTTTAAATAGTGTTTTAAAAGACAAATACAGTTAATAAAAAAGTAAATATTTTGTTAAATAAAAATAAAAAAATTGAATAATAAGAGTGGAATAAATATTAAAATGTTATTTTAAAAGTTATTTTAAATGATTAAATAATTTAAATAAAATAATAATTGATTTAAAAGTAGTATTTTAAATAATATTTTTAAGTTTTATTACATCATAATTTTTATTTTGGAAATTTAATTCTGTAAAAAATTGAAAATATGTAAATTTGTTCTCAAGCTAAAAGTAAGAATTAACCAATAGGATAAGGTATTCTTGCAAAGTATAAATACCAGAGATCAATAATGTACTGGGGGAGTTTAATAATGTGTTACTGGTAATTAATAACATGCCTAGGTAGCTGAATAATATCAGAAGCTACAGAGGTGAAAAATCTTTAAATTTTTTTATTATTTAGTCAATGTATAGTATTCTCTTATACTTCATTTACCGTAATTAATAAGATACTTTTATATTTTTTTTAAAAGAGAGTTTAAAATACAATATATTTTTGAACTTCATTTAAATGGTTTGCTAATTTTTAACAGTTTTCTTACCAGACATATTTTATTTAAGTTTAACCTAAACTTTGCAATGAAACAAATGGATATAATAAATAAAATGTATATAAATACTATGAAAATGCATAGTATGTTCATTGATACCATTATATTAATGCTTCACTGGAAAACTGTTTTGGTACATAAAAACCACAGCTTGGACATTATACGGATGCAATGGAAAGCTATCTTCCATCTAAAAAAATTTGTGATGCATTATTTATAAGCTTATCCAGGAGTTTTTCAAAACAAGAATAAAATACTTATATCTTATGAATTATCATAAAATATAATAATGAAAGAAAAAGAATGTTTAGTCCTTTTTGAAGGAAACATTTTTTAAAAAGAATATATTTTACAAGAATTAAAAAAGAGCTTACAGAGAAGATTTTGTTAAGGAGTTGTGATATTAAAAACTTCTACTCTCAGAAATATTAAAAATGCATCTTTAGAAGTATTTGTTTTGAAGCACTTTATTAAGAATGAAAACCTATATAAAAGAATGAACACATAATAGTTGATTAAAAATGGATCCATGGAAATATTGTGGAAAAGTTTACCGAATATTTTTAAAGTTAAATTATTTAAGAAGCTTCACAGGATTAGTTTAGCATAATGAATCTTTAATAATAATTATTTAAAACAGTAAAACCAAGGATTAGTGTTTTATAAAATATATTAAAATGGATTAACAAGGATTTTATTATATTTCTTAAAGATTGCTCACCAACCACCCTCAATGGATTGTTATTGTTCATCGTCATAGCAACAGAGTGGGCGAAAAACACTCTTGAAGAATAACACATTTTAGGGTGAACGTTTTAAAAAAAAACTAGAGAAAATAATAAGCTTTATGAACTCTATCAAGGACTTTTTATCAAGTAAAGAATTAATGAAGAAATAAGTAATTATAGTCTTGATTTTTTTATATTTTTACTAACTTAGTTCAAATGTAAATTTTTCTATTTTATAAGATTAGGAAAACATAAAAAATTAAGGGATTAATAACATTAAAATTTTATAATATCATAATTTAATAATTTTTTATAAGAACATTTTAAAATAAAGTGTATGGGTGTGTATTTTCTTTATATCTGCAATGTTCAAGTGGACGAAGAAAACCTGCTGCAAATGATGACCAGATAAAGGTTATTTGGTAATAGTAATAACTATTAATAATTTATAATGTATATTTTTGTTTTCTTTAGATCATCTATGAATCGTAAGAATGAAGTGTAGAAGTTTTAATTATATGTAACGCATTTTATACAACATTTTTAAAAACATTATGAGAATAGGTTGATTTGGAAATATGCATACGACAATTTTTTATATTAGTGATATAATCCAACATAATAACAAATAATTATGTGATTCTTTTAAAATTTTCATGTTAGGATATTCAAATATTATCTGATTAGATTGTATATGATTAAGCATACAGAATGATGTAGTAGACAAACTTTTCTTGTGGAACAGTGGGATTGTTTAATTATCAATGAATTTTATTTATTGTTTTGTAAATGCAGATAGTTATTTTATCGATGTAAGATGTGGAAAATCTTGAGAAATAATGTTGAGATAGTTGCTTGGGAGTACTTAGTGAACAGGAAACCAAGATGATGTATTTTTTTAAAAAAATAGGATATAATAAGGAATAGAAATAATACTTAGTTTTGTGTAGATGTCAGCATAGTTAACAAAGCCCTATGACTGATACATATTTTATTTGGACAGTGTTTATATTCTTTAGATATTTGATGTTTGAAATAAAGCTGAAGAAATAGCTTTAACATCGTTCGTGTATTAGAGGTTATTAGACAGGAAAGGTCATACCTCTATTTCTTGTTAATGCATTGTGCCATGATTTTTGAGATATATTATGAGTTATAGTCTAGCTTTCTTCCTTAAATCCTATACATCTGTTTCGCTATCTTTATTTCATGTAACTGCATCGTTCAGTAAGATATTTTGAAAAGAAATGGTAAATAATTTAAAGCTTAGGTTATGCTATCGTTTTGTATAAGATTGGTTTATTTGCATAGAAGAAGTAGAATTTTATAACTTGAAATTGAAGGTCCAATGTATCCTAAGAAAAGAAGAGAATCATAGAATATGTTTTTGAATTTATTTCGGAAATGGAATATAAATTTTAGAATGGGGTATCTAAACAAAGATATTTTTCTTTAATATGTTGATAACTTTTGCATGCTTTATTATTATTTAGAAAAATAAGTATTGCATATTTTTAAAATACAACCATATAAAATAAATGATATAAAGAATAGGCATAGTATAATTTTATTTATTGAATAACATAAATATATTGATTATTACACTTATATTATACTAAAGTAAGGCTAAATAAGAATATATTATGATTAGTAAACATCGTGTGATAAATGATATTCACTAAAATCTAGTAATGATTTTTTTTGATAAATATTTGATGTAACATCTTTGATTTTGCAAGATGAAAATTTGTTTAATTTTATTTTAAGAAATCCATACTCATTATAATGTTAATTTTTTGTTTTTCTGTAGAAGGTTTTCCTACTGAATGTGTTGTTTTAAGAATAAGATAGTTTAATAATATTAAGGATGGAATATTTTGTTAATAAAATAAGTAAATATATTTGTAATAAGTTAACCATAACGAGAAACTAAATGGTAATATTTTATTTTGCCTTAAGTGTAAATAAAAAACATAACTAAATGTATATATATATTTTTTTATAACCCAGTAAATAAAAATGTAAAGTATAAAATATGGATATCCACTGTAAATAGAGTACATAAATTGTTTATTTTATTTTGTTGTTATTAATAAATTTTGTTAAAATTTGTTTTTTTTTTTCAAAATTTTGTGTCTGAATTGTTTATTTCTCCACTACACTGCATGAAATCACGATATATTCATAATAATAGGAACAAACATATAATTTTGCACAAAAAGATAAATAGAGAATTATTTTAAAAATTTAAATGTTTTACTGGTATTCATTTAATTAAATAATCATAATTTTACATTATTTTATTGGTCATAAATAAGTTACCACAATAGTATATTAAATTTATATGCTAGCAGTTGCCATACACCCTTTGTTTTTCAGATTATCATATTCTACCACGTATTTATTATATCATTACATGAAGAAAAAAGGTTATATTAAATTATTTTATTTTATTATGATAATAAAATTATAGTGAAAAGAAAAGATATACAGAATTAGTTAAAAGATGAAGAATATTATTATTATTTTATTATTATTAATTTAGTAGTAGATTATGACATAAAATCCCTTCTCATATTTTACTACCATATTTTTATTAACTTAGAATAAACTTTATGAACCTGAGATTTTATTTGAGCTATATTATTACAAATAGGAGATGAGGATTTAATTATTAGTTTAATCTTAGTGAGTAGAATTTATTAAAGTAGTAAGAATACTATGAGTTTGTTATTTGAAATAGTAATAAAGGGGGGGATAGTGTTCTTATGCCATTGAGGTAGTATCCAGTAGGATATTGGCTCAATGTAATCTATCTTGTCACCTGTATTTTCACTTCAAGTCTCATGAAAATATTAAATATTTATTCATTTTTTTATACACTGAACCTTATTCGTATTTTAAGTTTGAGCTAGTGAAATATTTAATTTTAATGCTGAATATTTCATTTATTAATTATTAACTGAGCTAGAACCCGTTTTTATTTCATATCATATATTACCTGGAAGTGGAGATGCACAAAGACTAGGTTAAAATATATATACATATATTAACGAAATTTAAAAATATTCCAAACAACGGTAAATAATTTATAATGTAATATAAATAAAAGCTCATAAAGAAATGTTTTTATATTCATAATCATTTTCAACTCAACTTTCAAAATGGAATCATCTATTTCCAACCGGAAACACATGTCGATTTAAATATCACACAATTCATTAATCATAACATTTGCTGACTGTCTGTTTATTATCGTATTTTTATACCTACTAATAAAAACTGCCTCTTTAATTTTTCTTTTTTTATTATCTCTCTCTTGGCCTAAAATTTTTATTTTATTTATATCAAAATTAAACTTAAAATTACAATTCCTATCATGATCATAAAAAAAAAAAAAAACAGATTCAGTATATAACTTAACTTCATTATTATTATCGTTACATATCTGTACATTTTTCAAAACTTTTTTATACAACAATTTATGTTCTTTAATTCTTTTCTCCATATTACATCTAGATTCCCCTACAAATGATAAGTTACGTCCACAAAAAAATTTATAAATTATATCACTCAAGTTATTTTTTTTCTAACTTATCTTTTGAATTATTAACCATTCTATTTAAATTACCTGATCCATAAAATGAAACATTATATATACTATTATAAACTTTTTTCATAAATTTTACTTGATTATTATTATAAAAAGGCAAAGAAATCCACTTCTTACTCTCAATTTCTTCATCACCAGTATTTCTATTAATTTTCTTACTAAATTGACAAACCACTTAATAAATTTCTTTTATATTATAACCTACACATTCACTTACATAATTTTCAATATTTTTTTCTTTTTGTCACATGCATATTTACACAAAATATTATTTCTATGTAAAAAAGACCTAAAACCAGCCATTTTATAAATATGTGGCACTTTAGATAAATATGGAATATACCCTCTGGTTTCAATAGGTTTAATAAACAATTTATAGTCAATCATATTATTGTTCCTTGAAATTATCAAATCGAAATATTTAATACTGTTATTATATTCTTTCTCCATAGTCCAGATAAGACCTTTTAATTTATTATATTCATCAAAAATTTTATCAAACATTTCTGAAAAAGCACATATAAAAACATCCACATATCTCGTATATATCTTAATATTTCCCATAAATATAAATTTGTTTAAAATCTTTTCTTCATAATATGACAAAACAAAACTGCATAACTGTGCCGCCATTGGTAATCCCATAGGCCATCCTTTACTCATCTTATAAAATTTTCCATTAAAGGACAACAATATGTTGTTCAATAAAATTTAAAGCCTTCATTTTATTGAACAAAATATTGCTTGCATCCTTTAATGGTAAATTTTATAAGATGAGTAAAGGATGGCAATGGGATTACCAATGGTGGCATAGTTATGCAGTTTTGTTTTGTTATATTATGAAGGAAAGATTTTAAACAAATTTATATTTATGGGAAATATTAAGATATATACGAGATATGTGGTTGATGTTTTTATATGTGCTTCTTCAGAAATGATTGATCAAATTTTTGATGAATATAATAAATTAAAAGGTCTTATCTGGACTATGGAGAAAGAATATAATAACAGTATTAAATATTTAGATTTGATAATTTCAAGGAACAATAATATGATTGACTATAAATTGTTTATTAAACCTATTGAAACCAGAGGGTATATTCCATATTTATCTAAAGTGCCACATATTTATAAAATGGCTGGTTTTAGGTCTTTTTACATAGAAATAATATTTTGTGTAAATATGCATATGATAAAAAAAAATATTAAAAATTATGTAAGTGAATTATTATGTGTAGGTTATAATATAAAAGAAATTTATCAAGTGGTTTGTCAACTTAGTAAGAAAATTAATAGAAATGTTGATGATGAAGAAATTGAGAGTAAGAAGTGGATTTCTTTGCCTTTTTATAATAATAATCAAGTAAAATTTATGAAAAAAGTTTATAATAGTATATATAATGTTTCATTTTATGGATCAGATAATTTAAATAGAATGGTTAATAATTCAAAAGATAAGTTAGAAAAAAAATAACGTGAGTAATATAATTTGTAGAATTTTTTGTGGGTGTAACTTATCATATGTAGGGCAATCTAGATGTAATAAGGAGAAAAAAATTAAAGAATATAAATTGTTGTATAAAAGAGTTTTGAAAAATGTACAGATATGTAACGATAATAATAATGAAGTCAAGTTATATACTGAATCTGTTTTTTTTTTTTTTATGATCATGATAGGAATTGTAATTTTAAGTTTAATTTTGATATTAATAAAATAAGAATTTTAGGCCAAGAGAGAGATAATGAAAAAAGAAAAATTAAAGAGGCAGTTTTTATTAGTAGGTATAAAAATACGATAATAAACAGACAGACAGCAAATGTTAGGATTAATGAATTGTGGGATATTTAAATTGACATGTGTTTCCGGTTGGTAATAGATGATTCCATTTTGAAAGTTGAGTTGAAAATGATTATGAATATAATCGAAAATATTTCTTTATGAGTTTTTATTTATATTATATTATAAATTATTTACCGTTGTTTGGAATATATTTAAGTTTTGTTAATGTATTATTAATATTAGTGGTCATTTATTTTGTTTTATTTATATATATATATATATATATATATATATAATTGTTATTTTAGGTCATGCTATTATTATTTAAGCATCTTCAAGTTGCATCTGTCAAAGATTTCATCCTTTCATTTTCTTATTATATCATCTTCTTGCACTTAATAAATTAATATATTTACATTTGTTATGATTATTTCATTAGATTGGAAAATTACTATGTAGTAAATCAAAAGATTTCACGTTATTTGTTTATATATAATATTTGTGAATTAAATGTAAGGGTGTTTAAAGCTTCATGCTCTTAGTAAAAAATGCTTGAGTATGGCTTATTTGTATATAAATTTAAGTACAGAAGAAGGTGGTTCCATCTTTTTTTCATAAATTCTTTGCCTTGTATTTGAATTTAGAGTTTCCTGTGCAGTTGTTACTATATCTGATTGACTGTTATTTAAGTATTTTTATGGCACATCTGTTAAATATTTCGCCTTTTGTTAATTTTTAATCTTTTACCAAATCTGTAATTTTTGATTATCGCCATTTTACTGTGTATTTTTTTTTTCTTTCTGATGAAAACCAGTCCTCTGGTTGAAATATTATATTATTTATTGGATTTATAAGTCTTTATTTTTTTGTTTTATATATATATATATATATATATAATAAAACAAGTCATAAATTTTGTAACTTGCTTTTAAGCTTGCATTTAAATTATCACTAGATGGAGCTTACCAATAGATCTAATCAAGCTTGATTTTATAAGTGCCAAAAGAGAAAAGATTCAAAATCTCTATGGAAAAGTCCCTATGTTCAGATCAATTGTTTTCAAGATTATGGCTCACCTCAGTGACGCGGTGGAATCCCAGCTATCTGGCTTGCTATGCTGAGTTTGAAGACATTACGATGTCTAAAAAATTCAAGCTTGCAAGCTGAATAGAATTTTTTCCTAAATGCTCAGAGTTAGTGTTTAGATCTCATTTCTTATTCCTATCCTTCACTGATGATATCAAATCAGCTTGAAATCATGATCTGAAGGTGGATCTAATGATAAAGATAGTGAATGCTTACTCTGACATTTATGTAAACAAACATACACTTTGATGGTGTTTTTGGTAAAACGCCATCTATTAATCATAAATACAAGCGTTAGCAAGTTTAACTTGTTTTTTGTTATATATATATATATTATTTGATCTTATATTTTAAGATAGAAATCCGAACAAACCATGCATGTTTTAAATAAAAATCTACACACAGATACCATATCACATAAATGAAAAGTTTCCTTTTTCTTTTTTATCTACTCATCTATTCTACCTTCTGATTTCCTCGTTTCTGAGTCCAATGCATAGAATCAATTCTTCTTGAAGTACAGAATACAAACATTAATAATAACAATCGAGTGTTTGAATTCATTTACTTTTGTTTTTAAATTCTGATATTTTTTCAAGTATATAAATAATCCAACCTTCTAAAATAACAGACACTTGGTCGATGCAAAATCTGTACCTCACTGGCTTAATCGTTTTTATTGGTAACAATATATGAAGAAAATTATTTTATTGACAAAATACAGTTTCATCCAAATGAGTAATAAATGCTAAAATTTTTCCAAGTCAATAAGTAAAATTTCAGTTGCTTATTATCACAAAGAAGTAAAATTAATCAATCTTGTGAAATTCATTGATTAGAAATATGACATCAATATATATATATATATATCACTGGATTTTTATACATCACAAATACATAAATGAAATTCCAGATTTTAACAATGGAATATATATTTTAAAGCTTACTTGCAATATGATGAATTTTGATTTTTTTTTTTAATACATTTTGCCATTTCCCCTGAAATTTCATCACTAAACTGGCTGAATTGAATGGAGAGACCTTTTTTTTCTTTCATTCTTTTAGAAATTAATCACTTTTAAAAAAATAAATCGGATAATTTTTAAAGAAAAATGAAAAATCAGTCCATTTTAAGCAATGAAAAATGTTATAAGAACTTAAGTTTGATGAAGTCTTTCAGTTCTATTTATAACATATCTTTGCTGATACTAATGTTACTAAGACAACTGTTCAATTGAAAGCAAAGATAACTCTTAGACATAAAAACATTGTTTTTATAGCAGATAAAAATGAAAAGATTTAAAAAACATTTAATGCAAAAAGAAGTCATGTTTTACAATTTCAATATTATGTTTCATTTTCAACCAAAAATAAAGAATCCACATGACATTTTTCATACCTTTTAATGAAGATATATTTTTAACATATATTTTTAATAATATTACAAAAAAAATGAAGTCAGATATCACATGACCCAATTTAATCTTTAATAATATATTTCAGTAAATTAATTAAATAAACAGACATATATGAAATATCAAATATTTAATTTTGTGATAAATAAGTTGTTATTGCAAATGTAATAACAAAATGAACATGTAATAAGTTATAATAATAATTTTATTCAAGTGATTTATTTTATGATTCACATCTTCATTTCGAGTTCCATGTTTGGGTCACCATTGTACTATTTCTGGTCAATTCAGGCTTTATACATTATAAATTGGTAATGTATTTGTTAAATGAGTTACATCAGCATTTATTCATTCTTGATATTAGAAAGTTTCACAGAATATAACTATGTTTCCAAATTAACTTACCTAATTTTTCATTCAGATTTGTGTTGCCAGATAAATCAGTTTTCTATTTGTTTAAGAGGGCATTAGGGTTGTAGACTCACTAATTCCCATCACATTGCACACCATAGATTCACTGACAATCATTATACAATATTTTTTAGATTTTATTTTTTTGACAATTAATATTGTTATGAATTTTTCCCAGCATTTATATATTAAATAAACATGTTGACATAAATAATTTATACATTTCTCAAAATATTTTATTAATAAAATATGGCAAACTCAAATAAAGAATGCATAATGAAATGGTCTGTTTCAATGACAACATAGGGATTTCAACATCCATTTCAGTAAGTTACAGTACAAATTTTCTGATGAAAGGCAAATTTTATTTCCAGAATCAAGTAAAACCCTTACTAAAGTAGCCTGTATAAAGATACTAATTTCTGTGCAATTGTTTTTTATATAATTTTATATTACCTTATAATAATCATCTTCTTCTATATCAAGACTTTGTGAAGTTAAGTAGTTAATGTTATCATTGTTCCCCAAATTTATGATAGTATAAGGCTCCCACAGTGAGAAGTATTCCAACAAGACCCATTTTAATTTAAAGAACTACTTTTAGACCTAGACTCAAGCATTTTCACAGGTATATTACATGATATGAGGACTGGATAACATCCTGCTGCGAATGCACTCTTTTCTACTCTATCATAATCTTTGTAGTTAGCTATTTTGGTGTTTATATGTGGTAAAGCATTATCATTCTTACTATCTCTATAGGACTTATCTATTTTATTATCTATAATTCTTCTGCTTCAATAAAATTTAATGGAAGAAACATTATATGCTGGGTGACTTTTATGGTATTTATGACCACTTTCTGTAGATGCTTCACTTGCTTTGATTGATTTGAATATTCTGGAAAGTTCTCTGACAATATACCTGTAGAAACAATTAAAGTTTGCTCAATATTCTGTGACTAGTTTCTCCTAATTATGTAAGTTATTTGATTTTCTGATTACGGAAAGGTTGTCAGCATTTTTAATTTTGCTGTCTGCATTCTGAAAAATTTGATTAATCTATCTTTTTTAGGATTATACTTGCCCTGACTAATTTGGTGTTTAATATTGTCCTGTTTACCCCCCCCCCCCAAAAAAAAAAAAAAAAAAACTTTTTAATAATACATATTTAAAATTATTATATGTCTCTGGCTTAGAGAACAATGATTTTCACAAATATTTGATGAATGCACTTAAATGTTTACAGGCTACCAACAATTTCTCAATCTCACTCAATCTACTTAATAAAAATAATACTTCTAATGGGCTTAAATATTCTACCCTAACATCTTATCTTCCAACATTACAGATATCATATGATTAAGATTTACCTCTTGTTTCTAAAAACATTTATCCATTTCTAGTCCTATAATTTTATTACTACCCTATATTTTATTACAAATCTTTTCTTGCTTCTTACTATAACTTTCCAATTGTTGTAAAGATAACTGATGATTGTCTACTCTATTTCTTAAATCATCTAACTCTCCTATTTTCACTTTCTCAATGCCATTTAATTCTTCTTGCACACCCTTTAAATTACCCTGTCATTCTTTACCTGCCTTTTGTAACTTCTTTATCTCATTATTAGACTTATTATGTTTTGGGTACTTCTTTATATTTCACTTTCATACAACTTTATACATATTTCATTTCTAATATAATATTATTTATTTCTAATTTGAAGTCTTTTTGTAATCTTTGTAAGCTTTCTCAATTTTTATATACTTTATTTTTAATTCTTTATGACCAACTTTACAAGTTTTAATTTCAGTACTTAAGTTTTCAAATATGCTATTCAGCTTTTCTTGTGATGTATCTAACAGGTCTCTCAATTCATTAAACCTGATATTACATTTATCATCAGATTACTTCAATTGAGCATCCAAATTGTATTTAAACTCATCAAACCTTAGAGTAATAGCATTCAATTCAATTTTACATAAATTAATTTTATTATTTATATCTTCTTTTAGTTCTTTATTTTCTCTATTTGTATATCTAAATTCATTATTCACATCTTCTCTTAGCTGTTTTTTTTCTCTACTCAAATTACTAAATTTATTATCCATATCTTTATTTATATTTCCAAATTTATTATCCATTATTTTCCATCAATTCTCTCAGCATTTGAAAGAGACCTCATTCAGGTACTGAGAATGCTTTTAAATTATTCGTTTTTATATTTACTTATTGCTCTATAGCAAATATAATATCTCTCCTTTTTTTTCAATTATCAGAATCAATTATAAAATACTTTGACATTATTTATTCTTTCATAAAACATATCTACCCATTCAACCTTCCAGAAGCTGACAAAACCCATAAAGAATGATAATACCAACAAAATTCTAAATACATTACTTCACCTCCTGATATAATACAATCACTCCATTATTCAATATCATATTTCAACCTGTATATGAAAGCCAAACCTGAGTTATTAATTGATTAATCATGTGATAATGATTAGAATATAAGATGAGAATAGAAAATTTTTAGAATAACTCAGGAATAGAGACACCATTTATAATAATACAAATCTAGCCTAAATCTGGAGTCACAATTTGTAACACCTGCCACCTTAACATGATCATCATCATACAGCATTGGAAAGCCAATTTGTAATGATAATATTAAATGTTCTACCCCAGTATATTGAAGCAGTCGGATCTGAGTTCGATCCTAGCTTCATGACATCTATCCATAAGCCCACTTCAAACCCTAGTACTAACCTTAAATTTTCAATGCAATGGGGCTTTATACATTCAATCCACACTAATTTCCATAAAGAAAAACTTATTTTATAAATGCATATTAAAATTAATTAGTTTAAGGTAAATTAATCAATTCTATTAATAGATTCATGATAGAATTATTGATGAATTTATATATATATATATATATATATATATATATATATATTACTGCATGGATTGTGCGTACATATTTGTAAATATTTAAATATATATAATTGTTCGAAAGTTTCATTGCGTCGGGAATATTTGTTTTTACTTTTACATAATTTGTTAAAATTTTAATGATTAAAAGCTACATTCTTTCGATAAGGTTTCAGATTTTCCCTTTCCAAAAACAATAGGTAAAGTTTTATTAATTAGTAAAAAAGATAAGTATTTAAAATGTAAGGATTTCCTAATTAAAGTCATTTTTTGATTTTAAGAATTCATTTTCTAATTAGAAAATGAATTCAAGTTAATGAGTTTGAAAGCCTTATCAAAGGAATGTATCTAAAAACAACTAGTAGATTTTGTGGCATTGATAATAAAAAAGCACTAGCCTGAAGTCATCAGATACAGTATATATAGCTCTGAAAAGTTTGGAGAGGGAGAAGCCATCTTTGTTGTAGAGAAGTTCCATTCAACTCTGTGCATTTAAAAATCACAAATTTAAATAGTGTTTCGATCATGGTGAAGGGCTAAAACATCAGGAATCTGACTATGGTTCCTGAAGTCCTCTGAAAATCTTCAATGAAGCTGCTAAATCCTTTCTGGACCAACCATGCTGCCAAAATCAAATAAAATGCTGTTCAAGTAATCAATTAAATGCATGCCTATGTTTTACCAACCCGGACATGTAAACTAAGAACCAGCCCTGGAAGAAATGGGTAATATCTTTCCATAATGAACCTTAAACTTTCTGGCCAGTTTCGAACTTTACTTTACACTCCCTTTTAGAGCTCTTTTATTCTTTAATGTGATAATCTTTATAAAACCTTTTATTTATGCTATTGTAAATTATATTGTAATTCTCTCCACTTCTAGTTTTTAAATTTAACTTTCCTTTCTCACGATGGTGGTTCACTTAATATATATATATATATATATATATATATATATATATATATATATATATATATATATTGTGATTTACTGTCATTTATTTTTAATTATATGCCAATAATCCTTCGACTCGATGAGCTCCTTGTTCTATTTGCCTCAAGCAAATAATATAATATTAAATCTGATAATAATTCTTTCCCATTAGAACTAAATTTATACGGTCTATTAATCATCGAGTCAAAAGAAATTATTAAATGTTTGTTATTTTTATAATTGGCTAATAATAAATTATTAGCTCCATTTTTAACCTATGTCCCCAGCTCCTATCTAATTTACAATTGTTTCTATATCCACATAATGTTAAAATGTTTTTCCTCGTATTCACCAATATTTATTTATTCATGTATAATCTAAATGTTTTTGCAAAAAGGGTCGATAAAGGAATCCACCAAGTATACTCTAATTCAACTTTCTGTTATTTTTTTATTAAGATTCAGGAGGGGCACAAGGTTTGGGGCATAACTAATATAATTTTATAAATGCTTTGAAGTAGTTTTACTTAAAAGCTCATTTGACTTTAATTCATTTGATCAAGTCATCATGTAGAGCATTCTATAATTGGGTTTTATTTTTTAAATGGTGACTATTAAGTCATCATCTTCAATGTTGCTGGTGTAGGGTTATCATTCATTTCGCAGGCTTGTCGGTGATGATATTTCTGATATTTTAATTATAGAGGGAGAAAGCACTTCCTCCCTTCTTATGTTATATTTGGAACATCAAAGGTTCGTAGTTTCAACTTGGCCTGGCTTTTCCCCATATTTCACATCTACTTAAAGGGCATAAGACTTGTCAGATGCAAGCCACCATACTACGTTTAAATCACCAACCAGCTATTATCTTTCAGGTTCATTTTACTTTGAAGCTCATAATTCATCAGCACCATTACCTTTCTCTCCCAGTAAAGCCCGCTCTAGTGCTCATAATTCGTGATGAAGTGATTTCAATTAAAGTGGAACAAATTCTCAGTAAATAAGTTTTCTAATAAAGATTAAAGTTATGCCCTAAAATACATATCTTGCTTTTCATGAATGGATTTGCGAATGTGAAAATAAATCTCACATTCTTTCATATAAACTTAGTGTAATAATGTCCTTTACAAATGAATACCTTTATCTGCCTTTATTTTCTTGTTGGGTGCATAGACATAGAATTCCAAAATATTGCGTAATACTCATTGGCATATAATAAGGACCACCAAGCTTATTATAATTATAAACTATGTTAAAGGCTAGAGGTGATTAATATAATCATTATTTAAAATTCAAACAAAACAAACTATTATTATTAAATATTTTATAAACACATTTGGTTTCTTAGTTTCTTAATTCTTTTATTCAATAATTATTTTATGTTAATGCTCACTGTCTGTGTTGCCAACCCGAACACATACATATGATTCGATTTAAAATTATTTTCGTCAGTTTATTATCAGATATTGTGTCAGTTCAGGGGTTTCTAATACTCACTAACCGTTGAGCTAGTTTCTTGGTGCATAGCACTGTGCCATCGATTTAGATCATCTACTAATCTAAGCTGGTGAGTTGGATTTGAATTTAGTTTGAACCGCCTGAGTTTGAATCCGACTTGCATTTAGGTGGTGGTGGGTTTTTGACTGGTACAATATCTCTACATTGATTCAATCAGAAATTGTCATGAAACAAAAGAAATTGTTCTATAGATTTTTATACAATCATCTCTTACTAACACAAAATAAAAATAGAAGATAATGAAGAAATGCCTTTATAATTTAAATATTAATTCTTGTTAAGTGCAATGACAGCATAATATTTATATAAGACTATAACTTTATATAACTTTATGGTTTAAATATTATTTATAACAGATCAAAGCATGAATCAATAAATATCATCTCTGCTATGATCTGTATAAACTTGTCTAGCTCAATTGTTGGTCACACTAGGGAATAACAATATTTTCAACACATATTTATTTAGATTGCCCACTACCCAAAACTAAAATACCGATGAAAACTAATTTATTCAGATAGCATTTAATAAAAAAATGCAAACAAGATCATCACTTCTAGTAGTACTAAATCTATTCATTATTCCAAAATAAACTAGTCCATTGTAGCTCCTGGTTTCCTTCTTTCAAATATATAAATATATCCAACCTTTTTAAATAACAGATACTTGGTCAATGCAAAATCCATGCATCACTGGCTTTATTGTTTTTTATTGATAATAATATATGAAGAGGATTATTTTATTCACAAAATACAGTTTCATCCAATTGAGTAATAAATGCTAGCATTTTTCCAAGTCAATAGGGTGAAATTTCAATTGCTTAATATTGCATAGATATTGAGTTAATCACTCTTGTGAAATTCATTGATCAAAAATACAACATCCATATAGACATCATGGACTTTGTATACATTACAACTACATAGATGAAATCCCAGATTTTAACAATGGAATATTTTATAGCTTACTTGCAATTGAACAAATTTTGTTTGGTTTTTTTTATAATACATTTTGCCATTTTCCCTGGAATTTCATCACCAAACATATTTACTAAAATAAATGTACGTTAAAATTTTGTATAATTTTATATTGGTTTTATTAAAAGGGTGAAAGATATAAATATAATTTATTAGATTTGAAAGTGGTTTAAACTAAATTTAATCCAGTTTAATCAATTGATAAGTTATAATTTTTCCCAAGTATTATTATTTTTTTACTGTTGAACTGCCTCATGTTAAGATATGCAAATGAGGAAAAAATAGGGGGTGGTGGTTATAAGATGTAAAGAAAGGAAATTAAGGAAGAAAAACTTTTAGTAAAATATTTTTAAAAGAAAACGAATTTATAATATCAATTTTATTATTTAAAATTAGAGTGTGCATATTTATTATGAATATGTAAAAGCTCAAAATTTCTATCTTGAGGAACATATGCTATGACTCTTATTAATTTATGACTGGAGAAAACAATATTTATCATATTTATAAGAATATATTGCAATATTCAACAATACTAAGCAAAATAGTGGAAAGGAAAAGAAAGTGGAATAAATAAATTAAAGTTCTAGTTCAATTTTAAAATGTTGTTATTCAAACTACTAATTAAATAATATTTTTTTATATTAATTTATGTCATGCTTCAGACTTTTGAGCTGCTTGGATAAATTTATTTATTCACTGGTTAACGAAATTGTTAAAACTACTTTGGATATGGACAATGTTTATATTTAATCATAAATTTACTGCTGTCAGTGAAGTTGCTGAATTTATATTGTGCTTCAAACATTTAACTGTTCGAATAAAGTCATTTATTAACTAATTAAGAAATTTGTTAAAGCTTACCTGGAAATATAAATGATGTTTGTAATTTATCATAAATTACTAGTTGTGAATGGAATTGTGAAATTATATATTGAACTTTGGATATTCTTGTTGCTAAGATAAAATCATTTATTAAATGTTTAATGGAACCTTTAAAACTTATTTGGATATATATATACAATGTGGTTAATTTATTCTAGAATGTCAGATTAATGGAATTATAAAATTAAATATTTGATAAACGATAAAGAATTGACCCAGAGTTACTTATAGTGTTATCATGAAAAGAAGAATCTATAATTAAGAAATTATATTAGGAGTTCGTCTGACACAGGAAATATGTGATGGGATGTTCACACAAAATAAATTATGGTATGAGTAAATGAAAATATATAAATATCTAAGTTTTTCCTAAGAGTTTTTATAACACAAATAGAATGTAGAAATGAGAAGTGACAACTCAAGTAATATTCAAACTGTAAATGCCGAATGTATTCTAAGTGCTGAGCATTATTTTAGGTATCTTGTGCAAAATGGTGAAATATTAAAGAGTGTGTGTTTGTTTATATATATATATATATTTATATATATATATATATATATATATATATGCAAATTTATAAATAAATATTTAAAAATACAGTATTTAAACGTGATAGTTGACAAAGCTACAAGTTGATTGAAAGCACTCCTAAGTGATGGATATGCATATATTTTTATAAGCTTTTAAATACTGTATTTTTAGATATTTATTTATAAATTTGCATATATTATTTTGAAGAAATACAGACATCGATTTATAATATTATATATGAAAAACAAAAAACAAGTTAAAAACTTGCTAACACTTGTATTTATGTCAACAGATGGCGTTCTACCAAAAACACCGTCAAGCGCTAGTTTACATAAACGTCAGAGCAAGCATTCACTATCTCTAAATTTAATTCCACTTTCAGATCATGATTTCAACCTATTTGCTATCGTCAGTGAAGGACAGGATTAAGAAACTAGATCTAAACACAAACTCTGAGCGTTTAAGAAACAGTTTCTATTCAGCTTGCAAGCGTGAATCTTTTAGACACGTAATGTCTTCAAACTCAGCAGAGCAAGCCAGATAGCTATATGGGTCTGATATCAGTTCAGCATCACCACATGCTGAACTGATATCAGACCCATATAGCTATCTGGCTTGCTATGCTGAGTTTGAAGACATTATGTGTATAAAAGATTCACGCTTGCAAGATGAATAGAAACTGTTTCATAAACGCTCAGAGTTTGTGTTTAGATCTAGTTTCTAAAGTTTCTGTCTTTCACTGATGATAGAAAATAGCTTGAAATCATGATCTGAAAGTGGAATTAAAGTTAGAGAGAGTGAATGCTTGCTCTGACATTTATGGAAACATATGGTTGATGGTGTTTTTAGAAGAATGCCACCTATTGACATAAATAAAAGCATTAGCAAGTTTTTAACTTGTTTTTTGTATTTCATAAATGTATCTTTGAGGTCTTTCTAACAATGATGTATATTGCAGAGGCTTCTACTATGTGGTGTTGCTGAACTGATATCAGACCCATATAGCTATCTGGCTTGCTACACTGAGTTTGAAGACATTACATGTCTAAAAGATTCATGTTTGCAAGCTGAAAAGAAACTGTTTCATAAACGCTCAGAGTTTGTGTTTATATCTAGTTTCTTATTCCTGTATTTCACTGATGATAGCAAATAGCTTGAAATCATGATCTGAAAGTGGAATTCAAGTTAGAGATAGTGAATGCTTGCTCTGACGTTTATGTAAACATAGGCTTGATGGTGTTTTTGGTAGAACGCCATCTGTTGACATATATATTGAAACAGACAGATCGGAGAACCGATCTTCGTTTCAAGTGTTTTATGTACGGTAATTCAAACTACTGTTCGCCCGCAGTGAGATTTTGTCTATTTTAAGTTATAATATAAATTAGTTATATATTCTATAGTTTATAAATAAATATGTAAAGTTTCCGTATATAAATGTCACAAACCATGAAATAATATTCGTGTGTGCGTGGTTTGTGAATTTATATCATTTAATTTAAAGTTTCAGTGCGGGCGTATTTGTTTTAAATTTTAGTTTTAAAATTGTATAAAGTCGTTTAAAAATACTGATCAAAAATCACATTCCTTTGATCAGTGTTTTTAATTAAAATCTAATTGCACAAATGTTCAGAGCAATTAAGTTGTATTCAAAATTAGTAAGGAATTTTTATATGTAATTAATGTATCGATTTAAAAATGGCATATTAAATTAAAAGATTGCTAAAAACAGATAATTGATTGTTGGTCAAGCTGCATCGCTAGAGGCTAGAGAAAGTAGGCGGAGCCTAAAACAAAAACAAGTCGGAAAGGTCAGCAGTGGCTATTTTAGAGAAAAACTTACATTCTAACTTTGGTCGTGTTTGAGAGAGGTAGTCTCGAGACAACACAGCAGTTGAGTATAATTCAAACATTTTTATTAAGAAGTTTACCAGTGAATCGCAATGTTGATGGGCTAAGTGCCAGGAGCTGGTCTCTGCCCGCCAATATGGATCCTCGTGCCGCTGTTTGATCATGTTTCATATACTTCAGAATTTCCAACTTCCAATCTCAAAATTAGCTATGCCTTACAAATAACTTTCAAAAATGCGCGCCTACGTTCGTCACAAGCCAAGCTGGATGAAGAAAGAAGAGTAACTTTGTTACACGAACTTTAATTTTCTTCCGTGCTTAATGTTATCAATCAAGTGAATCATATGTAAGTTTTTATATCATTTATAATGCTATTGTTTAATCTGTCAGTAAATTTTCTTTTCTTTTTTTAATCCTCTGCTCTAGTCTTTAGAAATCATTTATAAAATTGTAATTAATAGTAATAATATTTCAACTGAATGCATTTATATTTTCTTATGTTGCTTATTTCATGAACAAACATTGCCAATAGTAATATTTCCAACTCTGTGTAAACTAGTGTGTAATAATGATCAATTTAATTTAAAAGTAATTTCATGTTCTGAATTAAATATTCTTTCACATTCCGAGTTAGTAAATGTTAAATCACTTTATTATTCTATGTTAAGTTGTTATAAAATTACAATCTAAGTTTCAATATTAAATATATATATAATAGTTTCAAAGTGTTCACCTTAATGTTATGTATAATCTGAGAAATAACTCCCTGTATAATTTGATACTGTCGCTACCGCCTGTCAACCTGAAGGGTTAGGAGTCCCAGAGTAAAATTAACTAATTATTGTTTTTCACCGTCAGTTTAATTTCGCTATGTTTTTATTGGGATAAGGATCTCAGCCTGTGGCGTAGAAACAGACAAATAGTTTCCAGGTTTTATATAATTTCTTTTAAAAAATCCGCTTCAAGTATTCGTCCTTCACGTCTGTGGCAATGCCTTCCCTTCGCTGAAGTTAGCGTCTCGCCATTCTACCATTGGGGAATGAAAGCAGTTTTTCTTTCCCGGTAATCTCTTGGATCACCGGGGTTCGAAATGATCCCGGCTGGTTGTCGTGTCCCGGAGCTACTTGGGGGCATTAAGCCTTGTCAAAGTACAAGCCGCCCGGTATTCCGTTAATGCACCGCAATTGATTACTGTAGGGCTTTTGAATCTAGGCAACCACCAGTTCATCTATCTTCCACGTCGTATTTATATAAAACCACCAGTTCATCTATCTTCCACGTCGTATTTATATAAAACCACCAGTTCATCTATCTTCCATGTCGTATTTATATAAAACCACCAGTTCATCTATCTTCCATGTCGTATTTATATAAAACCACCAGCACATCTATCTCTTATGTCGTATTTATATAAAACCACCTCCACTGTTCGTCTACGTTCCGGCTCGAGCCTATTCTAATAAAATAAGTTAATAAAAATCTTTAGATAAATATTTTTTCCAGTGCTCAAATACTCTGATTCTCTTAACCACCCGTCAATCATTTAACTACCCAGCTATTGGCATAAGTTTGTTTATTAAATAAAACGTTCACTAAAGACTAGTAGCCAAATACAAGAGGATTTATGAAGTCTTACCGTACTGTATAACACTATATTTATATGCTGTATATTTCTATTATATAACATTATATTCATGTGCTTTCTATTTGTCTTATTTAACACTATATTTATATGCTTTATATTTTGCTTATTAAACACTTTATTTAATCTTAATCTTTGTGTCCTCCACCTTATTACTCTCTAAGTCTATTTAGCCACTTACTGTCTGTATTGGCAACTTAAATATATACGTTACATGAATGACCGTTCCAGTATCTATAGTCTAATAAACCTATATATCATTAACTGTAAGAATTTAGTCCATGTTCTAAGCTGAGCTAGAAAAGGGATAACCCCGTGCTGTTATAAAGTCATCATCGGTTAGTCATACCGGGGTTTGGGTTTGAATTCAGTTGGCGTTTTGGAATTTATTCTTAAACGTGGACTGGGTTTGAACTCGGGTACTGTGTATGAGTAAGCGTGGTGGATTTATACCGGTACAGTTATTATATTTTTTGGACGCCCTCCGTGGTGCTCGATGAAGAAATCTCCCACACCCTGCAGAGTGAACGGAAGTAAACAGTTAAATGATAAAAATATTCAATTTTTTTTGTGTCGTTTGTCATAATATCGATACGTATTTGGCGTATTAAAATGCGCAAGTGAAAACTATAGTAATAAAACAAATGTATAAAATTTTTTTTTCCCTCACACAAAGGTTCAGTATAGTACTCCCAAATATTGTTAAGAAACAGAGTGAAGATTTTTTTTTTTGAAAAGAGAGCGGAAGCAATTCGTGCGTGTAATTAATTAAAATAAATGAGTTATTCCATAATGTTTTTGCGAGTTCATTCTTGTCGTTTAAATCATATGAAAAAATAAAGAAGTAGAATTAAGTCCAGTTCTAAAAAAATAAAAACGTGTACGCGTATATATATTTGTGTACGTATATATATATATATTTTCGTTTGTTGTGAAAAATATTTTTTTGAAAAAAGAAGAAAGAAGTAGGATTATTCTTGTGTTTTAAAAATAAAAACGTGTGTGCATATATATGTATGTTGTAATATAAAAAAAAAAACCTTACCGGAGTCAGTATTAAATTTTTTTTTGCCTATATAAATCTTAAATCAAAAATTATTAGGTCATATAAAAGTATATATTTGGGGATCAGTAGATTAAATTATCTATTGGTCACATGTTGCTGGCTGGCGCCTATCAAATAAATTTGTCAGCAAACATGTTTGTCCATACAGCAGTGGCGAGTGTTGTTTTAAAAGAGAGTAGGGTGGCATATATAAAAAGAGAGAATTACTGACAGAAATACAAAAAAAAATACTATGTTATGTACCCATTATGAATATGTATGTATTATAGGACTGAGGAGAACAGTGCGAACTGGGTGAAAGAAAGTTTTTTTTTCCCTGTATATTTTTAGTAATGATTTTAGACATGTCATATTATATTCCTAAATAAAGAAAAAAGCGTAGATAACAAAAACCAGACTGAACGTAGGCGAAGGAAGAAAAGAGAGAAAGGAAGTAAGCCACACAAACAGTATCAGCAGCGGAGGAGGATTTGGCACAAGGAGCAGGGATCAGTAACCTTTTATGATATAGATCGGAAGAGCACACGTTGTACAAAGCGAAGTTTTTATGTTGAAGACATTTATCAGTAAAAACGAAGAAGAAATGACAGAAATAGAAGGAAGCGAGCATGTGTCCGCGACTGGAGCAGAGACGTCGGACACATCCAGCGACCACGAAGTTGTATTCAAGGAATTTCAGGATAAAAGAAAAAGTTTTAGACGACCGGAGAGGAACGTCAAACAGAGGGAGCGCGATCGCGATGCGAAATTTGACGCGATGCTCGAGGAGATGAGGGAGGACAGAAAGATCATGATGGCCATGATGGCGCGTATATTAAAGATTGAAGAATGGCATATGGGGTTGGACGTTCAAAAAGCTAGAGAAAGTAAAGCAAGTATTAGTGCGAGGAAGGGAGAAGAACACCAAACCATTCCGATGGAAGTAGAAACTATGAGCGGAATAGCCAATGAAGAGAAGACAGGCCAGGACCCAGACGCAAATGTTGAATTAGAAAGGCGAACTGAGGCGCAGGGCCAGCGCGAAAACCAAATAGCGCAAAGTGGAACTAGCTACAAAGAAAATGAAATAAAAAGAGAACAGGCCGGAGACACGCCAATCAGGATGATTAACATCCCTCACGTAGGATCATCTATCCACATTCAGACGTTCAGAGGCGACCCCGGGGAAAATCCAGCCGTGCATCTGGACAGCATTAGAGAATTCATGTGTTTTCACCCGATGAGTGAAAAGGAGAGGATAACAGTCGCCAGCCATTATCTGAGGGAATCCGCGAAGGCATGGTGGAAATTATTGAAACAACCACCGAGTACGATGCGAGGCTATGAGGAAGCTATTTTAAAAAGATACTGGAGTGTGGAGAAGCAGGAGGGTCTGCTACACCAGTTTTCAAATATGAAATACGACGAAAGTAGCAGACAGAGTTTCGTAGCCTTCTTCACGCACCAAGCAATGATATTTAAATCCCTCACCGCTTTCAACTACACGGAGCAACACATTACTCGCATCGTCATACATAACCTTCCACCGTGGGTGCAAAGGATAATGCTGGGGAGTTGCCCCATGTCGTTCGAGAGCACGGTAGAACTGCTCAACCAGATCGACTATGGGGACTTGTATCCAACGAAAGGGGAATGGGAGCACTATAGTTTTAAGACCAGGCCTTTAAAACCTTATATACCTCCCGACCCAGGGAGAAGGTAGAGATATACAATAAATGATAACCCGGAAAATGACCACTATGACATGCACATGATGATGAGAAAAGGAATTACGGTAATATACCCACCTTTATAAATGTTAAGTTCAAACCCTCACCCAGACTGTTCTCCAAGGTCAAATCAATAAAAAAATCAATTATGTAAAAAAAATGAATGAAAAAAATGTTAACCAGAAATTATGTATAATCATTTTTTTTTGTTGTTTTTTTTTATAAAGTGACAAGAAATGAAACAGACAGATCGGAGAACCGATCTTCGTTTCAGGTGTTTTTATGTACGGTAATTCAAACTACTGTTCGCCCGCAGTGAGATTTTGTCTATTTTAAGTTATAATATAAATTAGTTATATATTCTATAGTTTATAAATAAATATGTAAAGTTTCCGTATATAAATGTCACAAACCATGAAATAATATTCGTGTGTGCGTGGTTTGTGAATTTATATCATTTAATTTAAAGTTTCAGTGCGGGCGTATTTGTTTTAAATTTTAGTTTTAAAATTGTATAAAGTCGTTTAAAAATACTGATCAAAAATCACATTCCTTTGATCAGTGTTTTTAATTAAAATCTAATTGCACAAATGTTCAGAGCAATTAAGTTGTATTCAAAATTAGTAAGGAATTTTTATATGTAATTAATGTATCGATTTAAAAATGGCATATTAAATTAAAAGATTGCTAAAAACAGATAATTGATTGTTGGTCAAGCTGCATCGCTAGAGGCTAGAGAAAGTAGGCGGAGCCTAAAACAAAAACAAGTCGGAAAGGTCAGCAGTGGCTATTTTAGAGAAAAACTTACATTCTAACTTTGGTCGTGTTTGAGAGAGGTAGTCTCGAGACAACACAGCAGTTGAGTATAATTCAAACATTCTTATTAAGAAGTTTACCAGTGAATCGCAATGTTGATGGGCTAAGTGCCAGGAGCTGGTCTCTGCCCGCCAATATGGATCCTCGTGCCGCTGTTTGATCATGTTTCATATACTTCAGAATTTCCAACTTCCAATCTCAAAATTTACTATGCCTTACAAATAACTTTCAAAAATGCGCGCCTACGTTCGTCACAAGCCAAGCTGGATGAAGAAAGAAGAGTAACTTTGTTACACGAACTTTAATTTTCTTCCGTGCTTAATGTTATCAATCAAGTGAATCATATGTAAGTTTTTATATCATTTATAATGCTATTATTTAACCTGTCAGTAAATTTTCTTTTCTTTTTTTAATCCTCTGCTCTAGTCTTTAGAAATCATTTATAAAATTGTAATTAATAGTAATAATCGATTTCAACTGAATGCATTTATATTTTCTTATGTTGCTTATTTCATAAACAAACATTGCCAATAGTAATATTTCCAACTCTGTGTAAACTAGTGTGTAATAATGATCAATTTAATTTAAAAGTAATTTCATGTTCTGAATTAAATATTCTTTCACATTCCGAGTTAGTAAATGTTAAATCACTTTATTATTCTATGTTAAGTTGTTATAAAATTACAATCTAAGTTTCAATATTAAATATATATATAATAGTTTCAAAGTGTTCATTAATGTTATGTATAATCTGAGAAATAATTCACTGTATAATTTGATACTGTCGCTACCGCCTGTCAACCTGAAGGGTTAGGAGTCCCAGAGTAAAATTAACTAATTATTGTTTTTCACCGTCAGTTTAATTTCGCTATGTTTTTATTGGGATAAGGATCTCAGCCTGTGGCGTAGAAACAGACAAATAGTTTCCAGGTTTTATATAATTTCTTTTAAAAAATCCGCTTCAAGTATTCGTCCTTCACGTCTGTGGCAATGCCTTCCCTTCGCTGAAGTTAGCGTCTCGCCATTCTACCATTGGGGAATGAAAGCAGTTTTTCTTTCCCGGTAATCTCTTGGATCACCGGGGTTCGAAATGATCCCGGCTGGTTGTCGTGTCCCGGAGCTACTTGGGGGCATTAAGCCTTGTCAAAGTACAAGCCGCCCGGTATTCCGTTAATGCACCGCAATTGATTACTGTAGGGCTTTTGAATATAGGCAACCACCAGTTCATCTATCTTCCAGGTCGTATTTATATAAAACCACCAGTTCATCTATCTTCCATGTCGTATTTATATAAAACCACCAGTTCATCTATCTTCCATGTCGTATTTATATAAAACCACCAGTTCATCTATCTTCTATGTCGTATTTATATAAAACCACCTCCACTGTTCGTCTACATGCTCGGCTCGAGCCTATTCTAATAAAATAAGTTAATAAAAATCTTTAGATAAATATTTTTTCCAGTGCTCAAATACTCTGATTCTCTTAACCACCCGTCAATCATTTAACTACCCAGCTATTGGCATAAGTTTGTTTATTAAATAAAACGTTCACTAAAGACTAGTAGCCAAATACAAGAGGATTTATGAAGTCTTACCGTACTGTATAACACTATATTTATATGCTGTATATTTCTATTATATAACATTATATTCATGTGCTTTCTATTTGTCTTATTTAACACTATATTTATATGCTTTATATTTTGCTTATTAAACACTTTATTTAATCTTAATCTTTGTGTCCTCCACCTTATTACTCTCTAAGTCTATTTAGCCACTTACTGTCTGTATTGGCAACTTAAATATATACGTTACATGAATGACCGTTCCAGTATCTATAGTCTAATAAACCTATATATCATTAACTGTAAGAATTTAGTCCATGTTCTAAGCTGAGCTAGAAAAGGGATAACCCCGTGCTGTTATAAAGTCATCATCGGTTGGTCATACCGGGGTTTGGGTTTGAATTCAGTTGGCGTTTTGGAACTAATTCTTAAACGTGGGCTGGGTTTGAACTCGGGTACTGTGTATGAGTAAGCGTGGTGGATTTATACCGGTACAATATATATTGTAACGGAATATAATATCCCGTCACATTATTTTAAAATTAAAATAAAAGATCATAAATAAAAATTGATTTATTAAAAAAAAAAAAAACTTAACTTAAAAACTGAAAATTAAAAACTGTTTAACGTATATATAGATCGCATGATGGACAACTTTAAAAACTTTTAAAAAATAAAAATATGTGAAAGTAATTTTTTTGTAAAAAAGTAAAGATATAAAGATTTCATATTTTTGAAAATAGAAATAATGTTGATTTCTATAATCTTAGAAAATGGAAATGATTGTCTTAATAATTAAATGATTGTTCAAAAGCAAACCAGCCCGTGAGGCATTTAAAATAAATTAAATGGTCAGATAAGAGAATACAAAGAAATTAAATGACCAATGCAAACACCAGAAATGTCAGCACAGACCGTGATTGAAACACCAGAGGATTAGTGACATCTTGCTCGTTGAATCTCAAGATCTAATGATAAGAGACTAATAAAAATATAAAAGCCAAATTATTATTATAATTGGGATCTTAGAGCTGACTATGAATAGATCATTATAACTAACTATATTGCAGATTTTCATGATGTGGAAGTCTGCAATAAATTTAATTTTCCGGACAACCAGCTGAGGCCTCTGGATGACAGTTTCTGACCAAATGCATGGTAAGTTGCAGTTTCATTTCAAAGAAGGACAAAATCTACGAAAGTGATCACGAAGATGGACTTCTCAATCTATTAAATCCATAAAGTATGAACTATTGTGTCTATCTAATAACTTTCCTAAAATTGCAAGTAATTAATAACTGAAAATAAGAACTCTTATCTGACTTAAAGAATGCAAATTCAATTATTGATATTTTTTATGTAGATGTTTAAGCAATCATTTCCATTTCATTTTTTTTATGTGTGTGTATCATGTTATAACTAAAATGTATTTTAATTTAAGTTGGGGTGGATAGCTATATAGATTCTTTAAATTCGTTTATGTTTAATTTAAGAGATTTTAATTTTAGGCTATTTGTTTCATGGTTAGGGCAATGCTTGTGGAAGGATATATGGGTGTTTATATTAATGTAATGTGAAGTTTGTTTAGCATACAGGGCAACGTGCCCAACTGAATGCATGACCCCAAAGAGGCAGTCATATCATTGAAAATGGTCGCAGAGGTATTTCCTGCACCACTGACCCCTCCTAGCTCTATGGACAGGGATTTATAAGATGGCAGAAAGACCGCTTTCCCCCATACGTAGCACTCTTTAAAAAAATTTATATACATGATTCCTTAGTCAGACAGAGGCACTTTCCTGATCTAGACCTGGATCATTTCCTTCAAATAATATCACGCTGCCAGATGCACATTCCTGTGGCGTGATTTTATGCTAGCATCTTCATATTGCATTGATTGCTACTGTATATCTGGAAGCAGGCATTGGGTTGACTACAAACTTTTAGTCTGAGATTGAATGAATGTTTTGATAAGTTTTAAGTGAAAAAAAAAACTATGTAGACTATCTATGCTCGACATGCTAAAGTAAAATGTAATTTAAATATCCATCTGTGCGATCTATTTAAAATAGTAATTTAAATTTACAAAAAAATTATTAATGTTGAAATCTAAAATAAATTTATTCCTCAATTTTAAATTTGCGTTAATAAAAATCTATTTGTGTGTTAATTGCTGGCAGTGGCTTCTTTTATTTTATTGTTCTAAATATTTAATATATACTTTGAAAATAGAAATCTATTGAAACTTACAAACGTTTAAAATCTCTGCTACTCTATGAGCTAGTGATATTGGGCAAACGGTCAGAATAATATATATAAAAGTTTTTTTTTTTGAATCTTAACTTACGTATCTGCCTACTATATAAATTTTTCTAGGTTCAAACGCCTAGATGGCGCCTGTGTAGTGCGGATACGTTTAAGGCTCCTTTTCATTGACCGTTAATATATATACATACACACATATAGAACCAATCAATCTAAGTCCTAGATTGAATCTCATTGCTGTCCTATTAAGCTCACCAAGATGCCTGTTAAAACCCTATGTTTGATCCCCCTCCTTAATAAAGTGATATGTGTATTTATCTGAAAGGTATAGATATATAACTTATTAAATCAATTGTGGAATAAATAGAATTTCATTTTTGTATTTTATTAAATTTCATAACATAAACAATGTGTCTCGGATGTGTGCATATATCATGGGAGTATGTTTATATATAATATTGAAATAACTTTTTATATATTTTTTTTTTTTATGTAAAGGCTAAAAATCATTTTTTTTTTTAAATTTTCTTTTAAAAAGGAAAAAGATTATTTAAAATTCAAGATAGAAGTTGTGGTCAATAATTGTCCAAAAATAGTAAAAGGGGGTGAAATAGTCTATTGTTCAAAAAAAGTAAAAAGTAAAACTTTAATTAAAATTCTTAGTAGTATTTACTAAGGCTGTAACTCCTAAGAAAGTTCACATAAAAATGTGATAATAGGGACAACTACAGATCTTAACACAAGCTTACATTTTGGGAGAAAGAGGGGAACCCTTCTTTATTTCAACCTACTTTCTGTATAAATAGGTGAAGCTGAAGCGGTTAGATCTGAGAGTGTGAAGCTATTCAATACTTCCCTGATTATGTCCACATTTCTTATTACACATTAATACACATGAAATCTTTCAATTTACAACAAGTCAGTGTAAAGATCTTATAGTTAGAAATCTATTATGATAATTTAAATTTGTAAATATAAATTTATTTAAACGCACATTGATTATGTAAGTAATATTTACTAAGGCTGCAACCTCAAAAATGTGCACGTAAAAATGTGATAGTAGGGATCTCTACAGGTCTTAACCACAAGCTTACATTTTGGAAGAAAATAGGGGAACCCTTCTTTACTTCAACCTACTTTCTATATAAATAGGTGAAGCTGAAGCAGTTAGATTTGAGAGTGTGAAGCTATTCAATACTTCAAGGATTAAGTCCACATATCTTATTACACATTAATACATATAAATTCTTTCGATTTACAATGAGTCAATGGAAAGATCTTATAGTTAGAAATCTATTATGATAATTTAAAGTTGTAATTATAAATGTATTTAAATGCACATTGACTATGTAAGTAATATTTACTAAGGCTGCAACCTCAAGAATGTGCATTTAAAAATCGAACAATACTAATGGATTTTGGATAGTTATCTTATAATTACATCTGCGATAACCATTGAAGTTGTAAAGGTTCTAAAAAGTAAAATAAGGTTGTAGATTGGAATTTTGCTAAATGCATTACTGGGCATGTACACAATTTAGATATAAAAAAGGCAGATTTTTAATCAAAAGGGAAGAAGAGCTGAATTTACATGACTGCTGTTAATCTATTCTGCATCAGTTGTTCACAGAATGTCTGAGTAGAAAGGGACTTCAAGCCATCATTCCCCTTGTCCTAAGATAATCTCCCTACCATGCTGAGCCTGAATTACATCTTGCTGCCAGTGCTTGAGTTGATGCCCTCCAAATAAGAACATGCTCATGTATGCCTTGAAGACATCATTACTATATTTCAACATGTAGGTGTCCATATTTAAAACACTTTTTACTGCTGGACTTATGCCTGTCTAACTTTTATAAACTAGAATTTTTATTTATCATCTAGTTAATATTTTAATAACTCGCCAGACAGTGAGCATTACATCCATCAATTTTTAACCCTAAATTATTTAACCATAATTATAATCATCCGACTCATGCTTGCTTTTATATTTGTTTCTTTAGTGTGGTAAAATTTTTGATATTAATACTTATTTTGATGTTATATGTATATGAAATATAGATTATTGATTAATTCTGATCATATGAGCTGCATTTCTATTCCTATAGAAAATAGGGGTTATAGATTTAATTAAATCATTTATTTTATTTAATGCTTCACTAGGCTCATAGGATTGAGTTTTAATGAATAGTCAAAGGCTTTATACTAGTAGTAGTTAGATTGTGATTAAATATTTAAAATACAATTTTTATTTTTCTCTTGGTAGATTATAGATATATTGATTTTCTTTATTGATGTGTCCAAGTTCACCAAAGCTGGCGAATAATTATTTCTTTTTAGTATTAATTTGTGCTAATCTATTTTTCTATCTAAATGAGAATAAGTTAAGAGGGAGGGGGGAGATTTAAGCTGTAATAAAATAACTAAAATTTTATTGAAGAGTCATTCTTATATTTTTATAAGAAACTACTTGAAATGTATTTGCATTGTAGATTTACTAAACCATTTTTAGGCCATAATTATTATCCTAATATGTCCGAAAGATTCTTATGATCACCACATTGCTAGCATAGGTCATGTTAAGTATAATCTTCCGATTTTCCCAAACATTGTCCAGGGAAACTCATCATTCTTGATTTTCCTGTACCTCATTCCAGGGAATCCTGAATTATCTTCATCATATGTCCAAATTAGGAATATGACCTATTTCCTGGACATGTTAAGCTAATGTTGTTGGAACTCTGCTTGGATAGCCATATGCCGGACTATTGCAATTTCACACCTACCAGGTTCTTTTAAGTATTGGTCTGTCTAAAGTGGCATACGTTCATCATCTTTGTTATTGATTTATAAAGTGTAAATTGTCCAAGATGTCATATCTACATATATGCATGCACAGCTATCCCCTCCTTTTTGTTTTATCATATGCCTGGTTAGTAAAATCTATAGTGGCAATACACTTACTAACCATTTATATTTTAAAGTAATTTCATTGGAGTTTTGATCCAATTAATTTAAATTGCTCTCCCCCCGCCCTTTTTAAAATCAAGCAAAGGTTTGCCTTACATGTGTAATTCAGATATATTATACGAAAAAAATATTTAATTCAATGTATATCAAAACCATTGGTTTCTTTAAAAGGAGTTATAAATCACTTTGTTTAAAATATTCTTAATGGAAAAGGTCTTTAGATAATATCATGGTTTAGTGATTGTTTTACAAATTAGCAAAACCTTTGAAATTATATTCCTGCCTCAAAGCTACTATATATGAGTTTCGTCTACCACCAGACAAATATACAGTCTTAACTTGAATAAGGTATACTCTTGAATGTTTTCCATATGTGCGCTCCCACACTATATAGCTGTATTAAAACAAAATCAGTATTAAATGTTATTGTATTATTCACTTGTAAATCATGTAAACTTTTGAATATTTTTACATATACTTCCACACCATATAACGATATTAAAACAAAATCAATATTAAATGTTATTTCATTATTCACTTGTAAATCATGTAAACTCTTGAATATTTTTACATAAGTTTCTGCACTATATATATATATATATATATATATATATATATATATATATATATATATATATATTATGGCCATCTGAATGGGCACAAGGGTGTAAGATACCTTGTATCTTAAATAAATGGTTATATTTTATTAAAAAAATGAAATAGCCTTAGAATTTAATTTTTTTTATTGGAGATTGTTTAAAGCTTAAATATGGGTTGCTTATGCAGTTTACTGACCACTTTATAAGTATTTATTAGTATTATTGTCGTTAATAAGGTATTTTATGTAAGGAAGGGGGGGGTTATTAATGGAATTCATACATCTTGTTGGAAAGATGCAAAGTTATCCTGTGTTAGTATAATATTATTTGAATGGTTTCAAAATCCTTTATTCATTAATTCTTATCCTTTTGTCAACAGTTAATAGCAGTTTCAATTATATTTAGTTAAAAGAGTTCAATATTTAGGTTGTAGTGCATGTGTATGTCTGTATGATTCTGCATTACGTTTCATTTCATTTTCATCTTTAATAACAGCAAACAACAGTACATTCACAATAAAAACATTTAAACTACAGTAGTTATTTTAAATAATTAACAAATATATATTTCTTTCCAATAATTAATATATAGTTAAATCAATGGATTAGTTTATAAACTGAATAAATTATTAATCATTTTATTGATAGTTAATTAATATTCATTTTTCTTTCAAGTTTGTAAAATCTATTTATTTTATTATTTGTATTTTTTTTCTTGTCTTCATTTAGTTTTAAAAATCAAAATGATTTTTTTTTTGAAAAGATTTGTTTTTTCATATGTAATTAGTTAGTTAGCAAGTTGCGTGGGAGTAACCTGGTGAAAGGCAAATGAACTTTGCTAAAAAGAGTTTTTGAACAAAGATTTCCAGTGTAAAATTTGCTTTTTTGTAATGTAACTGTAGACAGTAAACAGTGGTTCATTTATTGTGGAAATTAAAGCCAGTTACTAGTCAAATTGACTTTGAAAAGACTTTAGAGTAAAACTTCCAAAGAAGCTTAAGAACTTTATTATGGAAAAAATTAATTAAACATGCAATTCTAAGGATTTAAAATAGAGGTACGTAGGTTTAACTTATTCTCTTCGGTTTAAACATTTCTGAATTAATCCCTTTACAACTATTACTCTTTTAAAAATGTATGTTAATAATGTGCAGTCTACATTATTTCACTTAATTGCCATTTTAAATAAGAATGGTTTACATAAATATTATTGTTGTATCATTAAGCAACGTGTTGTTGTTTTTTTTTGATATATGAAAAACGCATGCAAAACTATACTGTGGAATATATTTTAATTTTTCACTATTTTTGTGTAGTGTTCTTTGTGAAGATTATACATAGACTTAAGGATATGTCTATTTTGATAGATCATTTTCTGTTTAAGTTCATAATAAGGAGATAACAGTATTCATTTATTTGATATTTCTGGGACTAATGCACATTTTAAATTAAGGAAATAAAATGTAAGCTACTTCTGTTAAATTGAATAGAAGGACAGAAATGCTGGTAATTTTTTTTCCCTTCAATAAGGACGGAATATAAAATAAAGCATTATTAATTATGGAATTACTAAGGACAATTTAAAGTATTATTAAATGCTATTCAGAAAAATACTAAGGATAATCGTGTATTTAATCCAGAACTGCATGGAAAATGTCTTATATTTTCAGTATAATAAGGAGAAAATAACTGCTTGTGTGTGTTTTGATACCTCAAATGGATATTCTATGAACACTGAAAGGTGCTGGGCATATTTAAGTTATACTGCAAAAGTTATTTTAGTTTAAAATTCGGTTTGGAATGTGTCCCATATTATTTCATAAACCTGGAGCAGAGCTTTGAAAATGAACTTTTATTTAAATTACAAACCTAATAACTTTTGTGTATTTTTTTTTATTGCTTGTCAGAATTAATGTATACGATAGGTAGACAGGCTTTATTATTATTATGTTTATTTACAATTTGTGTATTTTGACTATCAAGAACGTTTCTAAAGCGTAGCAAAATGAGGAGTACGCTGGTAAAAATTGATTGTATTCAAGTAATTCTTATGATTTACTTTACGAAGGTAAAAAAGAAACAAATATTTTTTAAATATATTTTTAGAGGGGTTTATATTTATTTTATATACTTTATTAACTCAAATTGAAAATTTTGTGCTTTTTTAAATCAACGAACGTATAATAGAAATAGTTTGTTAGATATAAAAGAAAGTTCATTCATAATAATTAGAACCATTAAATTTTAAAAAGTAACCTAAAGTTTATTAAATTAAAAGTTATACCTTAATGCAATATTTAGTTATCATGTTACCTGATTAGTGTTTAATTTAGAGTTAATATTATATATACTTTTTATTCATGGGTGTGTGTTTGTTTTTGCACCATTATGATATTCTGTTTGATAATATTCAGTTTGTGAATATTTTATGCATAAATTCCGTACACTGTCATATTTTACTGAGTTGAATGGATTGGTATATTATCTGTGTGTATTTATCTGCCAGCGTGTATTTATAGTGTTCGATATTTAGAGAAGCTATGAGAATGGAAAGAAATCTGATTGCGTATAATGTCTGTAGGGATAAAATATTTGCTTGTTTAGTCTATGTTAATAATTTTCCATGAGTAGAGCCTAGTTTATTTTATATGTGTGTGAATAATGATATTTATTGAAGTGATGTTCTTAGGGCCTTGATGATACAAGGAATTAAAATCCCCACCAATAATGTATTTAGAAGTAGAGGAGTTATTGTTGGAATATGATTGAATGGTGTTTAGGAAGTTATGTGATGTTTTTCTAGGATTCTTGGTAATGAATTATTGTAGAAGTGTTCGGTAAGAGTTATCTGCTCCTCATGTAGATTCCCTTTATAACGTATAGTATGTAAAATCACAGAAAATATAGCTTTGTGTTAATTAATATGTGGCTAGATAAGTTGTTAGATTAATTCTGGATGTAATATTAATGTCATATATTTATTGATGAATTACGACATTGTTCGAAATAAAATAATTGTATGATATTTTCTTAATGAATGGAGAGTTTATAGAAAACATTGTTTTAAATTATTGCTGCTTGAACGTGCAGACACACGCGTAATATAAATAATATTACGTATATAAAGTATAGAATTATTGAAATTAAAAATGAGAAATAAATGCTTTTGAAATATACTACATTCATTTAATAGAAGTATAAAATATTAAGATTAAAACGGGAAATAAATGTTTTACAACTACAGTGTATTTATTTAAATAAAAGTTATCAATCATCAAATCATCAGAATAAACATGATTTTGTTGCTATGAATGAAAGATATACGTAATTGAAAGTGATTATTAGTCAATTATAGAAAGTTCCTTTGCTGAAAGCCAAATATAAATGATTTGATTTATTTAGTATCTATTTTTTTTTTTGTGTGTGCTAATAATATAATATGTCATTTATGTATTGTCATATAGATGAAACATGTAAGCAAAGTATGTGTTCAAAGTCGGGATATTTAAGTTTTATTATTAATTTGTTTAGATGGTAGGAATAATCCCAAACTGATGCTAAAAATTTATTTAATAATTTAAAAATCTATAAAACAAATAGTATTTGTAAATATCATGTTAACCAAGTTTATTTTAATTGTTATAATAAATGATTTGTTCTTAGTTATTTAAATCTTAAAAGCTGTGTCTTGAGTTATTCTTGTGTACATTCATGTTTTCCATTTCCACATCTCCACATTTCATAAATCTATAATAAAACAGATATATTATTTTAGAGTTATAATATTAAATTTGCTAGTGTCTGACAATATTGTTTTTCTTAATCCAGATATTATAAAGAGTATTTGCCACTTGATAAACGTATTAGAAAGGTTGCCAAGTCAGTATATTTGTTGGATGATGATATGTGATTAAAATCCCCTATCTCTGTCGTTATCTTATTATTGAAACACAGTAAAATATTTAGTCAATTCTTTTCATTATATTTTTCTCATACTTTAGAATTATAACATATGGAACAATGTAGTTTATTTAATTCAACTGTGTTTGTTAAAATTCTCTGAGATCTTATTGTTTATTTCTTGATTGGAATTAAAGTAGATGTTAAGATTATGATATGCCAAGTCATAGAATTGTTTAAGATTATAATTATAGCAAGCTGTATTATATATGTTATACTTGGATGAAGGAAGAAACTAAGTTAAAGTATATTTTAATAGACTGTATCAAATAAACATTATGATTCTTTATCATACAATTAATTAACAAAGGAATTTACATTATGTTAAATGTTTTATAATATTTCTTTTATTCATTTATTATCATATATCTTATGAACTGCCTATAGCCTCCCACTGAGATGAGCTGAACATAGATTTAATTGAAGAGTCTCAGTAATAATTTATATTGTATCTTTTGTTATATTGTTCTATTCATTAATAGAACTGGCGCCTGGGCATTTTGCTCATGTAATGTATATGAGTAGTGTTGAGAGTGTAGGTTATAGGGTACATTTTCTGGCATGGCCAATTGTGGGGCGACAGTTGACTGATGATGATGAGTAAGTATGTTTTCTGGATGCCCATTGTGGTGGCTTGAGATATATTTGACATTTCAGTAGATAGATTGCAATACGGATTTTGTTGTATGAAAGTGGTAACTTAATCAATTTTGCAATGATGATGATTGGACTAGGTTTTCTGATGACCAATGTGGATGTGTGATGTGTAGTGGAGCTACACATAGTCTAGGTTGGATTGTGATGCCCAGATGTCTTGGCATTGAGTAGTTTAGTATATTTTTCAGATTATTTAACGTTTTCTGGTGTGCCAATTTTGGGCATCGATTGACATTGATTGGTTGTTTATTTTGGGTAACTTGGCATGATCGATTGATAATGATGATCTCAGTATATGTTTTCTGTATGACCAATGTGATAACTTTGGTTGATTGACTGATGATGATCCTGGTGAGGTTTTCTGGTGCAAAATAGTGGCCTGATTGGTTGATAGGTGATTAAATATAGAACTAGTTTTTGTTATCCAGTGTACTAGGCCCAATGATGATGATTATAGTAGATTTTTTTTCTGGTGCACTAATGTAGCTGCATGATTGATTAGTGGTGGATAATTATAGTGCTAGTTGTTGATATTTGATGTATCAAGTCACAATGATTAGATATGAAGTTGGTCTCTGGATCTCCAATGTTTGATGTATGGATATATTGTGACATAGATAAGACAAGTTGTGGCTTTGTGGGCCTGATAATTATAGCGATGTAAGTCTGTTAGGATTGTATTGTACACAGCCAACATACCAACATTGATAAATGAAAGTTGTATGGTATTGTAAATATCAATTATAGTCTTGAATGGTGCAGAGAACTTAACTTAATTATCGTGCTTATAAAAAATGTGTGGTCATCAATAGTATATTGAAGTCAATATAATGTACAGTATAAATGTAGGTGAATATAGAGATTTTACCCAGCTAACTCATTAGTGTTTGGATCAATATTGTCAGAATATACAGTGCCATAATTTTGCTATCAAATGTGGAAACTGAATGTTGCATAGAATAACACAACTAAACATACTAGAGTAACTTTATGTACTTATAAGTGATGATGGGAAATTTATATTGTTTGATTGGGGAGGGGGGTGAAGCTGATGTACCTTTTCTTTATCTGCAAATATTAATAAGTAAATATATAAAGTACAATGGAAGAGTTTAATATTGATAAAGATTTGGGAGGGTCCCAAAAAATATTATCTCCAGAGGTGATTGTCTTGCCTCCTAATATAGATTCAGAAAATGAAACTATGAACTTCATGAATAAAGAAGATAGTAAGTCTGAAAATGTTTCATTGGGAGGAGCATTTGATTACTCCAAATTAATTGAGGAAATAAATAAGAGTTTTAGTAGACAAATGTTAGAGATGAAAGCTAGTATGATATTTCAGGAAAGTTTTAAAAAAATGGAAGATAAGTCAGATAAATTAGTTCAACAAATGTTAGAGATGGAAGCTTGTTTGGTTTCCCAGGAAAGTTTTAAAAAAATGGAAGAAAAGTAAAAAATTTTCCCCCAAAAATTTTGGGAGGGAAGATATGTTATATTCCCCCAGAAAATTTTAAAAAAAATGAAAAAAAGAAATAATTTTAAAATATGTGAGAGAAAAAAGTAGATGTTAGAGATGAAAGATAGTATGATGTCAAAGGAAGATTGTAGAGAGATGAAAGATAGTATGATGTCAGAAATAAGGGTGGAAATGTCCAAAAAAAAAGGAAAATGCAGTGAAACAAATTTTAGAGTTGAAAAAAGTTAGGGAGAATATGAAAAGTCAGACACATAGCTAGAAACGAGAGAAGTTGATGTTAAGAATCAGCTGCAGCAAATAAGAGTAGACTGTGAGAACTCAATAATTCAGCTTAGGGAAGAAATACAGGAAAATTTCACCAAAGCAGAAATGATGATTGTAAACAAGGGACAAGAATATCAAGAGTTATATAGTGGGTACGCTAATGAATGTACTATAGATATTGAACAAAAATTTAGAATATTTGAGGAAAAGATAGAAGGTGTCAGAGAAAGTCTAATAGAGCATTAGAACAGAAGTATAGGTAGCACCATAAAAATAGATGACCAGATTAGTGAGTGCCAAGACTAGATTAAGAATCTAAACTTAAGAGTGGAGGCACAGAAACTCAAACCAGGAGGGTCTAATCAAGATATGGTTGACCAAGTTAGATGCATCAGCACAAGAATAGATCATCTAGAGATAGGAGGTGGGGATGTGCAAGCTATAGTAACTAAATTAAGTGAGGTAAGTGAGGGATATCAGAATTTGAAAGTAGAAATAGATGGTGTAAAGAGTTATGTGAATAGACAAGTCTTTTCAGACAAAGTAGAAGATAGACTTAGAAGTGAACTGAGTTGTGAGTGGAAGAGATGTCAAACTAAGTTAGAGAAATATGTTCAATATGCTTTAGGCCAAAAGCAGCATTTAATGATGGATGTAAGGCAATTAGGTACTGCAGAGTTGAATGCTACTGAGGTTAAGGAAGTATGTTGTGGTCTAGTTGATCAGTATTATTTAGGATCCATAGAAGAGGTATAAAATAACAAAATAGATTTGCAGAAATTAAAATCAGAGAAAGCGAGGACAAATCATGAGAGAGATTCATGTGATTCTATGGCCCTTAAGTTTCTAACCATTAAATCTTTTAAAGGGGAATACTTGGAAAACCTCTTTGAGTTTTTGCAAATCTTGGATGAATTGTTTTCACTTTTTCCCATGTCAGAAATGGAGAGGATTGCTATTGCTAGCAACTATCTGTACTCATCTTCTAAGGATTGGTGGCAATCCTTATTTGATAAACCACGCACTTACAGAGATTTTAAGCATTTGCTGTTAAATGTTTTTTGGGGAGAGGATAGGCAGGACAACTTAAAGTACCAAATATCTCAAGAGAAGTACAGTCATTATAAGGGTAGTTATACTCAATTCTTCCGGAAGCAGGCTGGAAAATTGAAGACCCTCACTACCTACTCGTTATCTGAACAACAAATTGTTCGAATATTATGGCACAACCTTCCTCACCATGTAGAACAGATCTTAATAGCATCAGACAGGCAAATCATTGAGGAGGTTGTTGATCTGTTAGATTCCATTGAAATTAGCAATAAAGTGAGTGATGGGAAGACTAGAGCCAATAGGGAGTCCCTTGCCTCTGTAAATAGCATTAACATACAAGGTAGATCCCCATGGTATCAAAATAGGTTAGCTAGAAGTAGAAGTAGATACTGACCCAAGTCACAAATAAAAAGTGGGCCTTATTACAATCCTCACTCTTTTCTAAGGAGGAATGATGTTGGTGTTCAACCATCCACCAGTGGCATGCAAACCATACCTAAAAAGGGTGTGGCCAATACTAAGAATAATAGAGCATTAAACTAGAAAGGACCTCAATGAAATGTTCCTCACTTTGGGGCCCTATTCATAGAGATCTGGGGAACACAATATACTAGATGATAAACATTCTTGATTTTGACATAGAAGGTTGGGAAAATGAAAGGTCAAGTGAACCTCCAATTTTATACAGTTGTCCTGTGATCAGAATTACTATTTTAGGATTAACCATCAATGCCTTGATTGATACCGGTAGTCAGGCCTCATTGGTATCTGAGGATGTCTATCATAAGGTATTGCAAGTTAATGAATCATTACCTATTTTGCCATTGAAGTCCCTGCATGTAACTCTGGCCAATGGCAAGAGAGTAAAGTTATCTAATAAACAGATTTTTATTACCTTTAAGATTATTAATTTAGAATTTTGAACTGTATTCTTGATCATGCCTGGCTTGATTCATGAGGTTATAATTGGCTCAGACTTCATGACTCTTAAGAATTGTACTATCAATTATTGTAATCAAACTTTTATGTATGGGGAAAAGATTTGCCCTCTCAGGAGAAATTATGTTAGTCGGGACCGTTAATTAATGGCTATGCTTGAGGCATCAGTTGATGTAAATATTAAAATTAAGTTAGACGGTTCTAGTATCATTGGCACAGAATATTATGGGCCATTTTCTCAATTATTGTCTCAGTATAGATTTCTTTTCTCTAAGATACCAGGCATAATCAAAGGATACATTTATGGAATCAAACTGAAAGACAATGAAATATTCCAACAATGTACATATTCAATTCCTCATCAATATCAGACAGAGTTCCAACAACAAATACAGAAGATGATTGATTGGCAGATCATCTAGCCTGGCCCCTCACCTTATGTTATTCCCCTAGTTTTCGTGAAAAAGAAAGATGGTTCCTTCGGGTCTGCTTGGATGCCCATATTTTAAACCAACATAGGTCCCTGAACATGACGTTCCTTTGCCGGTTCAGGAATTGCTTCTTGGGTTTCGAGGAAGGAGCTTATTCTCAATGTTTGATCTGACTGCAAGCTACTGGCAAATCCCATTACACCCAGAGGACCAAAAGTACACAGCCTTTCATCATCAAGGCCATTCGTACATGTTCCAAAGGATGCCATTTAGATTGATAAAGAGTGGTGCAGGACTGATCAGATGTTTGAATGTGATCTTTTCCCAGAAGCTCAAGGATTTAATAGTTATTTATGTTGATGACATTGTTATAGCCTCAGAAAATTTACTCCAGTATTTAGACCATTAGAAGTTATTCTTTTTAGAATGTTATATGCATAATATTAAAATTAATCTGGAGAAATGTACATTGGCTGCCAGGGAAATATCCTTTCTTGGTCATTTGATTGGTGACCAAGGGATCAAACCTCATCCAGATAAAATAGATGCTATTAAACAATTTCCCATTCCAAAAAATAAAAAGCACTTGAGGTCTTTTTGGGACTGTGCAATTATTACTATCATTTTTGCAAGGACTTTGCCACTGATACCCTCCATTTGTCCATCTTATTAAAGAAGGGAGAACCCTGGGTTTGGACCATAAACCATGACAAGGAATTCCAGACTATCAAAAATATTTTTTTAGAGACAGTCATTCTGGCTTACCCTGACTTTGACAGGGAGTTTTATCTCCAAACCGACAGTAGTGGGTTTGGGTTGGGTGTCATCTTTTACCAGCTGAATGAAAATAGGGAGCCTGGTTTTTTATACTTCTTGAGCCATCATCTAAAAGGACCTGAACTTAACTACACTACGACTGAGAGGCAGGCTCTGGCCATTGTCTGAGGGTTTCAGAAATTGAGGCAGATACTATTGGGATCTTGGGTTATTGTGTTATCTGACCATCATAGCCTGGAATTTTTAAATAGAAGCTAATTGCATAATGATAGATTGATTTGATGGAGCCTGTATCTCCAGCAGTTTTCATATCAGATTATTTATAATTCAGGCCGAAACAATATTGTTGCTGATGTTCTCAGTCATCACCCAATCACCATAGTATACCAAAACCCCTGTACTGAGAATATCATTGTCTGTAATTTAGAAACATTACTAGAGGATAAAGTAGTGAAAGATTATAATGAATTACCCATGCTTCAAGCACAGGACAATGACTTAAAGAAAATAGTTAGAGTGTTTGTAAATCCTGATGGTTTAAAAGAAAGGAGAAGGTATAGTGATAGGATAAGGGTCAATTATAAGATAGTTGATGGGATTTTACTAAAGAGAATAAGGGAAATGGGGTAGGATTCTTGGAATGTAGTAGTTCCTACATGTCTGATAGATAAATTGATATACTATATCCACTGTGAGTACGGTCATTTTGAAGTTCAAAAGATAAAACCCATTATTAAAAATCACTTTTATTTTCATAATATGACTGAACTTATTGTCACAAAACTTAGGAATTGTGAAATCTGCCTTAGGACAAAATTTAAAAATAGAACTATGTGGGAACATTACAACCCATCCTGCCAAACCAGCCCAATAAATTTCTAGCCCTAGACTTTTATGTACCCCTTCCTCCATTTAACCGGCAAAAATTTATCCTGGTGATTTACGAAGTGTTTTCTACATTTGTATCTGCATATACAGTCGCAAAAGCCAACACCAAGAATGTCACTAAGCACTTAGAAGTATCCCAGTTTTCAGTGGTGGAAAACCAGTTTCCATTCTTACAGATCATGCCACTGCTTTCATTTCTGAATATTGGAAGAAATGGTGCAAAAATCAGGACATCAAGCACATTATGTGTTCTTTATGTAATCTACAATCAAACCCCAGTGAGAGGATTATGTGAGATCTTAGTCATTTATTTAGGGTGTATCTGGGTGGGAACCATAGGCAATGGGTGCACAAGTTACCCCAAATTGTGCATTATATTAATGTAACTATTAATGAGTCCACTAGGGTGTTACCCATTCGGTTACACTTTGGTCGCATAGAACCCTTATTAATTAAAGTCCCTTTCCCATTATTACAGAGGATGTTGATGTCTTGCACGATTTCATGCTGGCTTGTGCTACTCTAAGAAGGATGGGTGACAAGCATGTTCACCATAGTAAGACTGGCCCTCATCCTTTCAAGATCCATGACCATGTAATGCTTAGAACTCCCCATGTCAGCAATCTACAAAAACATATCTTTAGGAAGTTTTTAGATCTTTATGAAGGCCCTTATGAGATAGTGAAACAGGTGGGTGAGAATGCATTTTTGATCGCCACCCCAGAAGGAATGAGAAGTACCTACAATGCTCATAGATTAATACCATATCCAGTTAGAGTACCAGATAGTTAATAAATGTGAGAATATAAAAAAAATTCTGTATGCATCGTTTTCTAAAGTGTAAATTAATTTTATTTGTGTTGTTTAATAATGATTAACATAACCTAATGGTGTTACTTAATTCTTTTTTTTCTTTTATAAGGATGGGGGATTTGTGGCCATCTGAATGGGTACAAGGGTTTAAGATACCTTGTATCTTAAATAAATGGTTATATTTTATTAAAAAAAATGAAATAGCTTTAGAATTTTAATTTTTTTTGTTGGAGATTGTTTAGCTTAAATATGGGTTGCTTATGTAGTTTACTGACCACTTTATAAGTATTTATTAGTATTATTGTGGTTAAAGAGGTATTTAATGTAAGGAAGGGAGGTGGTTTATTAATGGAATTGATACATCTTTTTGGAAAGATGCAAAGTTATCCTGAGTTAGTATAATATTATTTGAATGGTTTCAAAATTCTTTATTCATTAATTCTTATCCTTTTGTTAACAGTTAATAGCGTTTCAATTATATTTAGTTAAGAGAGTTCAATATTTAGGTTGTAGTACATGTGTATTCATGTATGATTCTGCATTATGTTTCATTTCATTTTCATCTTTAATAACAGCAAACAATAGTACATTCACAATAAAAACATTTAAACTACAGTAGTTATTTTAAATAATTAACAAATATATATTTCTTTCCAATGATTAATAGATAGTTAGATCAATGAATTATTTTATAAATGGAATAAATTATTAATCATTTTTATTTGATAGTTAATTAATATTCATTTTTCTTTCAAGTTTGTAAAAGCTACTTATTTTATTATTTGTATTTTTTTTCTTGTCTTCATTTAGTTTTAAAAATCAAAATGATTTTTTTTTTAAAAGATTTGTTTTTGCATATGTAATTAGTTAGTTAGCAAGTTGCGTGGGAGTAACCTGGTGAAAGGCAAATGAACTTTGCTAAAAAGAGTTTTTGAACAAAGATTTCCAGTGTAAAATTTGCTTTTTTGTAATGTAACTGTAGACAGTAAACAGTGGTTCATTTATTGTGTAAATTGAAGCCAGTTACTGAAGTCAAATTGACTTTGAAAAGACTTTAGAGTAAAACTTCCAAAGGAGCTTAAGAACTTTATTATGAAAAAATAATAATTAAACATGCAATTCTAAGGTTTTAAAAAAAAAAAGGTACGTAGGTTTAACTTATTCTCTTCAGTTTAAACATTTCTGAATTAATCCCTTTACAACTATTACTCTTTTAAAAATGTATGTTAATAACGTGCAGTCTACATTATTTCACTTAATTGCCATTTTAAATAAGAATGGTTTACATAAATATTATTGTTGTATCATTAAGCAACGTTTATATATATATGGAAAACACATGCAAAATTATACTGTGAAATATATTTTAATTTCTCTCTATTTTCGTGTAGTGTTCTTTGTGAAGATTATACATAGACTTAAGGATATGTCTATTTTGATAGATCATACTATGTTTAAGTTCATAATAAGGAGATAACAGTATTCATTTATTTGATATTTCTGGGACTAATGCACATTTTAAATTAAGGAAATAAAATGTAAGCTACTTCTGTTAAATTGAATAGAAGGACAGAAATGCTGGTAATTTTTGTTCTCTTCAATAAGGACGGAATATAAAATAAAGCATTATTAATTATGGAATTACTAAGGACAGTTTAAAGTATTATTAAATGCTATTCAGAAAAATACTAAGGATAATCACGTATTTAATCCAGAACTGCACGGAAAATGTCTTATATTTTCAGCATAATAAGGAGAAATTAACTGCTTGCATGTGATTTAGTACCTCGAATGGATAAGCTATGAACACTGAAAGGTGCTGGGCATATTTAAGTTATACTTATATTTTTTTAAAGTTATACTGCAAAAGTTTATTTTAGTTTAAAATTCGGTTTGGAATGTGTTCCATATTATTTTATAAACCCGGAGCAGAGCTTTGCTAATGAACTTTTATTTAAATTACAAAGCTAATAACTTTTGTGTATTTTTTTTTATTGCTTGTCAGAATTAATGTATAGGATAGGTAGACAGGCTTTATTATTATTATGTTTATTTATAATTTGTGTATTTTGACTATCAAGAACGTTTCTGAAGCGTATCAAAATGAGGAGTAGGCTGGTAGAAATTGATTGTATTCAAATAAGTTTTATGGTTTCCTTTAAGAAAAAAAAAAACAAATATTTTTAAATATATTATTAGAGAGGTTTATATTTATTTTATATACTTTATTAACTCAAAGTGAAAATTTTGTACTTTTTTAAATCAACGAAGTATAATAGAAATAGTTTGTTAGATATAAAAAAAAGTTCATTCATAATAATTAGAAACATTAAATTTTAAAAAGTAAGGTAAAGTTTATTAAATTAAAAGTTATATCTTAAAGCAATATTTAGTTATCATGTTACCTGCTTAGTGTGTAATTTAGAGTTAATACTGTATATACTTTTTATTCGCGGATGTGTGTTTGTTTTTGCACCATTATGATATTCTGTTTGATAATATTCAGTTTGTGAATATTTTATGCATAAATTCCGTACACTGTCATATTTTACTGAGTTGAATGGATTGGTATATTATCTGTGTGTATTTATCTGCCAGCGTGTATTTATAATGTTCGATATTTAGAGAAGCTATGAGAATAGAAAGAAATATGATTGCATATAATGTCTATAGGGATAAAAGATTTGCTTCTTTAGTCTATGTTAATAATTTTCCATGAGTAGAGCCTAGTTTATTTTATATGTGTATGAATAATGATATTTATTGAAGTGATGTTCTTAGGGCCCTGGTGACGAGGAAATAAATTCCCCACCAATAATGTATTTAGACGTAGAGGAGTTATTGTTGAAATATGATTAAATGGTGTTTAGGAAGTTATGTGACGTTTTTCTAGGATTCTTGGTAATGAATTATTGTAGAAGTGTTCGGTAAGAGTTATCTGTTCCTCGTGTAGATTCCCTTTATAACGTATAGTATGTAAAATCATGAAAATATAGCTTTGTGTTAATTAATATGTGGCTAGATAAGTTGTTAGATTAATTCTAGATGTAATATTAGTGTCATATATTTATTGATGAATTACGACATTGTTCGAAATAAAACCATTGTATGATATTTTCTTAATGAATGGAAAGTTTATAGAAAAGATTGTTTTACATTATTGCTGCTTGAACGTGCACACACACGCGTAATTTAAATAATATCGCGTATATAAAGTATAGAATTATTGAAATTAAAAATGAGAAATAAATGCTTTTGAAATATACTACACTCATTTAATAGAAGTATAAAATATTAAAATTAAAACGGGAAATAAATATTTTAAAATACAGTGTATTTATTTAAATAAAAGTTATCAATCATCAAATCATCAGAATAAACATGATTTTGTTGCTATGAATGAAAGATATACGTAATTGAAAGTGATTATTAGTCAATTATAGAAAGTTGCTTTGCTGAAAGCCAAATATAAATGATTTGATTTATTTTGTTAATCAACAGTAATATCCTCTCGAAAGTATCTATTTTTTTTTTTGTGCTAATAATATAATATGTCATTTATGTATTGTCATATAGATGAAACATGTAAGCAAAGTATGTGTTCAAAGTCGGGATATTTAAGTTTTATTATTAATTTGTTTAGATGGTAGGGATAATCCCAAACTGATGCTAAAAATTTATTTAATAATTTAAAAATCTATAAAACAAATAGTCCATTTGTAAATATCATGTTAACCAAGTTTATTTTATTTGTTATAATAAATGATTTGTTTTAGTTATTTAAATTTTAAAAGCTGTGTCTTGAGTTATTCTTGTGTACATTCGTGTTTTCCATTTCCACATCTCCACATTTCATTAATCTATTATAAACAGATATATTATTTTAGAGTTATAATATTAAATTTTCTAGGGTCTGACAATATTGTTTTTCTTAATCCAGACATTATAAAGAGTATTTGCCACTTGATAAACGTATTAGAAAGGCTGCCAAGTCAGTATCTTTGTTGGATGATGATATGAGATTAAAATGCCCTATCTCTGTCGTTATCTTATTATTGAAACACAGTAAATTATTTAGGCAATTCCTTTCATTATATTTTTCTCATACTTTAGAATTATAACTTATGGGACAATGTAGTTTATTTAATTCAACTGTGTTTGTTAAAATTCCCTGAGATCTTATTGTTTATTTCTTGATTGGCATTAAAGTAGATGTTTAGATTATGATATGCCAAGTCATATAAGGTTATAATTATAGCAAGCTGATATATGTTATACTTGGATGAAGAAAGAAACTAAGTTTAAAGTATATTTTAATAGACTGTATCAAATAAACATTATGATTCTTTATCATACAATTAATTAACAAAGGAATTTACATTATGTTAAATGTTTTACAATATTTCTTCTTTTATTCATTTATTATCATATATCTCATGAACTGCCTATAGCCTCCCACTGAGCTGAGCTGAACATAGATTTAATTGAAGTGTCTAGGTAATAATTTATATTATATCTTTTGTTATATTGTTCTATTCATTAATAGAACTGGCGCCTGGGCATTTTGCTCATGTAATGTATATGAGTGGTGTTGGGAGTGTAGGTTATAATATATATATATATATATGTTAAAAATACCAATATTAAATATTATTTTTTATATTCATTTGTAAATCAAGTCTGCAGTGTAAAATCAGAAGGTATAAATGTTTTAATCATTTAACAAATCTTTGTCATTCATTATTATCTCATAGTTGAATCACATCATTTTAGTTAATATAGTTTTTAGTTACTAATTAACCTATCTTTTTGTTCAGTCAATGTTTCCCAAAATCATCATCATTATTGTAGGTCTCCTGTAATATGCTGCAGCTCCAGACCATGAAATAATTAATTTACATGATATCACCATAGGTGTTATCCATCATGTTATAGAGTTGGAGCTTGGGCAAGTAAGTTAAAATCCATGAGTGCCCCTGACCTGTCTATCTTGTGTATGGTTGGAATTGAGGTACTTTTGGCCAGAGTCTAAGTCTTGTTATGTGTATATACATTTATGACCGGTACTATATATATATGTATATATATATATATATATATATATATATATATATATATATATATATATATTGAACCAGGTGGAAGTTGGATTACCATACTCTTATAAATTATCTATTATTTTGTAGTAATAAACAAAACTAAAACTAATGATTATTATTTTAACTGAATAAATGAATATAAGTATTATAATAAGCTTATTTTTTAAAATCTCAATCCACTCCAGCTTCATATTACAGCACTCAATCCCTCAGGCAGGGAAGAAATAATGGAGGTACATGTAGCCAGACTGAGATTAGACAAAGTATAACTACAGCCACATTTTCAGGCTACAGAACTTTTTGGCTGCTAAATTCAAACACCTGCCATCCAAAGCACTTTTATTTGTTTTGAGGAGAGCCTCGGGCATCAACTAATAATATAAAGTAATTGACATGCCCTGTATGATAGCTACTAATTCAGTGCCTGATTTATCTTGCTAGTTCTTAAAGAAACAAATATAATAAACTACATGAATAACTTATTTGCTATATTGTTCTTAGTGGTATAACTAAAAGAATTGACTGACAATAATTAACAAATACTTTATTTTAAAATACTTTAAATAAACTTATTACTAAATTTTAAAACTAATTTTATCATTCTTCAATAAAATAAGTTATGATCATATTTATGATAGGCACACACACTCTTAATAAAATATACAACAATAATGTAATATCAATATTATGCATATGGAGCACACACAAACTTTGAATTGTAAGCTAATTATTTCATGATTTGGAAAGCTCTGTAACCATCTTTTTACTGCATTAGGAGACACATGAATCAGATCATACTATAGTTCATTATATGCTGGCTATAGAGTTCATTTGTGCTGACTTTGGAGACACTCAAGGATTGCAATGGCTACTTAACAAATTAATATCAGGCTTAAGAATGGGAATAAGAAAAATAATATTACCTATAGGGTTTTGAAAGTCTCTGAGATGGACAGTTTCTTGCTTCTGCTTCTACATGTTGTTTACCAACCAGTTGGATTTAAGTCCTGTCAAATTTTGATTCTGTGAGGCATCTTAATTCAGACAGATGATATTCTCCTCAGCTTTATCTTATTCTTTGATGGGTATTTCCTCTATTGATCCAACTGCTGGTGTTTTCCTGACTTGAGGTCGGAACTCAGTCACATGCTCTGACTTCTGCTTAGAAAAGCATGATATTCATTTAAACTCACAAATCAAATACAACAACATGTTGAAAAATAAGAGACTAGAAATGGGAGTGAATCTAAATATGTGAATGAATAAATGACAAATTTTCAGTCCTATTTATGTGGTGCTATCTCTTTGTTCTTATATTTTAACAATTTTTTGATTCATTAATTATTTCCATTGTTCCAAATCCATTCACTGATTTGGTTGATGAAATTAAATGAGTTGCATTTACTTGGTTCTAGTGTTTGTGAATTTTAATTAGTTAATTAGTAGCCATTGCTAATCCCATTCCTAAGCAATGTATCAATTAAACAATCTTTGCATTTTAAAATTTATATTATGAGCTTTCCTTTATTTATTTAATTGAACCTTCATATTTTTCTTATTTGCTTACATGCACAGATTTTATTATTTCTATGTGAATAAATTAAAGAGAGAATCTTTGTTTTATAACACAATAAATCTATTTTTGTTAAATTCATTTTCTTTCTCCCTTTCATGCAGACCCCTCTTTTATTTCCTTATGTATTTAAAATCAACATTACTTTACACACACATCCCCCATTCTTAAATAAATGGAAAGAGAGATTTTAATTTTTAAGCATTTTTTAAATTTTACTAAGTTAAAATTTTCCCCTTCTAATCACTCTTTAATTTGCAAAAACTTTATGAAAGGTACAGAATGTAGATTCCTCTGGGTGAACTGCATTATTGAAAGAAAACTTTTCAACTTTCTAAATAACATTTCTTTCTTAAACTTATTATAAATTATATTATTATTTTTTGAACCTTTAATCATTTCTTTTGACAAAATTTATTTTAATCATTTATTGGTAACTGATTCTGTAGTGATTTTTATTTATTAAATTTTAATTTTAAAATCTTTACTTGTTTATGGAATTTTTTATTTTAATAAAATTAGACAAAATTATTAGGAATCTGTAAGGATTGATTAGTGGTACAATATATATTTCTTATGTTTTATGTTCAATATATACATACTTATATGTTATATTATATGTTATGACAATTATTGATTGTTGATTAAAATGAAGGTAATATAATGTAATATTTAATCTAAAAGGGGATGAGTGATGGTCATTAGTGATCAAAATTCAACATCATTGGTTTCCAAAGGTATTAAATAATATGATTGTAATATCGGGTTTTAACATTGTGATGATGAAATTCATTATATTATTATTTATTGTGAGATATGCTGAACAGTATTATATTTTTAGTTAATTAATTTTATATCATAATTTTTTGGTATATCAACAACACAATTAACCAATACTGGGTTTAAAGTGAAAAAGGATTTTAATAATATGAATAATTTATAGATTTATGATGGTTGGTATAGCATTATCTTAAATTCATTGTGTACATGGTAATACATATTTATAACAGATCGTTATTAATGATAATTTAGTGAATCTAAAAAGTAAGTGTTAAATAAGGCCATATATTCATGTTTGATGATTGGTGCATGTAACCATTTTGCAGCTGTGAATCTTTCATTGGATGTCACTCATTTTACATCTTATATTATTATTATTATTATTATTATTATTATTATTATTATTATTATTATTATTATTATTATTATTATTATTATTATTATTATTATTATTATATATATATATATTTATTATTATTATTATTATTATTATATTAGAAAGTCATTAGTATTTTGCTGTGTCATGGAGAGATTTGACATAATATCTTTTATAAGGTATTCATGATCTTAATGAATATGCTTGGAGGTATGAGGTATTAAAGAAATTGTTGATTTTTTATTATGTATTTTCTTATATCCATATAGGTGTTGATAGTCATCTGTATATTTAGCTCAAGTATATTCACATCTAACCCTAGACTGATATTATTATTGTCATTGCAAACATCTCTTTTTAATGTCTATGTTGGTAATGTTACCCTGGTACAATGAGCAGAGAGACCCTGTTGTGTAGATGTTTATTGTTCAGTAAGTGTTGATCATGAATAAATTAATGAAGGTATGCAAGGTATATTTTTAAAGGTTGAATGAATATTTGTGATCCAGATAACCTCATGTTTAATATAAAATAAGGTAATGGTGCACTCAGTTCATTTTAATAGACTGATAGTTCTGTGGTTTATGCTTTATTAAAATAATAAAATAAATATCTTATGAATAGATTAGGTAATCCATAAACAAGGGAATCAGATATGAATGTCATTCATACTTATTTGAACCTATGGAAAATATGTAATTGTGATTAATTAGTATGTCAATAAGGCAAGCTGCTGTTTCACTAAATGGCAAACTTACTAATTCTTTTAAACTGAATAAATCCATACCATAGGGCTCTTCCCTTAGTTCCCTGCTGTTTATCACCTATATTAATCCATTCCTCAAATCAATCGAGCAGAATCTTCCTGGAATTTTTATTCCCAATATTAATAAATTTATTAATCACATATCCTATGTGGGTGGCATTGTAGTGTTCTTACCATCTTATAAAGTTAATCCAAAACTTTTTCAACAAATAAACTTATTCTCTTCAGAGTCAGGATTAAATTTTAACCTTAAAAAATCTGCAGCATGAGGCTTTTCTTGGAAAACACAATTCCTTCATCATTCTCAGCTAAGTCTCAAAAATTTTTGGGTCTACCGTTTAGCCTTTCTACACTTGCAATTATTCAATATAATATCCTAAATTCAGTTGATAAATTAATCAATTCTTTATCCAGGGCATACATGTCTCTTTATGCCAGAACTGCTTTGTTAAACATGTTTCTGTTTCCCAGGATTGCCTATTATATGCTGTTTATTACTTTTACAGTTAAATTTATTAATAATATCAACTCCCAGTGCTCTAAACTATTGTGGAAGTGGAAAACTGTTGCTATTAGCGTTTAGAAAATTCAAAAACTTTCCAAGTTAAATGCTCTTCACACACTTCAGGTACTTTGGCTCTAGCACGCCAATAATATTTTTTATAAACTAAGTTTGTTTTTTTCCATAAGACTCTCCTTTCTTACTTATACATCCTACAGATACTTCACCTCCACTTCTGAATTGTTGGTTCTCTAAAGTCTTAATGGATATTTCAAAAATGATTGCACCACCCAGCCAAATAAAACCATCAAAAATTAGATATTGTGATGCATAACTCCTAATCAATGAAAATATTTCCCCTAATATATCAACACTTAATATTTCCAACTTTAGTCTCATCAAAAAATTCAAGAAATGGTATCTTGAGTTGAAGTACTTTGATTTTTTGATCAAACTGAATCTAGATGCTCTTCTTACTTATTACTTCTTAGTAATGCATAGAGGGTTTAAATCTTTGAATACAACATGCTCTATTTGTCACAGGGAGATGATACTATACCTCACATCTTTAATAGATGCATTGCTTTGCAAAATTGCAGAATCTTAATTCAATCATTACATCAACTAAAGCATCCACTATTCATCACTCTTATGAATGGCATCTCAACAGATGAATATACAATTATTAAAAGTGCTGCTTTTATTGCATGTAGTTTGTGGCTGGTTAACTATACACTCCTATTTGCTCCTGAGTATATCTGATCCTCAAAAAACTTTTATTGAAAAACTAAAATTAATTAAGAAAAGAGACATAAGTTTAGTACCACAAATAACGTACAATGCAATATGTAATCTTATAAAATTATAAGTGAATATAACCATCAAATAAAATATTTGTTTACAAAAAAAAAAAGAACTACAGGATTTTTGCTCTTACTAATATTAAAAGACTCAACAAACTTTTTCTGGGTACAACTGTCCAAATGGTATTTCAGTTTCATTGAATTATATTTATTAATAATAATAACAAAAATAAACATATTTCTCTTTTTCCAAAAAAGGTTGCCCCATTGTAAAAAGAGCATTGTATAAAGTAATAAATAAAATTTCTTTAGAAAAAAAATGATGCTAATCTTTAAAATAGAATAATTCCTTTGAAAAGGTAGTATATTATCAAACTTATTATTATTTTATTATGGTTATTTTTTTATGAACATAAAAAATACTCACTAATAATATTATTTGAGGTTATCTTGGCAAGAACCAGAATTTAGTTGTGGACATTTAATAATGTATTTTTTGTTTAACATTAAATTTATTGTTTTTTTTTTTTATTGTATGTGTAATCTGTAAATAAAATGTAAATATTACTGTAAATAAATGTTAGTGTAATCTTTGTGGTAGGCTAGTTATTGCTTTTGCGTTCATGATTATTCCAAATCACTAATCATCAATTCAGTTAATTTTTAGCCATTAAAGTTTAATGGGATTGTTATTGATTACATTTTTCTTATCAATCCATCATTGCAATCATAAATTTTGATTATCACATACTCTTTGGGATTTGAAAAATAGAATTATTTAAACTATTTAATGAATGATTAGTAGAATTCATTGTTATCTCCAGTTACAATGAAATACCTGTAGTATAGTTTAAGCACTGTGGTTTATGCCTAATTCAATCAATAGAAAGTATAATATGCTAGTTGGCAAATCAATTAATGAGCATGTAATGTGGTATTGTTCACTGAGTAGATCATTTTAATATCAAAACCAGATAAAAGATCCAAGCCATACTATTAGGTATGATGTCTCATAGTTATGCTGGTGCCTTAGCACATTAAGGGGCAATAAATTGAACCTTCTTGAGATATAAATATGAAGATATTTTATTATTATGATCATACAAGTGTTGTAGCAAATAAAAGTGGAAAGCAACACTTCTTGGTGTGCAACAATTTTGCTGATGACTGATAGTTGAGGAACAGTTCTTTACTATATATATATATATATATAGTAAATATAGTAAAGAAGTATATTACATATATATATATATATATATATATATATATTGTACCCTTACTTCTCGATGTATAATATAGTTTGAAATACGACTAGCTCAATTAAATTATAATGCTTAATTAAAATTTGCATATCTATCTTTAATTTACTTTTATAATATCATATTCTAATTAAATTTATTATCAATTATCAAAATCAATATATTCTATATTATGTACTAATTAAATAAGTATTTATTAAAATCATGAGACTGTGAAGTAAAGTTACAAAGTAATAAGTAGATTTACATTGAGTCAATATCTCCTAAGACATTGTCTCAATGGCATAAGAATACTATTACCTCCTTATTAACTTACTACTACATCTACAGCATTCTTATGGCTTTTAAATAAAATAAACTATCTTTAATAATAATAAAATAAATAAATCTTAACTTTTAATTTTTAAAAATATAATTAAATAATCTCAGGTTCTTCTAATTATCTTAAAGTAATGATAACTCATGTAAATAAGTATGATATGGGATTTTATATCAAACCTAAATACACCTAACTTATCTTAATAATAATAATACTCAATACTAATCTTAGGGTATAACTTAATCTTATCTATTTCTATTATATCATCAATCATTAAATAAATAATAATATGTATATCTTTTATTTTCATATAGTATCTTAATTTTGGAATAGATCAAAATCTTATAATTCAATAATCTGTGGCAATAAATAATATTGTACTCTTATATTATGCATTATAATTACTCTTATGACCATTGTAATATAATGTAATAATGTCAATCAATTCTCATAAATGATAATCAGGAAAATATTGTATTTATTTCTAAAATAATATTAATAAATTCACATTGTGCAAATATTATGTTTGTTCAAATTATCTGCTGTCAAATGCTGTGGTGCAAAATAATGAACTCGACACACTTTTAAAACAAATTAAACAAATTTATTTACATTAACTTCAACTAAGAATTTATTTACAATATTTACAGTTCAAAATTATGAAAACAAAGAAAATAAAAATAAGAAAATAATAATACAATATGTTTACACTGTTATTAACTCATACTCCTAATAAGTAATTATACATCCTTTAAAATGCTGTATTAATAACATTGAAGTATGTTTTCAAAACTTAGACTTTAAATAAATATCAGTGAACTTCAATTATTACACAGAAAAATTTATGTAAATAATATTTATGTAGCATATGTAAACAATTAAACTTTACTAATTAAATTGCTACATCACTTAAGTATTACTGTTATTCATTTTATCATGTACTAGTATGTGTTCACTTTAATATCAGCATTACTCTAATAGCATAATATAAAGCTAATGTATCTTTATAATGTAATAACAAATAACTGATTATAATTTTATATTTCATTTAATGCAATTCATGCTACATGTTTTATCAAATATGCATTACATATATGTACTGTTAAAATAATAATAATTAAATTATTATTATTAATTTCAAATTCATAAAGCATTATATTAGATAAATTCTATGATTCTTTTCTATGTGAAATTATTACTCTACTTTATGTGTTATTCTACTCCTTCTTAATAACTTTCTATCTACAAAACATCCTTTTAAACTTATTTAAACTTTCCGGGAAAACAATCATCAATTTAAATAAATACTAATTATCCATAATATTGATACTTCATCATCTATATTCAGTAAATCTCCAACTCAAATATAAACTTCTACATAAAACTTAATTTAATCTTTACAATAAAACAAAAAAAATAAAATATAGACTTTTAAACCTCTTCCTAACTTGCAATAAAAATAATTACTTATGAACAACAAATATAATTCTAATACTGTAACATAAAACAAAATATCAAAATTTATTTACGAAAGAATCATATAATTATTTCTAAGCTTCTTATGTAATGTTGTATCGTATTTATTTCATAAATTCAAATTATGCATATTTAAATAAAACTGTCACTGCCAATATAATGTGTGTGTATTTTTAAAATAATCATACATTCATTCAAAATAACATATCATTTGGTTGATCTAAAGAAAACATATTAAATACATTAAAATTATTATTATTATACAATTTTTACCATCAATAATGATTTAATGTACAGTCCATCTTCCAATATTCTTCGGAATTACAGCTTCATAAAATAATTCACATTTACACTCACGATCATTCTTTAACATATTACGTTTTATATTAATTATAAAATAAACTTATGCAATTAATTATTATATTACTTTAGTTATTATTTTAAGAAATGTACCTATCTTATTTTTAATAGATTAATACTATTTAACTTTTATATTAGATAAATAAAACAAAATTCATATTACATAATTCCAGCGATGTTTCCTTTTCACCATAAAGTTCTTTAATCGTAGGCACATATTCACTAGAACACCATTTCCTGTTTCCGGTCCACCACGTGTTTTTTTAAAAGTTTATGAAAAATGAAAACGTTCTTTTAAAACAAAATAAAAGTTAATTTTTCCATAAGAAATAAAATAAATTAAAATAGTTTATAGGATCCTGTTTTAATTCTTTCTAGAATATTATTCAAAGTTATTATTTTAAATTAGTCTATAGTTTATGAAAAATTATCATTTAATTATTTTAAATTGACTGGGACGTCCACATATTATTTGCGCATTCCATAAAATATCCAGGTAAGAATAAACTTCTTTATCTATAAACGACCAGCGTTTAAATTATTTCAATATAATAATTTTTATTATATTAAGACTTTCAGCTAACTATATTTCAATTTATTTGCCTTTTAAAATTATTAACATTCAGTCTTTTAAACATAAAGACTTAGCAAGGCAAGTATTTATAAAAACTACTTTTATTTCTAATATCTTTCCTTAAGATATATTTAAATTTATATCTTACAAAATACTTTCTTTATAAAGAAGTATTTTATTCTTTAAAGTATTTAATTTTCTAATAGTCAATAGCAATTAGCTTTTAAAATTATATACTGTCCAAAATATTACTTTTCTCCATCTCGTAATTATCCGAACTAATCCAGCGTTTGTCATATTTCTAAGGTAAAGTTTCCGATATATTTTCACTATATATGATGTTCCCATGACTATTTGCTTGTAAATTGAGCTTAATATAGAGACGATCGATAGGGAAAAAATTAAATTAACACTGCATGTCTATCATTTAAAACTTTTATAAATTATTTACAATGACACTCTTATAATTTTAAAAAATGATTTTAGAGCGTCTATAAATTTACTTAGCTATTTTTTTAATAGCACAATTAACTTGAAAATTCAATCACGAAGTCCTCTCCTAACAATTGAACTGAGCTTTTATACCGGAAGAAACTTCCCATTTGATTGGTAGATTTAAACAATCAATTTGCTGGCTTATTTACATATTTACCAACAACACAAAATTAAAAATAAATAATGACTTATTTAATATTTAATATTTATTACATTATTAAATTTCTAAAATAATCTTTATCATTTATTTAAATCTATTAAACATTTTTAAAATATAATCTTACTTGATTTTAATTTTAACTTTTATAAGATTATTTTTAAATAAACTAAGTATTTTTTATACGTCATATTTTTAAAACAATATTTTAAAATCAGATTTAATATTTCACATTGAATATCTTTATTTTTATCTCGTGATAACTCACGTATTATTTATAAATTTTATAACATGATTTTTAAAATAGTTTTGCAACTTTACTAAATAACTTCCAAGCATGTGTGTGTATATTTAACTAACATCTGTTTTTTTATAACACAAGAAACGCTTGTCATCGTCTAAAAATAAACTAACAATTGCATTTTTTTAAAATAAATATTTTTTAAATAAATAAGATATTATAATAGATTTTAAAATAATTATCCAATATTATTAAAATCAAATATTAGTCTTCTATTTAAGTACTTACAATAATTAAAATATTTATATTCTTTTATAATATTATTTTATCAACAATAAACATATGCATTTAATTTTAACTTGTCTTTTAAACACTTTTAGCTTTAAATACCTATTTATTAAATATATTAATGCAGTATTGATTATGGCCATTTTTCCCAACCATATATTATAATCATCATCATTTAAAATGTCTCTCTCTATATCAGCACAATTTCACATATCAAATACTCATAGATTGCTTTAATTAAACCTTTTGAAATATTACCATAAGCAAAATTAACATCACATATTCAAATATATCTTAAATTTAAAATTTTTAATAGATTAGCACAAAATTAGATGGTGACCCATACAAAAGGGCACAATATATATATATATATATATATATATATATATATATATATATATATATATATATATATATATTATATATAATTTGTTGAGTTGTTGTTGTGTAATGAAGTATATAATTATTATATATATATATATATATATATATATATATATATATATATATATTGTGCCCTTTTGTATGGGTCACCATCTAATTTTGTGCTAATCTATTAAAAATTTTAAATTTAAGATATATTTGAATATGTGATGTTAATTTTGCTTATGGTAATATTTCAAAAGGTTTAATTAAAGCAATCTATGAGTATTTGATATGTGAAATTGTGCTGATATTGAGAGAGACATTTTAAATGATGATGATTATAATATATGGTTGGGAAAAATGGCCATAATCAATACTGCATTAATATATTTAATAAATAGGTATTTAAAGCTAAAAGTGTTTAAAAAGACAAGTTAAAATTAAATGCATATGTTTATTGTTGATAAAATAATATTATAAAAGAATATAAATATTTTAATTATTGTAAGTACTTAAATAAAAGACTAATATTTGATTTTAATAATATTGGAATAATTATTTTAAAATCTATTATAATATCTTATTTATTTAAAAATATTTTTTTAAAAAATGCAATTGTTAGTTTATTTTTAGACGATGATAAGCGTTTCTTGTGTTATAAAAAAACAGATGTTAGTTAGAATATACACACACATGCTTGGAAGTTATCAGTAAAGTTGCAAAACTATTTTAAAAATCATGTTATAAAATTTATAAATAATACGTGAGTTATCACGAGATAAAAATAAAGATAAATCAATGTAGAATATTAAATCTGATTTTTAAAATATTGCTTTAAAAATATGACGTATATAAAATACTTAGTTTATTTAAAAATAATCTTATAAAAGTTAAAATTAAAATCAAGTAAGAATATATTTTAAAAATGTTTAATAGATTATAAATGAACGATAAGATTATTTTAGAAATTTAATAATGTAATAAATATTAAATATTAAATAAGTCATTATTTATTTTTAATTTTGTGTTGTTGGTAAATATGTAAATAAGCCAGCAAATTGATTGTTTAATGCTACCAATCAAATGGGAAGTTTCTTCCGGTATAAAAGCTCAGTGTCAATTGTTAGGAGAGGACTTCGTGATTGAGATTTTCAAGTTAATTGTGTTATTAAAAAATAGCTAAGTAAATTTGATAGACGCTCTAAAATCATTTTTTAAAATTATAAGAGTGTCATTGTAAATAAGTTATAAAAGTTTTAAATGATAGACATGCAGTGTAATTTAATTTTTTCCCTATCGATCGTCTCTATATTAAGCTCAATTTACAAGCAAATAGTCATGGAAACATCATATATAGTGAAAATATATCGGAAACTTTACCTTAGAAATATGACAAACGCTGGATTAGTTCGGATAATTACAAGATGGAGAAAAGTAATATTTTGGACAGTATATAATTTTAAAAGCTAATTACTATTGACTATTAGAAAATAGATATTTTAAAGAATAAAATACCTTTATAAAGAAAGTATTTTTGCAAGACTATAAATTTAAATATATCTTAAGGTAAAGATATTAGAAAAAGTAGTTTTATAAATACTTGCCTTGTTAAGTCTTTATGTTTAAAAGACTGAATGTTGATAATTTTAAAAGGCAAATAAATTGAAAATATAGTTAGCTAAAAGTCTTAATATAATAAAAATTATTATATTGAAATAATTTAAACGCTAGTCGTTATAGATAAAGAAGCTTATTCTTACCTGAGATATTTTGTATAAGAAATGCAAGTAATATGTGGACGTCCCAGTCAATTTAAAAATAATTAAATGATAATTTTTCATAAACTATAGACTAATTTAAAATAATAACTTTGAATAATATTCTAGAAAGAACTAAAACAGGATCCTATAAACTATTTTAATTTGTTTTATTTTCTTTTGGAAGAATTAACTTTTATTTTATTTTAAAAGAACGTTTTTTTTTCATAAACTTTTAAAAAACACGTGTGAGGTGGACACGTGAAACAGGAATATGTGTTCGATTAAAGAACTTTATGGTGAAAAGGAAACATCGCTGGAGTTATGTAATATGAATTTTGTTTTATTTATCTAATATAAAATTTAAATATTATTAATCTATTAAAAATAAGATAGGTACATTTCTTAAAATAATAACTAAAAGTAATATAATAATTAATTGCATAAGTTTATTTTATAATTAATATAACACAGAATATGTTAAAGAATGATCGGTGAGTGTAAATGTGAATTATTTTATGAAGCTGTAAGTCGGAGATATGGGAAGATGGACTGTACATTAAATCATTATTGATGGTAAAAATTGTATAATAATAATAATTTTAATGTATTTAATATGTTTTCTTTAGATCAACCAAATGATATGTTATTTTGAATGAATGTATGATTATTTTAAAATATACACACATTATATTGGCAGTGACAGTTTTATTTAAATATGCATAATTTGAATTTATGATATAAATATGATGCAACATTACATAAGAAGCTTAGAAATAATTATATGATTCTTTAGTAAATAAATTTTGATTATTTATGTTTTATGTTATAGTATTAGAATTATATTTATTATTCTATAAGTAATTATTTTTTTGCAAGTTAGGAAGAGATTTAAAAGTCTATATTTTATTTTTGTTTTATTGGATAAGATTAAGAGTTAAGGTTTATGTAAGAAGTTATGTAGTTGAGATTTATTGAAGTATAAATAGTTTGGATAATTAGTATTTATTTAAAGTTGATGATTGTTTTCCCGGAAATTTTAAATAAGTTTAGAGGATGTTTTTTTTTTGTAGATAGAAATTTATTAAGAAGGAGTAGTATAACACATAGATTAAAGTAATAATTTTACATAAAAAAGAATCATAGAATTTATCTAATATAATACTTTATGAATTTGAAATTAATAATAATAATTTAAATATTATTATTTTAACAGTACATATATGTAATGCATATTTGATTTAAAACATGTAAGCATAATTGCATTAAATGAAATATAAAATTATAATCAATTATTTGTTATTACATTATAAAGATACATTAGTTTCTATATTATGCTCTTAGAGTAATGCTGATAGTAAAGTGAACACATACTAGTACATGATGAAATGAATAACAGTAATACTTAAGTGATGTAGCAATTTAATTAGTAAAGTTTAATTGTTTACATATGCTACATAAATATTATTTACATAAATTTTCTGTATAATAATTGAAGTTCATTGATATTTATTTAAAGTCTAAGTTTTGGAAACATACTTCAATGTTATTAGTACAGCATTTTAAAGAATGTATAATTACTTATTAGGAGTATGAGTTAATAACAGTGTAAACATATTGTATTATTATTTTCTTATTTTTATTTTCTTTGTTTTCATAATTTTGAACTGTAAATATTGTAAATAAATTCTTAATTGAAGTTAATGTAAATAAATTTGTTTAATTTGTTTTAAAAGTGTGTCGAGTTCATTATTTTACACCACAGCATTTGACAACAGATAATTTGAAGAAACATAATATTTGCACAATATGAATTTATTATTATTATTTAGAAATAAATACAATATTTTCCTGATTATCATTTATGAGAATTGATTGACATTAATACATCATATTACAATAGGTCATAGAGATAATTATAATGCATAATATAAGAGTACAATATTATTTATTGCCACAGATTATTAAATTATAAGATTTTGATCTATTCAAAATTAAGATACTATATGAAAATAAAAGATATACATATGATTATTTATTTAATGATTGATGATATATCAGAAATAGATAAGATTAAGTTATACCCTAAGATTAGTATTGATTATTATTATTATTAAAATAAGTTAGGTGTATTTAGGTTTGATATAAAATCCCATATCATACTTATTTACATGAGTTATCATTACTTTAAGATAATTAGAAGAACCTGAGATTATTTAATTATATTTTAAAAATTAAAAGTTAAGATTTATTTATTTTATTATTATTAAAGATAAGTTTATTTTATTTAAAAGCCATAAGAATGCTGTAGAGGTAGTAGTAAGTTAATAAGGAGGTGATAGTATTCTTATGCCATTGAGACAATGTCTTGGAAGATATTGACTCAATGTAAATCTACTTATTACTGTAACTTTACTTCACAGTCTCATGATTTTAATAAATACTTATTTAATTAGTACATATAATAGAATATATTGATTTTGATAATTGAAATAAATTTAATTAGAATATGATAATATAAAAGTAAATTAAAGATAGATATGCAAATTTTAATTAAGCATTATAATTTAATTGAGCTAGTTGTATTTCAAACTATATTATACATCGAGAAGTAAGGGTACAATATATATATATATATATATATATATATATATATATATATATATATATATATATATATATATATATATATATATATATTAAGAAAAACTGTTATACTATCAGTCATCAGCAAGTATACACTTTTCAAGTTTTGCAACACACTTGTATGATAGTAATAATAAAATAAAAAATAATATATTTGCTCAAGAAGAGTTCAATTTATTGCTCTATATGTGCTAAGAAACTTTTTCAGCATAACTATAAGAAAAAATTACTAATAGTACAACTTGGATCTTTGGTCAGTTTTTGATATTAAAATGATCTGCCCAGTGAACAATACAAAACTACATGCTCTATTAATTGATTTTCAAACTAACATATTATACTTTCTATTGATTGAATTCTACATAAATACGATTTTTTAGAGCTATACTTAATATTTTCGTAGTAACAGAAGATTAACAATGAATTCTACTGATCATTCATTAAATAGTTTAAATGAATACTTATTTTTTCAAATCCCAA